>CM068299.1:38540090-38896288 GCA_034768395.1 Linum lewisii
ATCCTAGTGCAACCTGAAAAGACATCAAGTTCTGATTAAAAGGTGGATCTAAGCCTCCTTACGTTACTTGGGCCCCAAAGAAACTAGCTCTCCTTGTTGATGGAGGAAAAGTCAGTCTACCCCGTTTTACTAAAATGGACATAACTAATGATACCGAAGCCCAAATGGTGCAAGGTCAAGTCCATTGGAAAGATAACAAGACGTTATTTCCATGCATACCTTGTTCGCTTCTAAACTCAACCAGAAAAGGGAGTTATGACATTTTGAAGTGACAACAAGATATCTACATGGATTTTGATTACTATTAGTTTAGAACTCTTAGTTTGTTTCTTCCTTTTTAATTTAGCTATGAATTCTTAATTGTATTAGTAGTAGTGTCATAGAAGGACATAGAGAATACCTAAGATTAATCTAATCATATATATATGATCCATTATACTCATTGTTTTACAACCTCCCTTTATTAAAGATTATTATTTCAGAACTTTTGTCTTTCTTCCTACTAGCTTTAGCATATAAATGCTTAGCTCTTAGGCCTTGGTTTATCATTGTTCAAGTTAATCACCCTTTTCTTCGTGCACCATTCTACTCTGGACACTAAGGGTTCTTTGTTTATATACAACCAGCGGGTCTAAGTACTATGCGTTCTAATCTAAGGTCGACTCGTTGTTCCTGATCACTCAACTTATAGTATTATGATCATCTGCCCATGGCTATAGATGATTCATATCGAATGACGTGATCCTAGTGCGAACCTGAAAGACATCAAGTTCTGATTAAAAGGTGGATCTAAGCCTCCTTACGTTACTTGGGCCCCAAAGAAACTAGCTCTCCTTGTTGATGGAGGAAAAGTCAATCTACCCCGTTTTACTAAAATGGACATAACTAATGATACCGAAGCCAAATGGTGCAAGGTCAATCCATTGGAAAATAACAGAGTTTTTCCAGCATACCTTGTTCCTTCTAAACTCACCAGAAAAGGAGTTATGACATTTTGAATGACAACAAGATATCTACAGGATTTATTCTATTATTTAGAACTCTTAGTTTGTTTTTCTTTTAATTTAGCTATGAATCTTAATGTATTAGTAGTAGTGTCATAAAGGACATAAGAATCCAAGATTAATCTAATATATATATATGACCATTATACTCATTGTTACAACCTCCCTTTATTAAAGATTATTATTTCAGAACTTTTGTCTTTCTTCCTACTAGCTTTACATATAAAGCTTAGCTCTTAGGCCTTGTTTATCATTTTAAGTTAATCACCTTTTCTTTGCACCATTTACTCTGGACACTAAGGGTTCTTTGTTATATACAACACGGGTCTAAGTACTATGCGTTTAATCTAAGGTCGACTCGTTGTTCCTGATCACAACTTATAGTATTATGATCATCGCCCATGGCTATAGAATTCATATCGAATGAGTGATCCTAGGCAACCTGAAAAGACATCAAGTTCGATTAAAAGGTGATCTAAGCCTCCTTAGTTACTTGGCCCAAAGAAACTACTCTCCTTGTTGATGGAGGAAAGTCATCTACCCCTTTTACTAAAATGACTAACTAATGATACGAAGCAAGTAGGCATCCTGGAAGTAACATTTTCATGCTACTTGTTCCTTCTACCAACAAAAGGGTATCATTGAAGGCAAAGATATACATGATTGATTCTATTTAGTTAAATCTTAGTTTTCTTCTTTTATTCATGATTTAATTTTATGTTGTCAGAAGAATGAATCTAAGTATTATCATATATATTCCATTCATTTTCAACCCTTATTAAATTATTATTCAGACTTGTTTTCTACTGCTTTACATATCTAGCCTAGCTTGGTTTATCATTTTAATTAAACCCTTTTCTTACATCTACTCTGACACTAAGGGTTCTTGTATATAAACCAGGTCTAAGTACAGTAATTAAGTATTTCTGCACCAATTTAGTATATGATCATCTGCCTGCTAAGTTCATATCAATGACTGATCTAGCACCTAAGACCAAGTTCGATTAAAAGTGGATCAAGCCCCTTACTACTTGGCCAAGAAACACTCTCCTGTGAGAGAAAAGCATCTCCCTTTACTAAAAGCATAACTAATATACCGAAGCCAAAGGTGCAAGTCAATCCTGAAAGATAAGACTTTTTCATGATATTGTTCGCCTAACCACCAGAAAGGGATTATGACTTTGAAGTGAAACAAGATATCTATGTTTATTATTTAGTTTAAACTCTTATTGTTTTCTTTTAATTCTATGAATTTTATTTATAGTAGTGTCTAGGACAAATCAAATTATCTATCATATATAATCCATTACTCATTGTTTCAACCTCCTTATTAAAGATTATTATTTCAAACTTTTGTTTCTCCTACTACTTAGCATATAATCTAGCCTAGGCTTGGTTACATTTTATAATCACCCTTTCTTCGTGCACATTTCTCTGACATAAGGTTCTTTGTTAACAGGTCTAAGTAATCTTAATCTAAGTCGACCTTTCTGATCACTCACTTATAGTATTATGACATCCCATGCTATAAATTCATATCGAATGAGTGATCTAGGCAACCTGAACAGACATCAAGTTCTGATTAAAAGGTGGATCTAAGCCTCCTTAGTTACTTGGACCCAAAGAAACTAGCTCTCCTTGTTGATGGAGGAAAAGTCAATCTACCCCGTTTTACTAAAATGGACATAACTAATGATACCGAAGCCCAAATGGTGCAAGGTCAAATCCATTGGAAAGATAACGAGACTTATTTCCATGCATACCTTGTTCCTTCTAACTCAACCGAAAAGGGAGTTATGACATTTTGAAGTGACAACAAGATATCTACATGGATTTCGATTCTTATTTAGTTTAGAACTCTTAGTTTGTTTCTTCCTTTTAATTTAGCTATGAATTCTTAATTTTATTAGTAGTAGTGTCATAGAAGGACATAGGAATCCCTAAGATTAATCTAATCATATATATATGATCCATTGTCTCATTGTTTCACAACCTCCTTGATTAAAGATTATTATTTCAGAACTTTTGTCTTTCTTCCTACTAGCTTTAGCATATAAATGCTTAGCTCTAGGCCTTGGTTTATCATTGTTCAAGTTAATCACCCTTTCTTCTTGCACCATTCTACTCTGGACACTAAGGGTTCTTTGTTATATACAACCAACGGGTCTAAGTACTTGCGTCTAAATCTAAGGTCGACTCTTTGTTCCTGATCACTCAACTTATAGTATTATGATCATCTGCCCATGGCTATAGACGATTCATATCAATGACGTGATCCTAGTGCACCTGAAAAGACATCAAGTTCTGATTAAAAGGTGATCTAAGCCTCCTTAAGTTACTTGGGCCCCAAAGAAACTAGCTCTCCTTGTTGATGGAGGAAAAGTCAAACTACCCGTTTTACTAAAATGGACATAACTAATATACCGAAGCCCAATGGTGCAAGGTCAATCCATTGAAATATAAGACGTTCTTTCCATGCATACCTTGTTCGCTTCTAAACTCAACCAGAAAGGGAGTTATGACATTTTGAAGTGACAACAAATATCTACAGGATTTTTATTCCTATTTAGTTTAGAACTCTTATTTGTTTCTTCTTTTTAATTTAGCTATGAATTCTTAATTGTATTAGTATAGTGTCATAGAAGACATAGAGAATCCGAAGATTAATCTAATCATATATATATGATCCATTATACTCATTGTTTTACAACCTCCCTTTATAAAGATATTATTTCAGAACTTTTGTTTTTCTTCCTACTAGCTTTAGCATATAAATGCTTAGCTCTTAGGCCTTGGTTATCATTTTAAGTTAATCACCTTTTCTTCTGGCACCATTCTACTCTGGACACTAAGGGTTCTTTGTTATATACAACCAGCGGTCTAAGTACTATGCGTCTAATCTAAGGTCGACTCGTTGTTCCTGATCACTCAACTTATAGTATTATGATCATCTGCCCATGGCTATAGACGATTCATATCTGAATGATGTATCCTAGGCAACCTGAAAAGACATCAGTTCTGATTAAAAGGTGGATCTAAGCTTCCTTAAGTTACTTGGGCCCCAAAGAAACTAGCTCTCCTTGTTGATGGAGGAAAGTCATTCTACCCCGTTTTACTAAAATGGACATAACTAATGATACCGAAGCCCAAATGATGCAAGGTCAATCCATTGGAAAGATAACAGACTTCTTTCCATGCATACCTTGTTCACTTCTAGACTCAACTGAAAAGGGAGTTATGACATTTTGAAGTGACAACAAGATATCTACATGGATTTCGATTCTATTTAGTTTAGAACTCTTAGTTTGTTTCTTCCTTTTTAATTTAGCTATGAATTCTTAATTTATTAGTAGTAGTGTCATAGAAGGACATAGAGAATCCTAAGATTAATCTAATCATATTTATATGACCATTGTACTCATTGTTTCACAACCTCACTTGATTAAAGATTATTATTTCAGAACTTTTGTCTTTCTTCCTACTAGCTTTAGCATATAAATGCTTAGCTCTTAGGCCTTGGTTTATCATTGTTCAAGTTAATCACCCTTTTCTTCGTTGCAACCATTCTACTCTGGACACTAAGGTTCTTTGTTATATACAACCAACGGGTCTAAGTACTCTGCGTTAATCTAAGGTCGACTCTTTGTTCCTATCACTCAACTTATAGTATTATGATCATCTGCCCATGGCTATAGACTATTCATATCTAATGACTGATCCTAGTGCACCTGAAAGACATCAAGTTCTGATTAAAAGGTGGATCTAAGCCTCCTTAGTTACTTGGCCCAAAGAAACTAGCTCTCCTTGTTGATGGAGGAAAAGTCAATCTACCCCGTTTTACTAAAATGGACATAACTAATGATACCGAAGCCCAAATGGTGCAAGGTCAATCCATTGAAAGATAACAAACGTTTTTCCATGCATACCTTGTTCGCTTCTAAACTAAACCAGAAAAGGGAGTTATGACATTTTGAAGTGACAACAAGATATCTACATGGATTTGATTCTTATTTAGTTTAGAACTCTTAGTTTGTTTCTTCCTTTTTAATTTAGCTATGAATTCTTAATTTTATTAGTAGTAGTATCATAGAAGGACATAGAGAATCCCTAAGATTAATCTAATCATATATATATGATCCATTGTACTCATTGTTTCACAACCTCACTTGATTAAATATTATTATTTCAGAACTTTTGTCTTTCTTCCTACTAGCTTTAGCATATAAATGCTTAGCTCTGAGGCCTTGGTTTATCATTGTTCAAGTTAATCACCCTTTTCTTCGTTGCACCATTCTACTTTGGACACTAAGGGTTCTTTGTTATATACAACCAACGGGTCTAAGTACTCTGCGTCTAATCTAAGGTCGACTCTTTGTTCCTGATCACTCAACTTATAGTATTATGATCATCTGCCCATGGCTATAGACGATTCATATCTGAATGTTCACCTGTGATTGTGGCTGGAGATTAGACAGAAATCCAATTCGAAATCTTGTGTAAAAAGTTATAACTAGCTAGGATCAAACGGCAAAATTGTTAAATCAAGCAAATGGGTTGTTCAAAGCAATTGTCGAGTTCTTCAAGGGCTGAAATGAAAGCTAGGCAAGCCCGACACCTAAGTGAAGTGTTCGGGTTCAGCACTAGCATAGGCATAAATACTGTGAGCTAGGCAGGTCCAACACCTAAGTGAAGTGTTTGGTTTCGAGCACTAGTATGCAGTAAATCGATCAAAGGAAGAAGTTTTACTTGAAATAAATTGCTGTTAAAAGCGATCCTAGCTAGAACATGTAACGTCCAGATCTAGAAACGGATGAAGTCGAGTCAATAGCCACGTCATTTTTCCTACCTCCGCTTCCACATCATGGCTAGAGCTTAAAGTCTTTTAATTAGAATTGGTGTTATCGAAGTTAGTTAACTATGATTAATTGTTTTGCCAAGAAACGAGTTTTGCTGAAACTACTACTTGAAGTGTGCAGAAATTAGTAAGATCGAAAACTTGTTTGGTTGATGTTCTTGCATGTGTAGGTCACTCTTTCTACTTGGAACAGTCTAAACCAAATCGTTAGAAATTGAATCCCAGTTTGATCTCGTGTCATTTGTGAATTTGAGTGTGTTCTATTTCAGTTTGCTTGAGGACAAGCAAAAGCTTAAGTGTCGGGTATTTTGATGACACTCGATTTAACGTGATTATCAACCCCATTTAAGTGACATCTCCTTGCTTAAGACATGGGTTTTAGGGTAGAATAGTGAATATTCACTCAACTGCTCTATTTCATGCCATTTGTGTTACCTTGGCCCGTTTCGGGTCTATTTGATGGTTTTCTAGTATTTTCATGTTAGCACAGGTTTTTGCCATCAAAATAGTAGCCAAAGGACGTGTCCAAGGCATTGGAACCCCGAAGAATCGCACCTGAATCAACCGGAGAGGTCAATCAAGTCAACACAATCATGCTCCAATTTACACATATGTTTTCGGCGAAAAAGTCCTTGAGTTTTCGCCGAAAACTCAAGAGGAAATTGGCAGTTCTTCACATGAGGAAGTTTTCGGCGAAAACTGAGAAGTTTTCGCCGCAAACTCCAAGCCATTTCAACCAGGAGAAACAGACAAAACAAGCCAACATTTCAATGGGAGTTTTCACCGAAAACTCCCCAAATTTTCGGCGAAAAATCAAGTGGACTTCAAGCAGACCGCGGTTAGGTTTAAATAGAGAAACCGGTGGCTGAAATTGATATCTCATAACTTACACTTTGGACAAAAAATTCTAAGACAGAGACTAGAGAGTGGAAGAGTGGAAAGAGTTCAAGGAGCCAGGAACGGATCGTGACGCCATCCATCCATCTCGGAGAACCAGTGCTAGGAGTTGAACATTCAGCAGATTGAAGCTGCAAGGATTCGTCGAAATTAGGTTTTACAGTTCTTCTCTGTTTTTCCTACCTGAGATGTATTCTTTGTTCTTCTTTGATTCTTCTGTATTGAATATGAATAGCTAAACTCGTAGAGCTTAGATTAGATGAACCCTAAGTGATCCAGGGCTTTAAAGCGGTCACGGATCGGCGGTGATTAGATTCGAAATTCATTCAGTTTCTCCTTCATGTTTGATTTGTTCTTTGTTCTCTGTGTTTCTTGTCTGGTTTGACCACCTAGATTAGATTCTTGTTAAGCTAATGATAGAAGTGAACGCTCGCCTTACTTTAAAACACCGAATCGAACAATTAACCTAATCATTGGAGTGTGCCTTTCGTAGGAACCAGTTAGGGTTAATCCACTGCAAGAGTAGCTCATAAGTCGTTAGTAATTGCACCAGTTAGTTAATTGAAAATCGCTGGTCTATTGACTGCCAATGCTCTGGTGATCTAAGGGGGATTCGAAGTCTAAGCTCGCTTGTCGTCTGTCAAAGTCAATCAATCAATCTCGATTATTTATGCATTTAATCCGGAAGCCACCTAGAGGGTATCGCCTCGCGGTTCCTTTCAGTTTCTTCGCTGGAGGTGGGGCGGAGGAAGAGGAAGCAACTCCTTTGCCTTTGTATTTTCCCATCCTAAAAATAAATCACAAACCAAAATGCCAAGTTTAGCATATAACAAGTGGGATTGGTGCATAGAAGACAAGCAAATGGAATAAGGTATGAGACACACGAGATCACGGCATTGAACCTATGGGAGTATCGATCAATGATAACCACAACAAACATCAAAGATACCAAGTTCAAGGAATGCAATGAGGATGTCAACGAGTTCAAACAAAATCCCATAAGCACATATCTATGTCTTAAACATACTTAACAAAATCAACATTTAGGCATTTAGCATACTTGGCATACTTGGCATATATAATCATGGAAGCAAATACCCAATTGCACTAAGAGGTGTCATTACACAATCAAATTTACGTCATACTCATGTAATAAGCAAGTCCAAATCAGCCATATAAGTCACACAAGCTAAGATCACAACTCATGAAATCGATATGCAAAAAGTGTACCTTAATTCGTCATACGAGTTAATTAAGGTAGAGATATTCGAGAACAAGCATGCATACATGTCTATAATCATCACAAGATCAATCACACAGCAAAAATTCATCCAATTTCGTCCATAAGCAAGAATCCCCAATTTCGACAAAAATCGGTATGGAAAGTCCATGAAATTTCACAATTGGATAGGCAAACGAAGTCGAAATGACCCCCGATTCAAACTACAAGCATATTATACCATGAATTTCATATCTATCAAGTCAATTTCACAAAACTCCAAAATTGAAAAATTAGGGTTCTTGAGCTCAAGAACTCAAATTCGATTCAGCACCTGCAAGTTCGATTTCCATGGCAAAAATACTGATTAAAGCATCATGGAGGGTAGGGAAGGTGATTTACATACCTGAATGTCGACTCAAACACATGAAATCGAAGAAAAATGAGGGGGGAATGGCTGGTTCGAGTTTTAACTCGAGTTGGCTGCTTGGTGGGATTCGTCGAATGTGGCTGCTGCTGTTGTTGGCTGTCTCGGCGGACGGCGTCGGGTGGGGCGGCGAAGGCGGCCGACGCCGGCGGTCCAAGCTCCGCCGGCAGTGGTGTGAAGAGGGAGGCGTCGGTGATTTGCTTTGAGGGTGGGAGGAGAATTTCAGGAGAGAAAAACGAAGAGAGAGAATGAAAATCGCGAAAATGAGAGGAGAAAGGGACTTACCCGTGTATTTTAGAGCTTACACGGCGTCTAAGCTGTGTAGTGCAATAGCTTACACGGCGTGTAAGCCTTTACACGGGTGGGTACACAGCTGTGTAAACCCACTGTGTTTTTGAGCTCTCCTTGGGTTCTCTATTCCGGATTTTGGCCAATTTCTTACAAATAGGTCACTCCTCTTCCTGCAAACAAAATATTCAACCCAAATAACACCCAATATATATTTTTTTCGACTATTTTCTATCATCCGGACTCAACCGACTCGACACAAAATTCCCAAAATGACTCAAAATAAATAAAAACTGACTTGATAAATTTAAATGACTCCAGCCTTGGGTTGCCTCCCACGAAGCGCTCTTACTTAACGTCCTTGAGCCGGACGATACCTGGATGGCGATCAAGAGACATCCCAACTTAGGATTTCTCTTAGGCCCGAGTCGGAGTTCATGAAATATCCTCCGGCAAGTGTGAACTTCTTCCCTTTTGCGTGAATTAACTTGGCTCGTTCTTCGGGAAGATGACCAGAATTTTTACAAGGCCTGAACAGTTCTTTCGAAGAAGCGTCCTTCAGAGGATCATTAACTCTAGATTTTTCATTAGTTACGGAGTTGACCAAAGCCAACTCCACAGCTTCAACAAATGAGCAGTGCGCCTCTTCTTTGACAGAGACTTGCATACCATCCTTGAGACGGAATGTCATGTATCCTTGCCGACCCTTAATGTTAACGAGCCATTCAGGATATTAATGGTAATGCCGGCTGTCGCCATAAACGGTCAGCCTAGGAGAAGAGTGACATCTTCCCCTCGGGTATCCATAACAATGAAATCAGCCAGCATAGTAAAAGGACCACAACTGACAACCACGTCTTCTATTAATCCCCTAGGTAATTTAACAGATCTGTCGGCAAACACTAAATGCATGCTAATCGGTTTCAATTCTCCTAGGTTCAATTTCTCATACAAACAGGTAGGCATGACATTAATGGAAGAACCTAGATCAATTAAACTACCATCAATTTTCACATCATTAATAGTGCAAGGAAAGTAAAAGCACCGGGATCGCGACACTTAGCTGGGGGAGGTATGGCGGTCGTCTGGCTATGGATGGCGGAGCATTCTTCCTCTAGGGAGATGAAAGACAACTCTCTCTTCTTCTTGTTCTTCGCAAGATCTTTCGTGACTTTTCCAACCTCCGGAATCATCTGGATAGCATCAGTAACTGGTATCTTGATATTTGTGTTCTTCAAGTATCCATACCACTTTCTGTACCTGGTATCATGATCTTTCTCTATTGATTGCGCAGCCTTAGGAAACGGAATCCGAGGCTGATATGATGGAAGAGGTGGCGCAGGTGATGTCTGTCAGGGGAGGCGGGGCAGTCAGCTCCTCCTCGATCTCTGGCGTGTCAATGACTATAGCATCAGGAATCGTGGACGGATCAGGAACCGTATGATCGGCTAATTGCTTGCCACTTCTTGTGGAGATGGCATGGACGTGCTCCTTCCTAATGGTAGAGTCGTCTTGAACCGATGATTGATTAAGGAGAGGGCTACTAGTTAGTAGGCTAAACATGTTATTCACCATGCTCTCCACGCGTTGACCTCGAGCTTCATGATCTTGATTTAAGATGGCTTGAAGCTTGAATTTCTCCTCGTGGTCATCGAGTCTTGCCAAGATCAGGTCGAGCTTCTTGTTAACTCGATTTCCCAAGTATTCTCAAGCATATAATTCTGAGGCTGCTGTCCTCCGGTGAATCCAGAGGGATCTTGATCAATAAAATTCACTTCCCCTATAGACCAGTTATTTGTTGTACCGAAAATCTCCTTCATATGTTTCTGTACTTCACTCTTGATCTGATCTTCACGGCTTGGTTGGCTCTTAGCTGCTCCAAGCTGTCTCTCCCAATTCCTGGACTTAGATGCACATTTTGCAAAGTGAAGAAGAGCAGCTTCTGGTGCGAGTGCGGTGTAGTCGCCATCAGCTAAGGCGTTAACCCATTTAGCCGATTCTTCATTCATCCCTCGAGCAAAGATCTCAGCTAGCTGTCTCTGCTCGAATCCATGATGAGGGCAATTGTAACACCCTCACTTTTGAAATAAAGGAAAGTACTAAAATACCCTTTACAACAGCGGAAAACAAAACCTCACGAGGGTGCTACGCTCAAACCTTAACATATTTAACAAAAATGCCCCGGCCGGGGAACTTGAAAATAAAGTTAAATAGAAGTTGTAAAACTTTTAAATAAAACTTGTAATCATAAAAACATAACTTGGTAACTGAGCCCTAAACACTTGGGCAAACCCGAAGTGAAAACAAGCCTCGAAGTAAACATTAAAACTTTTGTCTCAAGTCCAAGTCTTACATCACTGAAGACACCACTCCACATACCGAATCAGCTCCTCAAGGCTCAAGCTCAAAAGTAACTTTCGACAACTTGGTGGGTGGCTCGGGGTCAGTCTTTCGTGCTCAAATCAATAAACAAACATGGAAGCGATCCCAAGACCTTAAGATCGAATCACACATTATTAGGACATAACAATAACACAAAAGAATTCATCATGGAGCTAACCTAGCATAATTCACAACTTTACTTGTAACACAATCCATGACATAACTCAAGATAGTTCTCATAACATTCACATTCTTATCTGTGTCAATCATCTCATAAGACTTGTAGACTTGTACTTATGCATCATGATTCTTAACTTACTATGGTTCTTTAAACCTGACTAAGTAAACATAGTTATTAAGTATTAACTACAACATGAAAAGAACTATTAATAAACTCGATAATATCATATACTTGTGGTCAACAAGATTTCATTGATCATATAACACAACAAGCATGCAACATGCCTTAATAAATCATCACTAATCATAACTCAACTTGCATACATAATCCTATCATATAACCGATCAATGATATGAAACTGAGAAGCATATCTCACATAACATAACATCTCAAGACTCACTCTATCCATATTTTAGGTTGGGTCAACTATCATATTAATAAACTTAGCAACAAGTACTCTATACATTATTGGCTAGTAGTAGGCGTGACTTTATAAGCTAAGAAAAGCATCATCATCACAATACTTATCATGGAACATTTACTGAGCTATCAACATGGCAATCGAACTCATCATACATGAAGTCACAATCTGAACCAACACTGAGAAACATGAACATGCACACGACTTGAAACTAAGAAACATGAACATAATACTTCATACATAACTTGACTTAACGTATTTCTGATAAGCTTTTACTTTGGGGCCCCAACTCAACTAACTAGCCTTACCGCCCCCTGAAAACTGATAAAGGGACTCTCTGGTCCAACTGAAAACTGAGGGCAACTCTGGCCCAACTGAAAGGGACTCTCTGGTCCAACTGAAAACTGTGGGCAATCTGGCCCAATATCGTGCTGAGGGTCGCCGGCGACCAATACTGAAAACTGGGGTGGGGCGGAGGTCTAGCTAGTGAGTACCATTTATTAATCCACCTATGACTTGTCTATGTGAGGTGTGTGACTATCCTAACCATACGACCTTAATGACATGAATAAAAGCATGGCATGCAACGTGTGGACACATCATGATTAACATGACTAGAAACATAACAGGCATAACCTTAATCTTAAGAACATAATCATCACATGCACATGTTGATAAATCACAATTACATGACTAGAACCATAAACAATCATAACTTTAATCATATGAACATAACATAAACGTATAAATAGATCATCATAAACATAACTAGCAAGGCACGTTATAAATTCAGCTATAATGGTCTATGAGATGTATTACTGACTACTAATGACATGACATGGTTATGACATTATACCACAACTAGAACATGAAGTACATCGACCAACTAAGTCATGCAACTTAACGTAATCATAATAAAAGCATAACGTAACATTAGCAACAACAATATATCATCCTCTTAAACTAATCCACATATACTTATCTTTATGAGGCTCGACACTCAATTATGTATACAACTTCATAATAATTATACCCAATTCATAAACCAAACATGACATCGTAGCGTAAATAAGCAACGATAAGATACTACCATCTTAATCCAACCATCCTATACTTGTCTATATGAGATGTGACACTCAAACATTCATACAACTTAATTACATGAATAGAGTCATACGTGCACATGATATAAGTCATAAATCAACATGACCAAAACATAATAACCATAACTTATAACACATGTAAGGTAATTATAGCAACGACATGATAAGAGACACATTATTAACTTGCCTAGAAATTGTCTAGGTGAATAATTACTAACTTATGCTTACTTGGCATTGGACATAATATTACTACTCAATTAAAACATAAAATATATATATCAAACATAGATCACGAAACTTGGCATAACACAATAAAGGCATAATATATTAACGACGTAAAGGAAACTAGCAACGACAAGATATTACCCCCTTTAACCAACCCACCTTGATTCAAGCGGGAGAACCTCAACGTAGAAGTCTGGTCTAGGGAGCTGATCGTCTTTAAGAACCTAAAGACGAGGAATTCGATTAGACTGAGACCAACGATAGATGGGACAGTCTTCAGCGACGGTTTGGAGACTTGGGAAGGACCACTTCACAACTAATCATGAAGTGTGACGGCGGCTTTACTTGATGACAATTATCAATTAAATCTATTAAATTAGAAAATTACTTTACTGGTTTAAAATTCATTCGATTAATTTCTTGATTATCTTTATGAAATAAATTACTATTCAACTTAATATTTTAAGTTCGAGACAAGAAGGAAAAGATAATTTATCACCGAGTTCATTACTAATTTTCTAGGTTCCACCACTATCAATATTAACCAACTTCATTTATTCAACTTTTATACTTAGTCTAATTCACTTATTAATATTCTTGGACTTACACTTATTAGAGATAATACCCATCCTTTTTCTTAAGCAATACTAGCTCAAGTTATTATTAATAAACCCCTATTTCTACTGTACTTAAACTATAAACTCATTCAATCGGTTTAATCATTTGACTAGTCAATCCACGATATAATTATATATTCATCTCCTAATTCTAATTATTCTCAAAGAAATAAGAACCTAATTTCATACTAATTTGAGAGAGAAGAATTCAGAGTACTCTTGAAATAACTTATTCATTCTTAATCCATAATCAAGATAAAATCCTAACAATAGATTACCAATTCCATTTTATATTTATCCTGATTATTCATGAAATGAAATTTTATTCGTGCTAATATTTAATTAAGCTAGGATTCGATTTAAACGTTCTAGGACCAACGGTTAACGAATTAACCGGATTCGTAGCTAACTGGACTGATTTGAACTAACTCATAAAGTTAGTTGGGTGACCTTTGACAAACATTCAAAAGTAATAGACTGCATTGGCAAAAAGGGGTGACTCTTACAGGAACTCCCAGAATTTCAGTGACTACATATGTAATAACTAAAACTCCAGGGACTGACTTGCACTGATTCAAAACGTCCAACCAAATCGGTCTGACCGAAATTGGTCAGATCGGGGCTGGTCCGACCACCGTCTTCAACCCAACAACTCCCAGAAAGTTGGAACACTCGCCGGCGGAATCCCAGATTCCGGCGAGGCTCAATAACTCATAACCAACAGTCCTGAAAATGATTCTAAACCGAGGAGAGGCTTATCATACCTCAGACCAGTGTTTTCTGAGGCTAGGGATCGATGATTCGAAGATTGGAAATGGGGAAAAGCCGTCGGCCGTGTTCGTCAAAACAAGGTTGGAATTCGGAATGGAGTTGGGGAAAAGGAGACAGGTCGTCTTCGATGCCGACCGGAGTTGCTGGCTGTGGAGAACGGCCACCGCCGCCTTCAAACTTCTGAACAGGGGGGCTATTTGCTTAGCTCGGTTTGGGTGAGCAAGGAGGGAAACTTGCTTTGGTGTGGAACAAATAAAGGAAGGGAATTCAGGTTCATCGAATCAACTCCATCGGTAACCGGAGCATTGATTGAAATGTTGATTCCCGAAATCGTTGAGAATCGGAGCTTTGAATCTGACTCAGGGGAAGGGAGTTGGAGAAGATGATGGTGGCTGCTGAGTTTCAAAAAAAAAAATAATAATAATAATAATAAAACCAAAACGACGTCGTTTAAGGAAGGGCCGGTCTGGGTAAGTGAATGCCAAGGCCGGGTCTGGGTAAGTGAATGCCAAAGGCAGGGATCGAACACCTGACCTTGGCTCAAAGGTTTGGTCCAGTGACCACTGGGTCACGGGCTAATATTCGATTTCTTTTATCTCTGTCAGCTACTAATTTTGTAATATAAACTGGCTGAACTTACCCAACTAAGAACGAAATAAATTTAGCACTCAACTAGTAGATCACAACCTAAGTAATCGATCATATTTGAACAAAATTTCATGACTAACATAATTAGAGAAATTTTGCTAAGGGTATTTTAGAGATTTCACACAACATTCCAATAGCTAGGTTCGGGGTGTAACAGCAATCGTAGAGGAGTTTTTGGAATTTGTTCCAAGCATCATATAAACTTACTCCTCTCTTCTGAACAAATCTGGCAATTTTGTCTTGGTAAGCTGTAGTTCTTGAAGGAGGGAAGTATTCCTCTACGAATTCCTAAGCAAGATCCTCCCAGTTGGTGTAGTGACCGGGTGGCTTGCTAGTAAGCCATCTCTTTGCGGTGCCTCGGAGTGAGAATGGGAAGACTCGCAAGCACAAGGTATCCTTATCGAGGCTCCCACTCTTAAAGGTCTCACAAAAAGCAAGGAAATCCGCCAAGTGTGTGCATGGATTATCATGCGGCTTTCCTTCAAACTGTAAATCCCTAGAGATCATTTCCAGGAAGGGGATCTTGATCTCATAGTCGGGACTGTCTTCATTGCGCGACACAAAGATGGAAGACCGAACACTAGTAGCACTTGGCTTATTGTAATCCATAAGACTCTTTTGAGCAGCCATTGCGGTAGGGGAAAGGTGGATCAGAAGTGATTTGCTTCTGAATTTTCTTAACCTACAAAAGACAAAAACAAACACAACCGGTGTAAAATCGAAGTGTGATGGAAAATGAAAGATGGGAAGTAGAAGAATAAAATGCCAACTCTTCTTTCAAACAATATAGAAGACTCCCCGACAACGGTGCCAATTTGATGAGCTGTAAAACAGTGATCAAATACTACCAAGCTAACAAGCTAAGCAGATCGTATTCCACAGGGTTTCTTCTAATCGTCTACTAAAATATGAAGGAAAAATACTCATATTTAAACACGTTGTGTGTGGTGTGAGTTCCACAACTTCTAAACTAAGATGCAGAAAAATTAAAATGAAATTAAAAGACAGAAAGATTGGTTGGTTTAGACAGATGACAGACAAGCTTAGAATTCAAATCCCCCTTAGATCACCAAGGCAACAGCAATCACAAGACCAGCGGTTTTCAGTTCTCATTCAATCAATTTCTATACACCACCATAACTCCTTACCCTTAGGTTTAAGACTGGCGAATGTTCGCTCTATCCGATCTAGCTACCAAGATTAATTAGTCGCCCGGGTACGGTCGCCTCTCGCAACGACTAAACTAACTAGTGGAATTACTAACGATTTATGAGTTACTCTTGCAGTGGATTAACCCTAACTGGTTCATACGAAAGGCACACTCCAATGAATAGGTTAATTGGTTGAATTGATGTTCTAAAGTGAGGTGAGCGTTCGCTTCTATCATCAGCTTAACAAGTTTTAATGTTTTAAAGCAGGAAGTTGTCTGGCGACAAACCCTAACTCAACACAAACCTAATCTAGGCGATCAACCAGAAGAGAAGCATAAACAATCAAGAACAAAACAACCATGCAAAGTGAAACTCATTGAACTTTGAATCTAATTATCGCCGATCCGTGACCGCTTTAAAGCCCTGAGTCACTAAGGGTTCATCTAATCTAAGCTCTACAAATTTAGCTACTCATATCTGAAAAACAAGAATCAAAGACGACAGAAGGATTCATCTTATACAAAGGAAGAACAGAAAAGGATATGAAAAACCTAATTCCAGATGATCCGTGAAGCTTCGATCTTGAGAATCTTCAATTCCTAGCTCCGAGCGTCTTCCGGGATGGATTGATGGCGTCACGATCTCCCCGATAGCTCCGGAATACTCTCTCAACTCTCCTCCAGTCGTGGCTGATCTCTCCTTATTGAATGTTAACAAATCTGGCTTCGAAAAGTCTATTAATACCCCCAAAAACCCTTTCCTTGTTGGAAAAACTGAAAATTTCCCGTCTGGGGAGCTTACACGGCGTGTAAGCTCACAGTGCATTTAGCTTACACGGCGTGTAGGCTCCAAAACGCAGCATTTTGAGCTGTGCAGAACTCCAACTTGTTTCGATCATTCCCGCTCCGTTTGAACTCCGATTTGGTCTCCGTTTGAAGCGCTGGACTCGTGAGAGAGTCCTCTATAATGTGGTAACCTGGGGTTCTACATAAAAGCTCACATAAAGGGTAAAAAATAGCCGATAAATGGACAATGTACGCACTAGGAGCCAATAATCACAAAGTTACGACAAATGCAGCAAATACACATCAAAATGGCATCAAAGGGTATGAAATGTTGCTTAAATGGGGTTGATAATCACGTCAAATCGAGTGTCATTAGTTGTTAATGTCTCTTCCAGTGTTTCTAGATCAATTGTTGTTGCAGGTGTTGCACAGATTATTAAGCAGAAACCAGGATCTTTGGCTCAAAAGCCGCCAAAGAAGAAGGAACTGAAAGCCTCTTCTTCACCGCCAAGCAAGGAACCTGGCAGGCTACGGAGGAAGAATCAAAAGAAGACTCAAATGGTTTGGAGGCCAGTTGCTTCGCCACCCTCTTCCGAGCCAGCCACACCACCAGTCCATGTCAAGCCACCGGCGCAGGAGCAAGTAAAGAAGGAGAAGCCAAAAGCATCTCCCAAGGAAGCGCCAAAGATCACAGATCCCGGTGAAATGAAGCCGGAGATCAAAGAGAAGATAAAGCCGACTGTCCTCTTTCCATTGTAACACTCACGAAGGATGATCTCTCAAGAGAACTGTTTGGACAGTTCAAGATCACTGATCATCTCCCCGATGGACGCACTAAGCTCACAAATGCTAATGGGAATAAATTCACGCTCGACGGAGATACTCCGAAGCTCTACTTCATGAATTTCGAGGCTAGCGTTAAGAAGATCATGAGTTGAGATGTCTCCTAATACTGTCCAGGTATCTTCCAACTCAAGGACGTTAATCAAAGAGCGCTTCGTGGGAGGCAACCCACGGTTGGAGTCAGTTTTTAATTTGTGTCGAACTCAGTGTTTTAGAGTCGGTTCGGGGGAGCCAAAAGTGTCAGTTTGCATGATTTCTTATTTTTCGTGTGTAGTTTGTGTGTCATCGTGTCAATCGCAAGTTGTTTGAGGTTGTTCCGATTTTTGACAAATTAATTCTGATTTTCTGAAGTTTGCCGGAATTGTGAAAATGTTTTCAAAATTTGCAGGTCAAAGTTTTCGGTGAAAAGCACTTCACTTTTCGGCGAAAACTGCTCTTTAAAACCCACTGTGTTTTCTGACCGATTTTTTATAAACTTTTTGGTGAAAAGTATCCTACTTTTCGGCAAAAACTGGCTTTAAAATACGGCAGACGTTTTGAACTGAATTTTTCGGTGAAAACTTGCACTTCTTTTCACCGAAAAATCTGAGAAAATCCAAAAAATTCTATTCCCTTTTTCCCGATCTCCCTCCCTCTCTCTCCTCACTTTCCCATTTTCGTTTTCGAAAAAACCGAGCCCCCCCCTTTCGAAATTGCCGCCATGCAATCGTCACCGTCACTCGATTCCACCGCCGCCACCATCGCCGACCTCCGTCGCGCCCCTCCTCTCTCTCTCCCGATCATTCCAAGCCGTAGATCGTTCGAATCGGAGCTCTAGAGCTTTAGTTCCACCGAAACCTAGTTTTTCGAGTTTTTCTCCAATTTCTCTCATTCCGTTCGTTTTCAGCAGTCATGGCTTCAAGGTAAGTTGTAGAGATTTTCATTTTGAGTCTTTTGACATGTTGAATGCTGAATTTCGTTGGGGTTGACTTCGGTTGACTTTTTTGGTCTACCTCGATAAGCGTGCCGACTGTTTTGTGAGAATTTTGGTGAATCTTTTGCTTTGGATTGTTCTAGCATGCTTAGGGAGAATTGTGTTAAAAATTTAATACCATTTGATCATATGTTGCTATGCTTAAAGAATGATTCTTTGTGGCGTTGACTTTTGTGAAATGTCGGTTTGACCATGAACTGTTTATGCTCATTTGGCTGCCATGTTTGTCCATTCACGTTTGAATTACTGTGTTTGCCATCTGAGTTTATAATTATGCCGTCACTTCCCGTTTTGTGCTAGTAATTGCCATGATTAGGGTTCAATGCGTTCTAATGTTGACTTTTCTTTTTGAATGTCGTTTTGACTTTTGAACTCTAATTGTGATATTGACATTCCGGCTAGACATATGCATGCTTTGTGATTCATTGTGATTACCGGTTACTTACTTTGCTTACCCCCACTCGGTTTTCCTCATTTCTTTGTGAAATTGAGTTTTTTCTACTAAGTGTGGGGTAGGTTCTTAGTTTGACTAATCTGGTTTCGTTTCTTGCTATAGGAATGTCACTCATGAGCGCAGGACTAAAGCCAGACTTGACATCGTGTCTAGCTCCCAGACACATGCCCCTGTCACTCCTGCCGTCCATGGCCCTCCTCCATCACTTCCAGGTCACGCCGGGTATCACCGGACCATCGCCCACCTACACGTGTACTACTTCGAGTGCTACCAGCAGATCCAGGACACCCCAGTCACTGACGTACGTCCACTTTCCATGGACTGCCTCCTCGCACATGATGAGGATTGGCACCAGAACGTGCACGCATCTTTGGCAGTTGCAGGCCTCCTAGAGCTGACCACCATGGCTGACGACTTCCCAGAGGTCGCCCTACGGGAGTTCTGGGCCACATTTGGGATGGACACGCACGCGAGGCGCCAGCGCAAGAAGATCATCTCTTTCTATCTTGGTGGGGTGTACAGAACCCTCACGTACGATGAGTTCACAGCTCATCTTGGCATCCCGCCCGAGCACTACCGCAACCATCAGCTCGGTTGGGAGGACAACTCAGGTAGCAGAACACCATATGATGAGCTCTGGAGTCACGTCACTGGAGTTCTGGGTTCTCAGACTGGGAGTCATAACTCCGTCAGGTCACTCTCTCACCCTCTCTTTCACTTTATTCATAAGGTTTGGCGTAGATCCATTTTATTTGCTCTAGAGAAGGATCGCCACCACATTAGCAGAGAGGAGCTCATTCTACTCCGTGCTATCCGAGAGGACCGCCCACTTCATCCTGACTGGGTGTTGGCACGCCTCTTCCACTAGAAGACCAAGACGAACAAGGACCCTCGTTTTCTCCTTGGTGGCAACTTCGTAGGCCGCCTCGTCCTTGCCTTCGGTCTGAGCCAGTCTTACGGACCTGAGGTCCCGCGCCACATTGTACGCACCGTCGGTGGTGACTTAGCTGTTGAGTTCGACCTCCAGCTGGACTACAGTCCGTATGTGGCAGCCGTTCTTCCTTAGCCCCCGGAGGACTCGTCAGAGGAAGAAGATGATTCTGACAATGAGCAGCCTCTGCCAGAGCAGGAGTTTGCTGACCATATACCCTCGCCACAACAGCAGGCAGGATATGACGATCAGTACCAGCCGCCCCTTCCGGATCCATTCCAGGCACCTCATCCTCAGCACCGACCACATCCAGCTGATCTTGGAGAGATGTATGAGCGACTCCATGAGTGGCGAGTCACAGACACCGCCACTCAGGATGCCAGATGGGTTATTATGCAGTAGCGCATGCGCTGCACTGACGAGAGATACGAGGTGCAGCTGGCGTGGCAGCGGCAGGTCAATGACGTCCTCCACAGCAGTGATCGGGTTGTATCCTTTTCCTTGTCTTTTCTTTTTATTTCTTCTTTTCGGATTTTGATCCAACTTTTTTATGTGTGGATTCGGGACACTTGTCCCGGTTTCCTTTTTATCTTTCATTTGTTTTTATTTTGCAGGTAGTTTGGGAGATTCCCTTTGTTTAGGGTCTACTACACTTCCCTACGCTTTGGTAGATTCCCTCTGCTCCGAAGACTTGAGTTCATCCCCTACACCAATCATCTCAGTCCAGGTTCTTCTATTTCACTCTCAACTCTAGCTTTAGTCCTGTGAGGACACAGAATGATTTAAGTGTGGGGTAGGATGCTAGAGAACCTTGCATGAACTTGATTGCCCTTGATTGTGTTTTTGTGTGTTCCGTGGTTCCTTTCCAGTATCTCTAGCATTAGAATTGCTCAGTTCTTGATTTTTGATGTTAAGTTGTTGTTCAATCTGTCATAATGATGCTTAGACTGCTTAACCTAGAACTTGAGAACCAACGTGTATACTTTGATGCTAAATTGCCTGGTCAGAACAGAATTTTTAAAATCACACTTGTAGTTTGTCGCCTTGATTGCATGAAAATGACTGAATCCGACTAGCAAACCAAATGTGAGCTTTTGATCCATTGCACGTAACTTGCAATTTCAATTCTTTTTGAGTGGTTTTCTGTTTTCTTGAATGAGTTAGAATTTGCATGAGACCTACTCGAGACTACACGATGACACGAGTTCTAGAATGATAGGGGCACCTAGATTCAGCTACTAAGCCAGATAGCCTACCTAACGATAAATCCATTAGGTTTAAACCCTTGAGCTTGGCCTATTCTTTCGGTTCGATATACATTACAACCAATCCCCATTCTTTCATTCCCCGTTGATCCCATGTGGTTGTAGTTCTAGATTAGCCTACCGGAAGTCGGTTTGTGGTAACTTGCCTATAGCCATTAAACAAGTGGTTTTAGCTATTATGTACAGACGTGTAAACCCCTCTAGCAACTAAAAGAAAGAATCAGCACAGAAGATAGAAAAAAAGAGAAGAAGAAAAAAAGAAAAATTCGAAAAAAAATACAAAGAAAAAGAGTTCAGAAAAGTTCAAAGGTTTCAAAGTTTTTAAGAACGAAGTCAAAAGAAAAGAAAAAAATGTGTAAAGAAAATAAAGTGTTAGGTTGCTTGAGGGTATCATAGGACGAGCGTACACTATTCCACCCGTGTTTGGTTAGACGGTAGGAAGCCATAGGCTAGATTTGAGGGAAGTTAGTCGAAAGCTACACCGCACCAAAGCCATCATCATACATTCCCTTCATCTGTCTCATCTTAACCCTTGTAGTGTAGAATTCATTACAGTCCCAAGCAGGGAAGTCCTTCTTGACTAGTTCCGCGTGTTGTCACAGTGGTGGAGATGTGGTCGAATTGCAAACTTATGACAGAATTCAGTAACAGAAAATGATTGAGAGCAGAAACACGTCCTTAAACACAGAGAGTGAGAGTTTACCTTATACTAAATATTTCCTGTGTGAGGAGTCTGGTCGGTCAGGTCAAATTCGTGCATGATTGGTTACTACTTCTTGTTGTGTGCAGTTTTTAGTGAGACCAGGTTGTTTGGCTGATTAGTGTGCATGTTAGGTTTCGTATTCTAGGGATTATATGTCTAATAATTCATTGTGTATGCTTGAACTTCAATTTAATCGATCTTATCATTTGTGAACATGAGCGTGTTCTATTCAGTTTGCTTGAGGAGAAGCAAAAGCTTAAGTGTGGGGTATTTTGATGACACTCGATTTGACGTGATTATCAACCTCATTTAAGCGACATTTCTTTGATTAAGACATGGTTTTTAGGATAGAATAGCGAATATTCACTCAACTGCTTTATCTCGTGCTATTTGTGTTACTTTGGCCCGTTTCGGGTCTATTTGATGGTTTTCTAGTGTTTTCATGATAGCACAGGTTTTTGCCGTCAAATAAAGTAGCCAAGGACGTGTCTAAGGCATTGGAACCTCGAGGAACCACACCTGAAACCAGTCCAAGAAGTCAAACAAGTCAACAAAAATTCTGCCCCGTTTGACGCTAGAGTTTTCGATGAAAAGTCCTCAGGTTTTCGGCGAAAACTCCAGAAGAAATTGGCAGAGCTCACAAGAAGAAGTTTTTGGCGAGAAGTCAAAGTTCTCGCCGAAAATTCTGGACTTTAAACTCACAGGAGAATCAGTCGACGGAAGCAGCAATTTACAAAGAAGTTTTCAGCGAAAACTCATCAAGATTTCACCAAAAAATCCTTCACAAATCTGGCGACTTAGGGTTAAGTATAAATACTTAAACTGGCGGCCAAATGGGGGGACACATCATAATACATACTTTTCAAAAATAGAATTCTAACGAGTTCTAGACCGAAGGTGTTTGAGAGAGCAGAGTTTTAGAGTTTGAAGAGCCAGGAAGAGATCGTGACGCCATCCCTTCACCTTGGAGACTCGGAGCTAGGATTGAAGATTACCGGAGAGTGAAGCTTTGCCAGAGTCGTCTTAATTACGTTTTACAGTTTCTATTTGTTCTTCCTTTTCATGATGAACTCTATTTCTGTCTTTGATTCTGTCGTTATGAACATGAGTAGCTAAACTCATAGAGCTTAGACCAGATGAACCCTAAGTGACCCAGAGCTTTAAAGCGGTCACGGATCGGCGGTGATTAGATTCAAAGTTCAATCAGTTTCTCTTTCATGTTTGATTTGTTCTTCGTTGTTTATGTTTCTTGTCTGGATTGATCACCTAGATTAGATTCTTTTAAGCTAAGGATAGAAGCGAACGCTCGCCTTACTTTAAAACACCAAATCAACAATTAACCTATTCATTGCAGTGTGCCTTTCGTAGGAACCAGTTAGGGTTAATCCACAACAAGAGTAACTCATAAATCGCTAGTAATTCCACCAGTTAGTTTAGTCGTCGCAAGAAGCGACCGTACTCTGGCAGCTAATTAATCTTGGTAGCTAGATCGGATAGAGCGAACGTTCGCCAGTCTTAAACATAAGGGTCAGGAGTTATTGTGGTGTCTTAGAATTGATTGAACGAGAATTGAAATTCGCTGATCTGTTGAAATCTGCCAACTAAGGGGGGTTCGAAGTCTAACCTTGTCTGTCGTCTGTGTTAAGTCAACCAACCTTTCAATCTATCTTTCAGTTTAGTTTTTAAGTTGCTTGCATTTTCTAGAATAGAAGTCGTGGAACTCACACCACGCACAACGTGTTAAACCTGAGTAATCTGCCTTTACATTTGAGTAGACGATTATTAGAAGACTCGTGGAATACGATCTACTTAGATTCCATCTTGGTAGTTATTTGATAAACCTGTCCTGCATACGTTCATCAACAATTGATCAGAAAGTCTAAGAATCAAGTTCATGCATACAATCCTAGCTCTTCTACTCACAAAAAAGCCCAAAATTAATGCATGACAACCCTAGCATGCTCCTAACCAACAATCAATCATCAACAAGAGCATAACTCGCATCATACGATTAATTAACGATAATTGAAGCCACGAGAAACTTGGAACAAGCAAATCAACCTTAAAAAAAGCAAGAGTAAATTCGTGGTCAAAAGAGGTTTGACTTTTTATTCTTCTTCCAAGAATGGGATTGATGAAAAAGAAGGGAAAACTTGAGGGTGAAGGTAGATTGATGATGGAAAACGAGTTTGGTGGTGTTTGGGGGGGGGGGGGGGTGAGTGGGAGTGGTGGATAAGAAGAAGAGCTCAAACTTTTGAGAGCTTCTTCAATGGAGGAAGGAGAGAGAATATGGGTAGGGATTTTTTTGGAAGTGGGGATGAAAGAAAGATTTAAAGGGATGGGAGTGAAGGATTAGAAGAAATTTTACTGACCTTATTAAACAGAAAGTTTATAAAGAGCAGAAGATGATGTTGAGTTCGAGTATAATACATAACATATCATTAAACTTTCATTTTCTTTCACACTCACCACTCAACTAATTTTCATACACCTCATACCATCAAACTATACTTTTCATTTCAGTGAGTACCACTTTGTCCCTTTTTGGACGAAATAATAACGTGTCTTGACGGTATGATGGTACAATCAACATATATTGTTGAGTAAGCTGCCAACGAGATATTATGCAACCAAAAAAATAAAATGTTGTATTTTAAATGGTTTTACGTGTTCAGTTTTCAAAACACGTTGGTTTAATTTTTTAGCTGCATAATACCTCGTTGGCAGCTAACTCAACGATATATGTTGATTGTATCGTCATTCCATCAAGACACCTCATTATTTTGTCTAAAAAAGGGTTTAGGTGGTAAGGAGTGAAATAGAAAGTATAATTCAAGGGTATAAAGTGTAGGAAAATTAGTTAAGTGATAAGTGTGAAAGAAAATGAAAGTTTGATGGTATTTGGTGGAATTTACTCGTTGAGTTCTATAGTGTCAGATATTGAGATAAAAACTTTTTGTTTCGCATAACAAATGACAAGGCTAAATGGGTACCCGATTGATTAATTCTGTAATTTTAGCTCTTATACCAAAGAAACATGATGCAATTAGTATGAAGGACTATCGCTCCAAATCTTGTTGCAATGTGATTTACAAGATAGTATCAGAAATACCAAAA
Source organism: Linum lewisii (assembly GCA_034768395.1). NCBI lineage: Eukaryota > Viridiplantae > Streptophyta > Magnoliopsida > Malpighiales > Linaceae > Linum > Linum lewisii. The sequence goes on from CM068299.1 coordinate 38,565,351, forward strand.
GTCAGAATGAGTAATTTCCTGTCAACTTCGATAAGTTCTTCCCAGACAACATTTGTTAAACATTGAAATATCAATAATTTTGGCCCATGAGTTGCTTATGAGTTATCAAGAAACGTTACTCTTCTAAGCAACGAAATTCTCTTCTATTTACATAGCTAGCAGCTTGCTTTGGGTCCTCCGTGATTTTAGTGAGCTTAAACGTGCCATTATGTGGTTAATGGTTACTAACTTCCCGCTAAGGAAGGATTTCGTCAAGGTGGTCTCATATCCGGGCTTGTTACCTAAATCATCACTGAACTTTGAGCAAATAATTCACTAGTCATTGAACTCAGAAAAATTACCCTTGTATTGTGTTCTATGTCATTGTGTTTATTTCCCTTCCAGTTTTAATGAACTTTATCTTTGTTTTTCATCGGCTTGTTTGTTTAAAATATGCTTGAATGAACTTGAAAACAAACAACCCAACATCAGTTTTTCGATTTCTCCGAATGTAACAAAGGGATACAATGAGTAACAAGGGAGACCCCAACCCTCAAACATTGAAAGATTACAACAAAACAACAAAATAACATAAACCTAACATTTCAAACATAACAACAACCACTATAATACTCTTTTTATTCTAGTCACGTTGGACATTGATATAACCCTGCAGTACTGAGTTGTGGGAATCGAGACCCTTCACCCGTTCTCTGAGACGCCGAATCGAGGTTCTCTGCCTCTCGATAACCTCGTCCTTCTCCTTAGTCACCACGTCCACAGCCTCACGCACCTCTAGTTTCTCGTAGAAGCCACAACTCTTACCCTCCTTCTCGCGAGGGCACCCGAAATAGCGCTCCAGATTGTAGGCAATAGATCTGGTTGCCAGTAAGCCGCACTTGCATTCGACAAGGCCTCCTTCACAAACGAACAGATCCTCCTCTTCATGCTTCTTCATCTTGTACATTATCCTTTCGAAATCTGAAACTGAATGACAACAGTAATTAGAGCAACGAAACAAATGAGGAAGAACTGAAAGGCAAACCGAAACTCCATTTCACTTACGACGACTCGAAGAGGCCATATTCCAAAATTGCTTCAAGATGCTGCCGTAAAAACTAACCAAATTGGGAGACAAGAATGTGAGAATGAGGATGAAGTGGAATGAAGGGTCCAAAGGGGGTTTATATAGCATCTGGACTAGTTTTCTGCCCAGCGCGGCGCTCACTAGCCAGCGCCGCGCTCACTAGCCAGCGCCGCGCTCGCCGGGTGACCTCCAACGGCTACTAGCCACGTGCCGCAACGGCTATTTTCCTGGCCTACCAACCCGCGCCGCGCTGGTTGGTGAGCGCCGCGTTGTCTGGGCCACGAAATTGCCCCTATTTGGACATAGTTCGGAAATGTGCCATTGGGGCTACATATTCCTCCGAAACTGCCCCCAATACTACAAAACCGCATCACTAGACTTCAGCCCATTATCCTACCAGTCACTACTGTCTATGGATATTCGTTAGTTTGCTTACGTGGCGATGACAAGTCAATTCCCATGTCATTTAAAGTTGCCACCTCAAATCCTATCTACCCAAAATTAACTTAAACACCCAACCCGATTATCCACCCGACCCAATTACTCAATTTGACCAAAAACTTGATATGTTCCTCCTCCCTCCTCCTTCTCCTTTCCTTGTCGCTGCGCTAGCGCTACGACTGATGGTATCTGCCTCCAATCTCCACCTCCGGCGAAACCCTCCTCCTGCGCTCATCTGTCTTCGGCCTTCCTCCCCTCTGGCGATCTGGCCCGACTCGAGCCCTCCTTAGGAGAAGTTCGAGTTCAGATTCGAATTCGAGATCTAGTACTAATGATGTAGCTGAAGCTGATTCTGTTAATGGCGATCGTGGTGCTTCAGATTCAACAAGTTTCGAGTCTCTATATTTGTGAAGTTTGAGTTGTAAGCTCATTTTCATTATCGGAAGAGTTCGACTAACACTTGTGTTTTGTGGATGACTTGATAGTGTTGCCAACCTAGATTCTAGTTTACAATTTAATTCTGAGAAAAGTGTTGTCTATGACTCCGATTTTGGTGACAGCGGTTCAACCGCTGCATCCGATGCAATGCATCCTGACCGCAGGATTTCAAACTCTTGATCTGATGGTCCAAAAAAATGCGGGGGTAGAAACGTCATTTAACATCATGTACAGATTTTAAAAAAGGAAATATATGCCGCGTAAATCTCGTCGGCTTCCCTTTTTACAAATATTAAATGCCTTCTTCCTTGATTCCTCTCCCGAAAACAGTGGCGATGATTTCAGAATCGGCGATCTCAACAACAACGCCGACGATGATCGATTGCAATGAATCCGCAGCTGATTTTCATCAACAAGAAACGATTCCGACCTCAAACACCAATGATACGACAGTTGATTCAACAGAAAACGTAAGATTCAGCTGCTCTACTTCTGCTTCCTCTGTTTTCCGAGTTGTATTATACTTTCTCTGATTTTTTTAGATTCAATTCTAGGTTTAGATTAAGTAAACGAATTCACTACAGTTTGTACATTAGATACATACTGAACCTAACTGTTTCATTCATATCTTTTTGAATGATTGGATTCTGAGTTTTTCAATTTGGATTGTTAGATTATGAATATCAATGCTGCTGAAGAAACTATTTCTGGATCTGGATCTGGATCTGGATCATCATCATCAGTAAGCAGAACTGAAATTGCATTAGGTAAGTTTTTAATCTTATTAGTTTTCAATTCTGCAAAACTTAGTAATATGTATGTACAAAGTCTATTTGCTTGCATGCTCTTACAATTTGTCTCAAGGCTAGTACTATGTGTAAACTAATATCTGTACAACTTGTATTCAATTCAATACACTCCTCTACAGACTCAATGTTATACGATATAGTCTGAACAGGCATCTTGTAAAAAAATAATATACAGATTATAAACCAAGTTAGTACAAACTATAAAACCAATTTAGTACAAGTTAGCTGTTACTATGTGTAAAGTAGTATCTGTAAAAGTTATTTGGTAGTATAAAAAAATGTGTTCAAATTGGTACATACTTTTTACAAACTCTGTACAACTTATATTCTTTTTGTATGTAGTATGTACAGCTTGTATACAAACATTTACAGTGTGTATTTATTCTTTCAAACCTTGTATACTACAATCTGTTGGTATATGATATGGTGCAGATAAAATAAATCCAAAAGATTCCTCAACATGGGAGGATTTGCGATTCCCGACAAAAATTGATGCTCAAGGTTTTTACAAGAGATATGCACGCCTCAATGGGTTCAAAGTGAAAAACAGACTTTCACAAAAAAGTAGAAAAGAAGGTGGTAATGAATATCGATACTTGTACTTCACTTGCAACAAGGAGGGGTACATGAAAGATAGTGAATTAGATCCAAAAAACAAAGGTAAAGCTAACACCAAGAAAGTTGTTAGAAAAAACCCTGAAATAAGAATTGGTTGCAAGGCAAACATAAAGTTGAGGCCAACAAGAGGTAAAAACTTTATTGTACTGATTGTACATGAAATTCTGTTTTTATTTACAATCTGTAACAGACTGACACGGTTTTTACTTACAATCTGTACAGGTGCTAACTGGTTTGCAATATTTGAGTTTAATAATGATCACAATCACTCATGCGCACAAGACAAACACAAGTATCCGATTGACCGACACATCCCTGTTGTATACAAGCTTATGGCATATTTGAACGAAGATTGTGGAATACCAGCTAGAGCAAGTTATGACACAATGAAAAAAGCTGTAGGAGGGGCTGAAAACTTGGGGTTCACACATACCGATTTGAAGAATCACATACGAACTAGAAGGACACGTGCAATTGAAAACGGTGATGTTTCTGTATTGCTGAATCACTTCTCCAGTGAGTCAAACAGCAAACCTGGCTACTTCTATGAAATGCAAGTTGATTGTGAAGATCAAATTGCAAGTATATTTTGGGCTGATGGTCAAATGCGCATGGATTACCAATACTTTGGCGACTGCATCAGCTTCGACACTACATACAGAACCAACCGAACATGCCGTCCACTAGGTAATTCAATTTTCTTAATTTTATTCATAAGTTTTACTGTGCATATTTTGTACCTGTACATATTGTTCAAAAGTAGATACAGTTTGTACCATGAACCGTACAGACTGTACAGTCTGTATAACTTTTCATACAAAATACAGTTTATGTATAGTCTGCATAAACCCAAAACCCTATACCCTAAAACCCTATACCCTAACCCTATACCCTATAAAACCCTATACCCTGATAAACCCAAAAACCTATACCCTAAAACCAAAACCCAAAACCCTATACCCTATACCCTAAAACCCTATACCCTGATAAACCCTAAACACAGATAAACCCTAAAACCCTATACCCTGATGAACCCTAAACCCAGATAACCCCTAAACCCCAGTAATATATCTTGTCATGTTCAAAAGTAGATACAGTCTGTACCATGAACCGTGCAGACTGTACAGTCTGTATAACTTTTCATACAAAATACAGTTTATGTATAGTCTGCATAAACCCAAAACCCTATACCCTAAAACCCTATACCCTGATAAACCCAAAATCCTATACCCTAAAACCAAAACCCTAAAACCCTATACCCTATACCCTACAACCCTATACCCTACAACCCTATATCCTGATAAACCTTGATAAACCATGATAAACCCTATACCATGATAAACCCTATACCCTGATAAACCCTAATATTTTAATGTTCATAGTTTCTGCGAATGTCTAGTACAAATGGTTGATACAGTCTGTAACATGAACAGTAAAGACTTTACAGATTGTACATAAAACAACAGAGCACTAATTTTTGCACTATATAACTTGCAGCTATATTCGTTGGAAAGAATCAACACCATCATCTTGTTATTTTTGGAGCAGCACTGCTATATGATGAAACATCAGCAACATTTGAATGGCTGTTCAGTACATTCAAAAAGTGTATGAATGGCAATGAACCAACAACCATTTTCACGGATCAATGTGCTGCAATAAAAGCAGGTATTACATCAGTGTTCCCAGATACTTTTCATGGTCTTTGCACCTTTCATATACTGCAGAATGCACGCCCCAATCTTGGTACATTGTGTACTCCAAAGTTCAGATCTATGTTACGATACGTAATGTACAACATGGAAACTGAGGAAGAGTTTGAGGAAGGTTGGAAAGAAATAATTACTACATGCTTTGCAAATAGAGGGCCTGGAGGACACAAATGGTTGGAGAAATTATACAACATCAGAAAACTATGGTGTTGTGTATGGTTACGAAAACAGTTTTGTTTGGGAATGAAGAGCTCACAACTTAGTGAAGTTTGCAACAGCAATCTCAGGCATTATATCAAACCAACAATGAGTCTCACAAGTTTCTTCACCCAGTTTAACAGAATGATAGAGAACAAGAGGGAGCTTGATAGAGAGAAGGAATATGCAATGGAAAAGCATGTGGTGGACAATCGTTTTCGTTATAGCACACTAGCAAAACAGGCTGAAGATGAATATACACCTGATACATTCAACTTCTTTACAGAGGAGTTTGGGTAGTCATTTGGGTATGTGATGGAGGAGCTTGAAACAGAAGTCAGTACACAGTGTACTGGAGCTTTTACATACAGTACTTCAGGTGTACAGTCTGTAGATCCACAGAATGTGAAGAGGTATACAATATTCAAGCTTGAGAACAATGGATCTAGACTGGATGAGAGACAGATCACTGTTTACCATAAGGATACAAAAGTATTGTGTTCTTGTCAAACATTCGAGTATTGTGGATGGATGTGCAGACACATGATAAGAGCATTTGACATTGTCTTCAATGACACTAAAGACATCAAGTTTAGACAGATTCCAGAACACTATATGGTCAAAAGGTGGACAAGGAAAGCAAAATGCGGGTTTAAATTCCCTTTCCAAACCCAGATTTGACCACTACATCAACTCCACATGCTGCAGCATCAAAGAATTATCAGCAATGACAATGAAGCTACTGACAACTGCAGCTGGGGATGAAAAATTTCTTTCCAACGCAAAAGTCATGGTGGAAAATTTAATCGTGGAATATGAGAAACAGAAAACAAAATCCAACAAATCAGTAATACTTGATATTTTACAGAAAAATTTGTGGTAAAAAATACTGAAATGGATGATTAATTACATGAAGACAATTTACTTTAAAACAAGGACAAAAACAACATGAAATTCAATGTTCATTACAATTGAAGATTACAAGGTAACAAGTAACTAATAGAATAAACATAATAAATGTTTCATAAGTACTGATATAATACATGAAAACTTTTTTATTTTAGTTTCTGATTGAGTAAAAACTTTGTTAGATACTATAATAAAGTCCTTCTTTACAGACTATAACTTGATGATATTGCTTGTATTTTGTTTACAGCCACAATGTACAGACTGTAACCATGAATTTACATACTATAAATAAGATTTCACACAGTCTGTACAAAACCCCACACCATCCCTGCCATATTGTAACACATCCAGATACAAAAAGTCATCAACATATATCATTGTTTGTCCATATAATCTAAACAGTCATATTAAAAACATAAAACCCACAATAATATCCAAACATCTACTGTCTTAAGAAGGAAGATTAAAAACTACAATATTATCCAAACAAGTACCATAAAACCCACAGTGCTTGCTAAGAAGGAAGATTAACCTTGTTTTTTGTTCGCTTCTGCCTGAATCGGAGTCGCTCCTGCCTTCTCAATCACTTTTTGCATCAGATAATTACTTGGATCCAAAATCATATCAAGAAGAATGCTCTCCCTACGCTCGTTAATGTGCTTCTCAATTTTCCAAGTTGAACTTACGGATGGCTGATACAACCCTTCCTAGTACTGACAGATGTTGAGCATGAAAATACCAGAAGAACTATTATCGTCCGTTGTTGAATCTTCTTGATTTCCTTGAATTTGTAATTGACATAACTGCGTGCTGCAACTTTTTTCTCCTGAGCTACGACATCAATATAACTGGTGAAAAAGAACGAGACTTTGTCACACCAATGGGAGTACAAGCGCTGGAAGCTCTTAGGGTCCTTGGTGTCAAAAAAGACATATCTCTTCTGAATATGGTCAATGGCGAACAATACATAATGTTTCTTGAGCACAGAGGGAAAAACCACTGCACATGAAGAAGACAAGAAACAAAAAACCTTAATTATTTGCATAGACCAATAACCATACACACTGTAAACACTACCCATACAATATGTACATATGACATGTACTGATTGCACAGACTATAATATAAGCATATCTAATATTTTGAAGGTTTACAGTATGTACAACAACCTAGTAACACTACCCATACAGTATGCACACATGTATAATATTGAAAATGTATCATATGTACATATGAAAATCACTTACAAGTTTGACATCGCTGAAGTCCACTTTCTTTGACCATTCATTATGCAAAAATTTCTTGAATTCTTTGGTAGAATCATACGGAGAAGTTTGACTGTCTTCAATTTGAGATAATATGACTTCCTGTTCGACAATGAAAAAGTGAACAATTAATAAAACCTCAAAATACAATACTATTTATAATTTTGAAAACAAACTTGAGAGTAGCTCACCGAAAATTCTTCCGGGAATATCCACCTACTCGCCTTGCCATCAAGAACAGATCGCCTATTCAGCAAATCTGAATAGGCATCAACAGTCTGTATAGAAATGTCTTGATTTGGCAGCAAGGTCATCATATCATTTCTTCGAACTAAAAATTTTGATCCTTTAAGCTTGACTAAAATTTCATCACTATTTGAAAACAAACAAAAAATTAGGCATAAAGTGTAGTACAGGCTGTACAAACATTGAGTACAAACTGTATGGGAAAACTAACCTTGCCAAATCCTTAGAAGTTGCATACTGGTAAATTTTCGCACGGAAATTAGAAAATGAGAATGATGTCACTGGCACTGAATTCTTTCTTCCATCTGTAGAGTAAGTATCTGGAACAAATGCGTTGGAATAGAGAGCAGTCAGAGGGGTAACAGGAATTAGTCGAACCAGCTTTGGATCATCCAAGATGGTGCTGCTCTGACCAGGATCATTCAACCCTACTAATGCATCAGTTTACCTGGACATCCAGTGCTGCGAACTATAACCTATAATATGAAACAATCCTGTTAAAAAACAATACACACTGTACACAAAACAAAAATAACAGACATACATATATAGAGTACTAACTGTATAATTACAAAAAAAATACCTTCTCAATAGAAGAGTCTTGCACTCCACCAGCAGCAGCATTCACCATTGGGGAAGGTGGATGTTCTGTAGCAATTTGCTTCACAGTTTCTTCAATAACAGAATTGACAACAGAAGGTGAACAAAGAAGTGAACCAATGTCAATCAACATATCTGGGGTTTTAGATGGTGTTGTAGCTGGTCTCCTCTCATCAACAACAGAATCACTGTTACGAGGGGGTGTGTTAACATTTGCATCAGCATTCGACTCCCCTTCTGGATCAACAGAATCAACTGTAGCAGTGGCTCCCCCATCATTATCATCATCCTCGTCAGAATGATCATCATCATCCTTGTCAGAATCATTATCATCTCCAGCTTTTCCATCATCTTTCCCCTCATCCTCGTCAGAATCATTATCATCTCCAGCTTTTCCATCATCTTTCCCCTCATCCTCAACAGCTTTTCCATCATCTTTCTTCTTAGATGAGGGTGCCTGTTACAGTACATAATGTAATCAAACAAAAAAATCTGCGAGTACAACCTGTAAACAAAGAATTATATAGCTTGGGAATAGGGAAATGTACAGTTTGTACAAATTTAAACCACACACAGGGGATTAGAATATTACCTGAGTATTGTCAACACCTTTACCATCATCCTTTTCAGAATGATCATCACCACCTTTATCATCATTATCATCTCCAGCTTTTCCATCATCTGTCCCCTCATCCTCAGCATCCTCATCATCTTCCTCAGTGATCTTGCCATCATCTTTCTTCTTAGATGAGGGTGCATGTTACAGTACACAATGTAAACATACAAAAACATACATACACCAAAACAAAGTGTTTGTGTGTGTGTTGGAGTATTACCACAGTACGAGCAGGAAGAGGTTTTTTAACATTAGAAACCCTTGTATCCTTGGATGGTTTTTTAAATGCCTTTTTTGGTGCAACAACCTATGGCATAACCCAGAAAAACAACAAGAATAAGTATACCCTAAAAGATATACAGTCCACACAAATCATCGAGTACAAACTATAAACAAGAAATCATATAGATTGGGGAAAGTACAGTATTACCCGAGTATTGGCAACACCTTTACCCTTAGAGACATCCCTCTTAGATGTAACCACCTAATAACATAAACAACAAAAACACAAAAACAAAAAATTAATATATAGACAAGTATAACTCGTAAAAATGGTATACAAGTAGTATATAAATGAAAAGTAGAACTAGTAAAAATTAAATACAAAAAACCTTTTTGGTCCTCTTTCTTTTATCACTTGGATTCATTTCCTCTTCAAAATCACTGTCATAAGAGGATTTAATTACTTGAACATCAGAATCTTTCCCACCAGCATCCTTAGTCTTTGCACCATCACCATCTGATTCATCATTATCTGAATCTGTACTGGATGCTTCAGGTGAACTCTCTTCAGTACTGCTGCTACTAGAAGAGCTTTGAAGAGTTGATATATGCTGATCAACATCTTTTAACTTCTGGTTAGCAGCAGCAAGAACACCAACACAAACCTCAATGAGATTATGAATCTCAGCCTTTTTAGATTCACCCTACATAAAAAAACCAAAGAGGGGCACACAATTTGTATAACATATCAGACCACCCTCCACACAAATTGTATATTATTGTAAAAAATGTATTTACAGAATGTAAGAACACTTACAATCTCTTTTGTTGAGATTAATCCCAAATTGACATCAAGGGTATGCCATCCTTTCAGCTTTTTAACTGATTTCTTGAAGTCAGTTGAAGAATCATCAACAATGCCTCCCTTCATTCTTTTAACAACTTCCTTCCCCTTCCTCAACTTATCTTCTACCTTCACCTTCAACTTCTTAACCTTTTTTCCCTTCACATCTAATTCCTCCTTACTTGTACTAGCCTCGCCATCACCACCACTCTTCCTCTTCCTCTTACCTTGCCTCCTCCTCACAATAGGAATGTCCTCCAATTCCTCATCTATGTCAGAAATGTGATCAGTTAGCTCTTTCAATGTGTACAGATTTACAGCACCTACATCAGCGTCACCGTTGAGGTACGCATGTACATATCCCACCTACAAAAAATAGGGAGATACAATGGGGGAAAAGTGTAAGGAACAATGAGGTAACCATGTGTTAAAAATGGACACACCAGCAAAAATACATTATGAACACAGACACACCAGTCTGGACATAAAGACAGTACAGAATGTACAACCTATGCACACATGTACAGTATGTAGAAGTATTTAATAACGTATTGTAACCGAAAAACTGTAAACCACACAAGACATACAGACATGACAGATCCCCTATACAGACTGCATATACTATACACACACAAAAGCAAAAACATACAATCTAGACAGACTGCATATACTGTATACATATTGTAAAAATAAAGGAAATAAACTTACATTGAGGTAAAGTAGGTCAGCCAGAAGATAAGATACATTAGTAGCGTCCTTGCGTGAGATGCCAGATGTGGTGCAATCAACAAAGTACTGGCACCAATTGTAGCTCTTGAAAAGTTCAACATAGTTTTCGCCAGATAAAAATTTCAAAAACCTACAGTCTACTGATCTACTAGTTGTAGGCACAAAAATACAACCAATGCAAAGTAGGAACAACAGCTTTCCCCATGATACTGGATCATCTGTATGACGGATGGCAGCTTCCAAGGCTGACCATGGAATGTCTAAATTCTCAGTAACATGACCCCCTAAACCAACAGAGTTGGCATAAGCTATGGCATCATCATCACTTACATCATCAAGATCAACAACTTCAGGTCCCATAGGTAAACCATAAACAGTTGCATAATCAGATGCACTAAGTTGCCAAGTGCGGTTTCCAGGGAGCCTAACACTATGATTACTAAGGTCGTAATTGTTAAGGACTAGAACCACACCATTACAGATTATATTCTTTATCTGTAACTTGCCTAATTGACTTAACCCTAGGCTATCAAGGACTGCACGTTTGGCAGGGTTAATACTAGCAAGAGCACTAACAACCTTTGTAGGAGTACATCTTGACTGGTAATATGATAGGAGACGATTAGGCCTGTAAAAATTAATATGGGATCAGGGCATAAAGATGGCACAAAAGCACTGAATACATAGTTTATACAGGTAGTATACAACAAAATGGTATACATAATGCATACAGATGAACAAAACAGCAGGTGTAGTTAACACATTACAATCTGTAAATAAATAAAAACACACAACACAAAAATAGGATACAAACTGGCAACAATTACAATCGGTAAAAAAGGGATCTAATCAGGGTAAACAGACTATATACAAGAAAGGCTACATACTATAATGCTCAGGCGAAGGTGTAGAATCTGTAAATCAAAGCTAGAATCACATGAACAGACTGTAAGAAAAGACCAAAATCCAAAAACAGTATGAAAAACTGAAAACCTAATCGAAATCTATGAATGCAAAATGACAGAGTGTAAGAAAAGATGGGACAATAACAAATGGAGCAACCCTAGAATCGAATGAACAGTAAAAACCTAGGGTTACTAACACAAAACACCACAAAACATAAAACAAAAAGAAGAGGAATGACAAAGGAAGACCAGAAACATAATCGAAAACTATGCATGTGATACCTGGTTGAAGCCATGGGTTTGTATATGAACCTGTGAGAAAACGAAGAAGAAGGAAAAACAGTGACAACAATCAGTAGAATGAAATACAGAGAAGTGAAATCAGAAATCGAAAAGGTACTTACAAAAGAAGGAAGCAGAACCGAACGAACAGAGGCAGTGAATCCGGAGCGATGAACAACAGAGAAGAGTTTGATGAACAATGAGGAGATTGAACAGAGAAGAAAGAAGGTTTGATGAACAATGAGGAGTTGGAAATCGTAAAATGGAAATACGAATAGTAAAAAAAGGTTTATATATAAAATGTAAAAAGAGGGGAGTTAAAAATTTGAAAAAAGGGAAGGATAAGAAGAGGCGGTTTCGGCGGTTCAGAACGGTTACATCAGCTGAAAAGACAAACCGTGAAAAGACAAAATTGTCCTCATTAATGAAAATGAAACTGGCGCCGTCGGATGAAAAAGAAAGGAACGGAAGGCCAGGATGCACGCTGCATCTGATGCAACAAAATTGGTGCGCTGTCACCGGAATTGGAATCTGTTGTCTATTTAGTTTTGGCCAGGCAGATTGCAATTGAAACTGTTGCTTTGATGTTGGTAACTTGTCTTTTTGTTACTTGGGAATTCCCCTGTCGTCTGAAAAGCTAAGGAGAGCTGAATATAAGTTGTTGTCAGATAAGATAACAAGAAGGATAAATAACTGAAAACTAAAAATTTGACTTATGCAGTTAAATTGCAGCTTATAGATGCAGTCATTGGATGTCTGCTTCAATCTATGTTTGTTTTGCCTAAAGTCTAAAACATTGATAGAAGAAATCGAGTTAGCATGTAATCGCTTTCTCCAGGATGGAGCAAGATAAAAAAATAGCTCGTCCAACTTGGCCTTCCCCAAGACAGAGCTGAATAGTTTCAAATTTTACTAGTTGGGGCTGGAGGCATAATTCGAGACTACAACCATGTTTTCCTCCAAGGATTTCAAGGCCGGAATCAACCAATTCCAGCGGAAACAACGAATTCCTTGTTTTCCTCACATTTCGTTGCGGCCCAATTCCGACGGAATTATGGGCCTAATTCCGGCTCAACATGGAATTATGATTCCATCCTAAATTGGTCGGAATCTGACGATTCCGGCGGAATTGTGTGTTAGTTGTCCAATTTGCCCACGTTCGTCCTATCTCTCTCTCTTCGAACAACTCTCCCCATCGTTTTCTGCAAGCTCTGCTAATCAGGAAATAGTGGTGTTCCCATGGCTGGCGATGGGTCATTTGATCCCATTTCTCCATCTCTCCAAGCTATTAGCTCAGAAAGGCCACAAAATCCACTTCGTCTCAACTCCGACGAACATCTCCAGGTTACCGGAGCTCCCCCGCCGCCTCTCCGATCAGATTACCTTCCCGCCCTTCCCCTTACCTCTGGTGCCGGGCCTACTTCCCGGCGCCGAATCCACCATGGACATACCTTACAACCAGCAGCAGCTCCTTGGGAATCCCGATTGAGTGATCTACGAATACGCCTCTCACTGGCTTCCTTCCGCCGCGACGCACGGAGAGAGAAAAAATGAGGTCGATAGAGAAGGAAAGTGTGGATAAGGACAGGGGTATTTTAGTAATTTTAAATGTAGTTAAATTTCAATTCCGCAGTGTCAATTTCGTAGGAAAACATGGAATTACCATCCGGAATTCGTTGAGAATTCAATTCCGCCGGAATGCTTAATTGCGACGGAATTTAACCAATTTGCAGGAAAACGAAGCCTACAATGACCAGCTGTTAACGCCTACTCCCATTAACAGAGTGGCTGCTTGTAGTGCTGCTGTCTAAATTTTGATCCATCTTTATGAGTTAAAAGTCAAATACAGAGTTCACATAATATGCTAGGAAGGAACTCCAAGTTCCAACAGTATTTTCTAAACAATACTCAAGGAGTGAAAACCATTTCTGTGCCGGGCATTCTATCAGTACCAGACAGAACTAACCTGTTGTCATAAACATCAATACAACCAAATGCATCAGTTCCAGGTGGACATTCCAGTGCAGCCTCAAGGGACCTATGGTGAATCCCATGGGAGTCAATTGAGTATCCACCATTGTGATCATGTCCCGATAGGCAAACTTTGACACAACTATGCTTGTGTACCAAATCCATTACCTCATCATAGTTCCAAAGAAGGGATCCAGGAAGTGACACACCAGGGTCCAATGGTATATGACAACAAACAATTACCTTCTGGTTTAGTTTTGTTGCATCCTGGAGAACACCATCTAACCATTCCAATTGTTCTCTCCCCACAGCTCCATTGTACTTTAGGAATCTTCTCTCAACACCAACCAGTCCTTCTGGGCTGTTCTTATCCGAATTCGGATTCTTCTTCTTCAGAACTTCCAAAGCTTGTATTGTCTTTGGATTATCTTCGGACCAGCCAATAGCGCTAATATCATAACCATCCAGCACCACGAATCTAAACTCGGGAACAGGTGAGAACTCGTAGTACGCACACAAATCACGGCTCTGAATCGTGAGTAATGGCAGCAAATCTTTACGGGGAAGATTGTAAAGACAGTGATTGCCAATCATATGATAAACAGGGCCATTGAACTTGTCAAATTCAGAAACTACTTTCTTGACAGAATCTAGTGACTGGTGTTTGGGGCAATTCCCATCAACAATATCCCCAAAATTCATCACAAACCTTGGGTTTTGGCGATGGTTCCAGTTGTGAACCGCTCTTCGCAGCACATTGATGCTGTGTCGATAATAACGAGGGACACCAAGGAATGAATGGCCATCAATGATATCAGCATACTGCACATCAGCTATAACGCCAAATGAAAACAAAGGTTTCACCATCTGGGAGTCTAATAACCCTTTATTTGACGCCATTGTCTATCTAACACACATGCCTCTGGAAGATTGAAACGAAAACGAGAGTAATCAGAAATTGTTCCCCGCAACTCAAAGCAAGTCATCGTGGAAGGCATTCGATACCAGTTTGAAACACAAAATCAGTTACGATTAATTAAGCATAGGAAAAGTTACCTGAAGGCCCATTTTGAGTAAGCAAAAGTCGGATGATGTAAGAAAATGGATTGAGAATTAATTCACAAGGGATAGACGAGGAGAAGATAGGCAGGAGTGGTCTATACATAAAAGGAACCAGGATTGGAGTAAATTTACTCGGAGAGATGTAGCAGCGAAAGGAGGATCATAGAAATGATTCCTTCATCTATCAAAGAAGGGTATTTTGGGTATTTTATCTAGTCACCCTCCGTCGGACCTTTGCTGTTGTCACCGGACCGTCCCACCACGGAAATGGATCCACATCTAGGAATTTCTTGGTTTGGAAAGTTCCAAATCCAATTTCAACCATTAGATCTAGTTTGACCATTTCACCAATTTAATGGTCCAGATTTGTCAGGGGTATTTAGGACTTTACACAAATAATTTTATTATTAATTTTTTGTTTAAATATTTTATTTTTTATTACAATAAGCAGCCACTGTCGCAGGTGACTTTTATGGTGACTGGCGCCAGTGACTTTTCCGGCGATCAGCGCTGGTGACTTTTCCGGTGACCGGCATCGGTGACTTTTCCGGCGATCTTTCTAACGACTTTTTTCGATGACTTTTCCGACGAGGACAAGTTAACTAGTTAACCCGATTTTTACTATTAACTTATTAGCATGATTTTTTATTCATAACTAGTTAACTGGTTAACTTGGGTTTATACAGTTAACTAGTTAGTTAACATGTTTTCCGGTGACTTTTCCGACAAGGCTCTCAAGACCTAAGTTGACCTTTTCGGCAACTTTTCTGGCGAGAACAAGTTAACTAGTTAACCGATCAAGTTAACTAGTTATCTTGTCGAGTTAACTAGTTAACTAGTTAACTAGATAAGTTAAGTAGTTATCTACTCGAGTTAACTAGTTAACCAAACGAGTTAACTAGTTAACCACTCTAGTTAAATTATTAAGTTAACTAGTTAACCAATAGAGTTAACGAGTTATCAAGTTATTAACTAGTTATCTACTCGAGTTAACTAGTTAACTAATTATACACGTTATTCGACCACGACCGATTATACAACAAATACAACAACAAATTGTTCCAACAATACCAAAATTTCAAACAGTTTTAATATTACTAAAATTTCTCAAACTACAAGTCAGTCACTGAACTCAATATGTGAGAAATCAACCACTAAACTTTGAAAATATCTGAAATCGGTCACCAAACTTTGAAAATGTGACAAATCAGTCACTGAACTTGAATATGTGAGAAATTAGTTACTCCTCTTCAACCTTGGGTCTCCTTCCGGCAAGGGCTGGTTTCTAATTCACATGGGTCTTCCTCCTCCTCTTTAGCTGACTCTAATCAGAGCCACCATAGCCCACCGTCACACTTGTTGCCGCCGGCTCGCCCTGATTTGGCTTGGTGCTGATTCTTCCAGCAGAAGAAGTAGAGAATCTCCTTCGACGATAGCGGAATCGGTGGACATGATCTCCCCCGCCATGGCGGATGTCTGCGGCCCCCAACGGTGAGTGGAATCTTCTTTTCCGCCAGAGGAGGTAGTGAATCTGAAAAGCGAGGAAAACTAAGGAGATGAGGAATGTGGCGGTTACGCTAGGCGGCGGCGGGCATGGTGTCGAGTGGGGCGACAGATCTGATAGGGATGAGCATACCGTTTTGCCGACGATTACGAGTAGAGGAGGAGGACGACGTCGGTTATTATGGAGGAGGATGATGTCGAGGTTGAAGAGGTTTACGACATCAACCTCACCGCCACCACCGTTGACGCATCCTCCGTCGACTTCTTCCTCCAACTCCCCTGATTACGAGAAAGATAGAAGAAGGTTGATTAGGATTTAATCGGCGATAGGGGTCACAAGGGAATAAATTAGGATTTTTTCTTTACATGACCAAAGTGCCCCTCCGAGTTTGGGTTTGGAACATTCCAAATCGGAGGGGTTTGGACGCAGATCCGGTCCCTCCCCGAACATCAATAAAATAATTTAAAAAACTTGTTGTTAAAGGGATTTGAAATCATGACCTCTTTCTCTAAATATTAAACTCTTACCACTATGCTAGAGAGCAGTTAATCATATTATATAACAATAAAAGTTTCTTAATTAAATAGCGTGCACATGGTTTGTATGAAAAATATGCACGTGTACGAATAGGCGTTCACATGTACACACATTATTTTATTAAGTAGTGTGCACATGATTTATACAAAATATGTACACACGAGTATGAAGTATGTGTACACTAGTGTAAAAATTAAGTGTGCACGTATATGAATAGGTGTACATTAAAAAAAGTGTAAGATACTGTGTACACGTGTACAATGAGTATGTGCACGTATATAAAATATGTGTACACGTGTATAGAGAGAGTGTGCACGTGTACAAAGAGTGTATGCATGTGTACAAAAATAGTCTGTGCGCGTGTAAAAATGAATATGTGCACAATTAAATATGTGACACGTGTATAGGATGGTGATGTAAAGTCTCTACATTATCAAGTAGTATACACGTGTACAAAAATTAGTACTATAACGAGTGTCTACATGTATCAAACAAGATAATGTATACACGTGTACAAAAAATCTAAGTAACATAAACAGTTTACTGTAAAAATGTGTCAAAACACATTTATGTGCATAAAGTGTACACAAGTATAACATACATTATACAAAAAACGTGTACAACATATTTAAAATCACGAAGTTACGAACGGTACACATATAAAAAATAATCCAAAAAATTCAGAAAAAATAAGCTTGACGACAGTAGTCCGATCGCCAAATTTTTTTTCCCAATCGGAGATCCGGTTGCCGAAAAAATCGCCAGAGCTCCGGTCGCCGACAACTTTCCCGATGGCGAGATTGGGTTTTATTTTTTCATTTTTTTTGCCAATAGGCAAAGGAGACTGGTAAATCATCATATATTCATTCGAGGAGCATCCACATCTACGGTTTTCATTTTCAATTTCAAATGTGGTCCCTCCTGCCACGAACCGAGCCGAGCCAAACTTCACTGTGCTCAAGTTTGACTCGTTTCTTTGTAGACGAGCTCGAGCTCGAACTCGAGCTAGAATTTTTAAGCTTGTGACGAGCTCGAGCATGGCTCGTTAACTACACTTGGCAAGCGAAACTCGAGGTCAAGTCTAACTTAGGTCATTAAAACCACTTGATGCGTCCAATTTTAGCCCAATTGAGTTTGTGCGACAAAAAAATCAACGAGTCAATCTAAAAAACAAGTTATCCTAAAACTTACAAGTTTTTATTGTATATGACAAATAACATGTTTCATTATTGAGTTTATAATAAGTCATATAATGGGGCTAGTATTCGAGTTCGCTCTCGAGCTCGAACTCGAACTCGAGTTAGCTCGTGAGCCTATCAAGTCGAACATGCCCTGGCTCAACCTTGGCTCATTTAAAATCTAACCGAGTCACAAGCGAGCTTTTCTAGAGCCAATCGCGAGCAACTTGGTTCGTCAACAGCCCTAAGCAAAAGTCGGATGATGCAAGAAAATACATTCAGAATTAATTCACAAGGGATAGACGAGGAGAACATAGGTAGGAGTGGTCCGTAAATAAAAGGAACTGGGATCTGAGTAAATTTATTCGGAGAGATGTAGGATCGAAGCCCGACGGTGAGATTGGGTTTATATTTTTATTTTGTTTTTGCCAATAGGTAAAGGTGACCGATAAATCATCATATATTTATTCTAGGAGCATCCACATCTACATCTACGATTCTATTTGCAATTTCAAATGTGAGCCCTATTGCCACTGAGATTTTGTTAGGTGACATAAGCTTTATTATATCATGGAGACATAAGTCAATCACAAGCCTCCATTGTAAATATTTTTTGTTTAATTACTTTTGTTAGTTAATTATATTAATTGTGCATCATTAATCATTATGTTCATATTATTTCTTTCATATTTTTTTCCTATTCTCATTTATCTTCTCATTAAATCTATTTTATTTCAAAACAACCCTATTTAAATCAACTCATAAACATAATAATATTAATCCTACCGCCGACCAGCTGAAGGAAGGGTTACATACTATTATTGCAAAAATTTGTTACGTTGAGTTATTCTATGAAGTAGTATTTCTGAGATGAATACTAGTATTTCATTTCATATCAAGGATCAATTCTAGTATTTCTGGCCGAGCCAATTTAGTTCACAGTACATACTTAGTATAACAATATTATTATTTTTCTTACGTGACAAATTCGATATACACAATGTTATTAGCCCAACTCTTAGATGTTAAAACCTCCCTATTTAAATGTTAGAACTAGTTTGTGACTTGTTTAATCGTTAAGTAATCAAACATGGGTAATGAGTCCTCAAATTCAAGTATCATTTGAATGTACTAATATTGAGAAACTCAATTTGAACCTAAAATTATATTGAGCAAATACCACATTTGAAATAATATAAAAATACAAGTGCATTATTAGGCCATTAATTTGCTTAGTAATTAAACAACATAAATTGGGCAATGACGTCATCTTTTTTGCCAATCACCCTTTCGCACATTGTTTTTCACCCCTTACCATTCGATTCATTTTCGTGCTAAATTTGTGTAGTATAGTATTTTGGGCATAACTCCTTCATCCGAACTCTATTTTATGAAAGGTCAACGACGATGGAAAGATAATTTTGTTATCTTAAATTCCGTATGTAGTCTACTAGAGTAGTGAGATATGGCCTCTGCAAAATAACGACCAAAATACCACATTGCAGATTTGTGAATGTTTGCATGGCTTTATTAAGTCTTAGTCATTCAATTAAATTAAAAGGACTAAATTAATACATAAATTTACTATTTTGTCATAACAAAGCCTCACCAACGAAGAGGAAGGCTCCCCATCTGACGTGACCCTGCTCACGAGGGCCGATGCGACCACCACCCCATGGGCACCAGTCCCCCACCTACACTAGAAACTTGGGAGCAAGGTGAGTCACCAAGGAGACAAGAACATGCTCGTGAGAAAAGGCCCCGCTGAAGTGATCCCGGTCGACCGACCGGCTGAGAATGCCTATTCTTACACTCCGTCGGGATCACCTACGAGAGGGAAGACTTTAGGGCCATATAAGAAGCGCTTGGAGCTGCGCCAGACTCCTAACTTGGCCCTACAGAGGTTTCTAAGGCCTAAACAGGTGGTCAGGTTCAAATACAGTCCTTCGCCAAGAACCCAGCAAGCAAGGATAAGCGTTCGGACCCAGCCAGCCCTAACTTGGGCGCCGACGCCCGAAGCTACTAAGAGCTCATGCTTACCTTGTAGCTCTGGCACTAATTCTAAGGTTCCAGGAGGTGCTATTGATGAACGTTGTAAACAGGTTTATCAAATAACTGTCAAGCACAAAGTAGGACAGATCGTATTCCACGGGCCTCTTCTACTTGCTTACTCAAATGTGTTGGCAATTTTATTCAGGAACAAACAGTTTGTTCGTGGTGTGAGTTCCACGACTTCTAGATTAGAATGCAAGAAGACTGAAATGAAATTAAAATGCAGAATGATTGGTTGTTTGACTTAGACAAACGACAGACAAGCTTAGACTTCGAATCCCCCTTAGATCACCAGAGCATTGGCAATCAGCAGACCAGCGGTTTTCAATTCTAATTCATTCAGTCCACAGACACTACCATAACTCCTTACCCTTAGGTTTAAGACTCGCGAACGTTCGCTCTATCCGATCTAACTACCAAGATTAATTAGTCGCCTGAGTACGGTCACTTCTTGCCACGACAAAACTAACTGGTGCAATTACTAGTGATTCATGAGTTACTCTTGAAGTGGATTAACCCTAACTGGTTCCTACGAAAGGCACACTCCAATGAATAGATTAATTATTGATTTGGTGTTTTAAAGTGAGGCGAACATTCGCTACTATCCTCAACTTAACAAGAATCTAATCTAGGTGGCCAAACCAGACAAGAAACACAGAGAACAAAGAACAAATCAAACATGAAGGAGAAACTGAATGAACTTCGAATCTAATCACCGCCGATCCGTGACCGCTTTACAGCCCTGGGTCACTTCGGGTTCATCTAATCTAAGCTCCACGAGTTTAGCTACTCATATTCAATATAGGAGAATCAAAGACGAGCAAGGAATACATCCCATGTAGGAAGACAGAGAAGAACTGTAAAACCTAATTTCGACGAATCCGTGAAGCTTCGATCTGCTGGATCTTCAACTCTTAGCACTGGTTCTCCCAGATGGAAGGATGGCGTCACGATCCTTTCCTAACTCCTCGAACTCTTTTCACTCTTTCTCTCTCTGGTCTAAGTCTTGGAATTTTCGTCCAAAAGTAAGTATGAAGTATCTAGGCGGCGATTTCTCTTTTCAGTTGTCCGCGATCGGCTTGGAAAACAGCTTAGTTTTCGTCGAAAACTTCCTTTAAAAACTCTGCTTGCTTCGACTGTTTCTTATGTTCCAAATTCACCTAGAGTTTTCGGCGAGAACTTTGACTTCTCGCCGAAAACTTCTTCTTGTAAGCTCTAACGATTTCTTCTTGAGTTTTCGGCAAAAACATCAGGTCTTT
Organism: Linum lewisii; assembly: GCA_034768395.1. Lineage (NCBI taxonomy): Eukaryota > Viridiplantae > Streptophyta > Magnoliopsida > Malpighiales > Linaceae > Linum > Linum lewisii. Next base: position 38,586,814 of record CM068299.1, read on the forward strand.
TTGCCGAAAACTTCTTTGTAAAACCGGGCAGGATTTGTGTTGACTTGATTGACTCTTGGATCAATTCTGGTGCGGTTTCTTGAGGCTCCAATGGCTTAGACACGTCCCTGGTTACATTATTTGACGGCAAAAACCTGTGCTATCACGAAAACACTAGAAAACCATCAAATAGACCCGAAACGGGACAAGGTAACACAAATGGCACGAGATAGAGCAGTTGAGTGAATATTCGCTATTCTGCCCTAAAAACCATGTTTTAAGACAAGAAATGTTGCTTAAATGAGGCTGATAATCACGTCAAATCGAGTGTCATCAGCTATACAACCCTAGGACCCTCTAGATGCTTTCCTGCCAGAGAAAGAAGGTCGAGCACCACCTTAAAGAGGTTCCAGCCGACCCCGCCCTGAGCGCCCCGACGGACCTAGCACCTAGACTAGGCTTTCAGGAACTTAAGGAATGATGTCCGCACTAGGAGAACCTCTGAAGACCTTCCTGGACAACTGGGCTAAGTAAGGAGGGAAAGGCCCAGACGAGAATGGAGAAGGCCAGGGGAAAGACTTCCTACCGGCGCCAGCACTGGCCCTAGAGGGCCCCGATCGGGCCTTAGCACCGAGCCAACAAGAAGGCTTGAGCCTTGGGAGGTTTACCACCGGCGCTAGGCTCCATAGGAAGCCAGGAGTATAGCCTAGCAGCTGCCACCCTAGGAAATGAAGGGAAGTGGGAGGAAATGCAAAGGCTGGAAGAGGAGGACCGCTTGGGCCGATCGAGCAAGAACCCCGGAGGTCGGGTAGCATCAGCATCAGACCCCACGGTGCCCATCATTTGGAGCCCCGTGCATTCCCGAGCCCTAGCACCCAACGCCGCTGCCAATTCCAAGCCCGACACAAAAGGCAGCGCCAGCTTTCCTAAACCGGACCGCGCGTGAGCATCAATCCGACCAGATCCTTCGGATCCGCCGGTTTAGGGTTTTTAGCACGTTTTATTATTTTAATTCCTTTTAAGTGTTAGACTCGGATTTCTCTTTTAGTTCTCGATTGTTTAGGAATATTTAAGTCCTTTTAGTAGTCTAAATAGGACTCTAGGTTATTTCTTTATTATTTCCGAGTTTGTGTCTAAGTAGGAAACCGTGGGGATGTCTTGGTTCCTCTAGTATAAAAAAGAGGCTTCGACCTCTCATTGTAGCTCAACCTTTTTTGAAATCAATACAATTCAGAACTTTGTTCTCAATCCTTTTAAGTTTTGCTCGTGCATAGCTTAGGGAACGGTGTTATCAATAGAAGCATCCATCTTCTATCGTGGAGCCGATCGACTGGACACTTAGGGTTCCTGGTTATTTACAACCGACGGGTCCAAGTACGCATCCGCTAGGTTACATAGGTGAGCATAGAGCCGATATTCAAGACTCAAGGTGGTTAGGGTCGTGTGGCAAACGCGCTGAGGTTCCTCATCCAAGAGGTGAGTGGGTTGAGGACAAGCCGACTACACAGTTCACATCACCAGCCATACTAGAACTTTAGGCCCTAGACCCCCAGCCCAGGGCCTAGAAGATGATGCCAACTCTTGGACCACTCTATCCCTTTATATTTATTGCTTTCAATTTTTTTTTGAAAACCCCCAAAATAGTTTCATTGAAGTTTGCTGATTTTGAGCTTATGAATAACCTGACCAGAGTTCCAACAAATAGCTTTATCTACTACTCCACTCCAACTGCACCCCGCTACCCTCTGGAAGAAATTCCTGCATAAGAGACTGAATAAAATCACAGTCTGCAAACACATGATCCATCGTTTCCTCATAACTACCACACAACAGACATCTTGTATCAATTCCAGGGTTTCACTTTTTAATCTTGGCTCTTGTAGCCAGCCTGCCATTTAAGATCAACCAGACTGTTATTGATCTTCTAGGAATTCTGTAACCTATCCATATCAGATCATACCATTGGACTGCAATATCTTTGGCACGAATAGTTTCGCAAACATCTGAAAGCATAAACTTTGGCATCAACTTCCCACACCATAATAAATCTCCTTCATCATCCACGCTGACATAAGTTCGAATTGAATCTCTGATCTTCAGTAATTTCTTCCAATGCCATGAACCTGCAGGGGAATTAACATTCCATAGACTTTCACCCTTCAAAACCAAAACCCTAATATTTTCATAAACTATTTGCTTGTGTTCTATTCTTCGAGTCCTATAAAAGATTGTGCTTGTGACTAGAGATATAATCCTAAGTTGTTTAGGTCTTGTGTTGTCAGATGTTTTGATATTTCTTAAACTTGGTAGCCTAGAAGAAACTTGCAACTACTTGAGCTGAACTTGACAGTGTTCTGATTTGCTAAACCCTACTTGAGTGCTTACTTTAAATTCTAAACACGAGTGGTAAAATTATAGTGTGTGAGGATAGTTCATTCTTAGGTTGAGAGATTTGTCAGGCCTTTTTATTCGTTACTAACCATGGCAGGGAGGAGGATACCAACCATGGAGGAAGCTATGACCACCATGGCACGGACCCTAGCCGGCATCCAAGGCACAATGACTAGGTTAAAGAAACGAGTCGGACTTAGTACCAGCCCCCGGACGAGCCCAGCACCGGCACAGCACCAGGCATTAGCCAAGGCCCAGCGTCAAGTACCAGTCCCGACACCATGGCACTGGCCCTATCCGACATCCAAGACACTATGACTAGGTTGGAGAAATGAGTCAGACTCAGTACCGGACCCCAGACCAGTCCAGCACCGGCACAACGCCAAGCACCAGCCCAGGCCCGACGCCAGGCACCAGTCCCGGCACCAACCAAGGCGCAGCCCAGGCACCAGCCCAAAGCACCAGCCCTAGGCCCCATCCCTGACACCAGCCCCGAGACAAGCCTAGGCCCCGAACCTGGCACCAGCCCCCGCGCAGCACCAGGCCTGCGCCCCGACACCCGATCATTGCCGGATCACACCACACGATTCTCACCCATCTCACGACGAATCCTAAATGCCGCACCCATGGAGGACGGATGGGAGAAGAGGGACAACCTATTCTACAGAAGGTGTGTGATCAAGGTCAAGATATGCAACATGGTGATCGATGGAAGAAGTTGCACCAATGCGGTCAGCTTAAAAGTGCTGGAAGGCTTAGGGATTCCAACTCAAAAGCACCCTAATCCCTACAAGCTACATTGGCTCAGCAACTGTGGAGAACTAAGGGTGACACGACAAGCTCATGTGCCCTTTAGCATTGGAAGGTACATATATCTAGTCCTTTATTATATTGTTCCTATGGAATCTGCCCCATATTACTTAGACGTCCATGGCAGTTCGATAGGTACTCTCAGCATGATGGAAGGACCAATATATACCGCATAACTCATGGAGATTCCATGTACAAGCTCAAGCTCTTGTACCCAACCAAAATCCTAAAGGATCAAATAGAAAGAAAGGGCAGCTGAGAGAAGTAAGAGAGTGAGCTCAAGAAATGAGAGATGAGAGAAGAAATGAGTGAGCCCACGAGTGCAAAAATAGAATTAAAAGATCCACGAGATTAAAGAGCTCAAAAGAGTGAGGCTGAGAGGAGACAAAACCCAATAGTGAGGACCCATGAGAGGAGACATCCCTGGTTACGAAGAATTCTTCAATGGAAATCCCTTACAAGGAAAGCCCTAACCCTAACCCTTAGTTTCCTACTGTTTATGTCTTATTATTACAGGATTCCAAGGATGTGATCACAAAGGAGACACCAAGCAATGAGCCATCTGTCCAAGACCATGTGCGTCGAACCGACTTGGAGCTGGATGCTCAGCGTCCAAACAAGGCTGCCCACCGAGCGTTCAAACCAATCACTGTAACATTTCAACTTTCTATACCTAGGTGTGATAAAATGTTAGTGGAGTCTTATGAAACATCCTACGCCACCAACACGCTCTTTAGGAAAGATATGATGATACTTGGCTTGCCTAAAGCCTTGGGGCATAATAGAGACTCTAAATTTCCTAGGCACTTAATGAAATATCTTTGGAATCATATGGGAGCTAGCATAAACTATAATTCCTCGAGCTGGATAGGTTGTTTGCTAAGTGCTAAAATCAAACGTAGACGTGCTAGGCCTCATATCACTAAACGGTCATTGTTTAAGCTTAACTATGGGATTAGTCCCTTGATACCATTTCATTCTTCACCCTTGTCACTACAACAAAAACAAGCTTTTGTGACCCTTTAATGTGTCACTAAAAAGGTAAATAATGTCGCTTAAAGTTTTCACCGACGTTTTGTCCAAGTGTCGTAATAATGTCGCTTAAACTAGTGTCGCTTTATGTTTTTGTGACGCTTACAATAAATGTTGGTGAGTATTTTTTGCGACATTTATATGTGTCACAAAATGTTGTAACGCTTATATATGTTACTGAAATGTATATATTTCGTTGAACACCATCTCCAACAGCCTCCCTCCAACCCACCAGGTAGTCCTCCACCACCGAACCTTTAGTCATTGTCTCTCGCTAACCACTAGCCACCAGGTAGTCCTCGACCGCCGAACCATTAGCCATTGTCTCTCGCTAACCACCTCTTATCATGTGCCATCAAACCTTGGATAGCGTCTCCAACGGCCTTCCCTCCAACCACCAGGTAGTCCTCCACCGCCGAACCTTTGGCCATTGTCTCTTGCTAACCACTGGCCCCCAGGTAGTCCTCGACCGCCGAACCATTAGCCATTGTCTCTCGCTAACCACCTCTTATCATGTGCCATCAAACCTTGGATAGCGTCTCCAAACGGCCTTCCCTCCAACCACCAGGTAGTCCTCCACCGCCGAACCTTTGGCCATTGTCTCTTGCTAACCACTGGCCCCCAGGTAGTCCTCCATCGCGCCCCACCAACTACTTTCTCTTGTTGAGCACCTGGAAAAGAATGTTTACTATTTGTTGATGTTGGGATTTGAACCATTGACATCAATGTTATAAAATTGAGCCCTTACCATTATGCCACATATCATAATTGGTTTTTATATAGCATATTTATTTAATTTGTTTAAGGGTGTTTGCACATGAGTGTATATAATTTGTTTCTATATTTCTACAAAAATGTGTATCTATATGATTACAACAAGTGTGTATGCATGCACCGTCTACAAAAGGTGAATATGTGTAAAATCACGTTCAAAAGGACCTTCATAACTTGCATTATACTCGCGTATATGAAATGTGTACATGAATACGAAAAGTATTACATGAGTACAAAGAGATTTACACGTTAAATTTTATTTCATTTAAATTCGACCTTTACATATAAAAATAACAAAAACTTAGATGGGTGAGTATAAAATGCTTTTTCTAAACTATACTATGAATATTGAAATGACATTTATGTTAGATAGAATGCACCAAACTTAAATATATGTTTTTAACTTAAAATATATATCTAATAATATAGTAACATAAAAAAATGTCATTGATTTATGTCGCTAAAAATTATAATTTTGTGAAATTTACTCAAAATGTCGCAAGAGTTACAAAATATAGCATTTTTAGCGACGTTTAATGAAATTGTCGTTATAGATTACTCAACAAATGTCGCAAAAGCTTGTTTTTGTTATAGTGTGTTTGTCAATGATTTATTAGCTACAGATGGGAGAAGAAGGACCAAACATATACATGAGGGAACTAGTACAAACACCAAGCACCGGACGGCCAAATACGCACCAAGTGCCGACAAGGGCGGAGAGACTATGGAAGCCCACTCAGGAGCACTAATATGAGTCCACAATCTAGAGAAGGGACTCTCCGAGCTGAGAAACTCCAAGATGCTAACTGAAGGAGACGAACACACCACGCCGCCTGATGACACTCGATTTGACGTGATTTTAAGCCTCATTTAAGTAGCATTTCCTTGCTTGAAACATGGTTTTAGGGGTAAAATAGCGAATATTCACTCAACTACCCTATTTCCTACCAATTTGGTTACTTTGGCCCTTTTTGGGTCTATTTGATGGTTTTCTAGTGTTTTTTGTGATAGCATAGGTTTTTGTCATCATTTACGTAGCCACGGACGTGTTTAAGACCTCAAGGAGTGAACCGGAATCGAACCAGAAATCAAACCAAAGTCAGAACCGAAATTCCAACTGCCCAGAACAAGGTTTTCGGCGAGAACCCAACAGAGTTTTCGCCAAAAATATCTTAAGAAACTCACAGGCGAAGTCAACTAATTTACACTGAAGTTTTCGGTGAAAACTTCCATAGTTTTCGCCGAAAATCCTAGAAGAAATCCATCGAAGATCCAGCTGAAGTTCTCGACGAAAAGTTCAAGTCTTCGCCGAAAACTATTGAAGAGTTACACACAGGGGATTTTAACTGAACTTTTCGCCAAAAACTTCTTAAGTTTTCGCTAAAACCTCCTTCCTTTTCCGGCGCTGTCTTGGAAACCCTAATCTTACCTATTTAAACAGAAGCAGCGGCTATAAGGAGGGGGACATCATTATTCATATTTTCAGACAATCAAATCAGACTTTTGAGAGTCAGGCGACTTTAGGGTCGATAGATAGAGTTTAGAGAGTTCGAAGATCCGTGGAGAGATCGTGACGCCATCATTCCACCTCGGAGAGCTCAAAGCTTAAAGTTGAAGATCCAGGAGATCGAAGCTTCGTCGGAGTCGTCAGAATTAGGTTTTTCAGTTCTTATTTGTTCTTCCTTTGTATGATGATTTCCTTTGTTGCCTTTGATTCTTCTGTTATCGTTATGAGTAGCTGAACTTTTAGAGCTTAGATTAGATGAACCCTAAGTGACCCAGGGATTTAAAGCGGTCACGGATCGGCGGTAATTAGATTCAAAGTTCAATCAGTTTCTCTTCGCATGGTTGTTTTGTTCTTCATTGTTTATGTTTCTCTTCTGGTTGGTCGCCTCGATTAGGTTTATGCAAGCTAGGGTTAGTCGCCAGACAGCTTCCCTGCTTTGGCGCATAAACTTGTCTTCCTTGATCACCTAGTTTAGATTCTTGTTAAGCTGAGGATAGAAGCGAATGCTCGCCTCTCTTTAAAACATCAATTCAACCAATTAACCTATTCATTGGAGTGTGCCTTTCGTAGGAACCAGTTAGGGTTAATCCATTGCAAGAGTAACTCATAAATCGTTAGTAATTCCACCAGTTAGTTTAGTCGTCGCGAGAGGCGACCGTACCCGGGCGACTAATTAATCTTGGTAGCTAGATCGGATAGAGCGAACGTTCGCCAGTCTTAAACCTAAGGGTCATGAGTTATGGTGGTGTATAGAAACCTATTGAATTAGAATTGAAAATCGATGGTCTTGTGATTGCCGTTGCCTTGGTGATCTAAGGGGGATTCAAAATCTAAGCTCTTCTATCTTCTCGTTAGTCAACCTTTTAATCTTTCTGTCTTTTATTTTCCTGCTTTATTAGATTAGAAGTCGCGGAACTCACACCACGCACAACCTGTTTAAACCTGAGTAATTGGCCAGCATATTTGAGTAGACAAGAAGAAGAGACCTCGAGTAGAATACGATCTAGTCTGCCTTGGTAGATTAGTTATTTGATACGTCCTACAACGTTCATCAAATTGGCGCCGTTGCCGGGGACTCTTCTAATTGTTTGAAAGAAGAGTTGGTATTTTATTCTTCTACCTTTCCGCCTTACCATTTATTTTTCCTCCATATTTCCATGATTTACCTGGGTAGTGCTTCTTAGTTTTGATTATGCAGGATAACAGGTGGGATGACCGGTAGCGAGAGTGGTACATCAATGAAGCACCGTATCTCGAAGATTATCAAGAAATGCTACATCAACAACAACAACAGACGTCGAGATTTGACTCCCTCTTTGATAAGATCTCTTCAATGCTACAAGGTTACCAAGTGATACACCAACAAGAACATCAAAGTGGCGCTAGAGATAACCAAGAGATGCTTCATGAACATCAACAATGCTCGTCGAGAACCCAATCTGCCTTGGATAATATCTCTTCAATGCTACAAGCTCATCTCGCGACGGACATCAAGCTCGAGCAACCAAAGCAGTTAATGACAGAAGACGCTCAAGAGCTGTTCGAAGAAGAAGATGATGATCCTATCCATGACTATTATGAGCTAGAAGAATCCTTGACGGTGGTGGTTGATGATGACATAGAGCCAATCCATCCCGAAGTTGAAGCCGAAGAGGAGCACATATAGATTGAGGAGATACCCTCACCTACACTTGCGCCGAGTCAACCTGTAGATCATGCCAGAAATGAGCACGTGGAAAGCAACAAGGTCATGGATTTAGAAGTTTACATACTCGATCCCGAGAGACCCCTGGATGATCATCAGGTAGAGAAGATGGAGCTCATTGACCATACCGGGCCATACTACCTCTTTCCACCTCCGGTTGGAGACTTCGAGAAGAACTGGTCATCCAAACAGAACCACGATCTACTGGAGCACTACCGGCTGCATCACCCGTCTGGAGTGCTACATGGCACTCAACCGCTGGCCTTGAAGAACACGATTGAATTCAAGGAACTGCTAAGTTGGGGTCTCTAATAGGTACCGTCCGACTCAAGGACGTTAAAAGCGAGCGCTTCGTGGGAGGCAACCCACGGCTGGAGTCTGTTTTTGAATTATTGAGTCAGTCTTTTTCGTCATTCGCGTCGGTTTCGGGGAGCCAAAGTGTCAGTTTAATTTCCTTTCGTTTTGATTTGTTTTCTGTTAGGTTTTTGAAAAAAAAGGGTTTTAAAATAGGTTTTCGGCGAGAATTAAAATTTCTCGCCAAAAACTTTTCTCAATTTTCAAACAGTGATCGTCTGTTTTATTTTTGCCTATTTTTGATGATGTTTTTGGTGAAAACTTCCATAGTTTTCGCCAAAAACTTGTGTCTGTTTTGAAAATCAGTTTCCTTTTTTTGGTCTGATTCCAACGCATACTTGATCGCCCAAATCGGAGCTCTGTAGCTCCGGTTATGCCCGAAACAAGCTTTTCACGTTTTTGGCCAACTTCGTCGCTTTCCGTCCATTTTCTTGAGTCATGTCTTAAAGCTTAGTTGTTGGGTTTTCAATTTTCAATCTTTTGACATGGTGATTGTTGAATTTCGACGAGTTTAATTCTGGTCTACCTCATTTTACGTGCCTGCTATTTCGGTGTGAATTTGCTGATCTGATTGAACTTGGATTGTCTAAAATTCTCTAGGAGTGTTGTGTCGTGAATTTGTGCAGTTAAAAAAATCAAAATTCTCCTAAACCTTCTGATCTTTTTGTTGTTTTTGTTTTGTAGGAACTTGAGTAGCCACTCCGCTCTACTCCGGACGCTCCGTGTTAATCCACTACACCGACCATCACCTTCCAGGTTCTTTTTCTCTCTCTAATCTAGTTTGGTCTTGTGAGGACAAAGAACCATTTTAGTGTGGGGTAGGATTCTAGGATTATGCGTGATCTTGCTTGATTTTCTGTGATTCTGTGGTTCAATTTTGAATTTTTCTAGCATAGAATTGCTTAATTCTTGACGTGTGATGTTAAATTGAATTCAATTTTGAACAATGACATCTAGACTGTTCCACTTAGAACTTGTAACCAACGTGTTGGCACTGATATCAAATGAGTCTTGGTCAGAACATATCATAAATCACTATTGTAGTTGAAACTTGAATTAATTAAACTGATTGACTTGTTAATAACAAAGCTCGATAACATTGTTCAAAGATGATAAATGCTAGCTTCTTCCATGTTTTCACTCTGATGAGCTGCAGAACAGTGATCAAATACTACCAAGCTAGAAGCTAGGGTAGATCGTATTCCACGGGTCTCTACTAATCGACTACTCAAAGAAGCTGACAATTTATTCAAGTTTAAACACTTTGTGCGTGGTGTGAGTTCCACGACTTCTAGACTAAGATGCAAGAAAACTAAAATGAAATTAAAAGATAGAATGATTGGTTGGTTCAGACAGACGACAGACAAGCTTAGATTTCGAATCCCCCTTAGATCACCAAGGCAGCAGCAATCACAAGACCAGCGGTTTTCAATTCTCATTCAATCAATTTCTATACACCACCACAACTCCTGACCCTTAGGTTTAAGACCGGCGAATGTTCGCTCTATCCGCTCTAACTACCAAGATTAACTAGCCGCCCGGGTACAGTCGCCTCTCGCAATGACTTAATTAACTGGTGCAATTACTAACGATTTATGAGTTCCTCTTGCAGTGGATTAACCCTAATCGGTTCCTACGAAAGGCACACTCCAATTATAAGGTTAACTGGTTGAATTGATGTTTTAAAGAGAGGCGAGCGTTCGCTTCTATCCTCAGCTTAACAAGAATCTAAACTAGGTGATCAAGGAAGACAAGTTTATGCGCCAAAGCAGGGAAGCTGTCTGGCGACTAACCATAGCTTGCATAAACCTAATCTAGGCGACCAACCAGAAGAGAAACATAAACAATGACGAACAAAACAACCATGCAAAGAGAAACTGATTGAACTTCGAATCTAATTACCACCGATCCGTGACCGCTTTAAAGCCCTGGGTCACTTAGGGTTCATCTAATCTAAGCTCTACGAGTTTAGCTACTCATATCAGAAACAAGAGAATCGAAAACAAACAAGGAATACATCTCAGGTAGGAAGAACAAAGAAGAACTGTAAAACCTAATTTGATGAATCCGTGAAGCTTCAATCTCCGGTAATCTTCAATCCAAGCTCCGAGTCTCCGAGGTGAAGGGATGGCGTCACGATCTCTCCACGATTCTTTGAACTCTCTAAACTCTCTCTCGAACTTCTAGGTCTGGAAATTATGATTGATATTATGAGGTATATCCCTTTTGGGCCACCGGTTAAGTATTTATACTTAATCCTAGTTCCGCCGGATTTTGCCTTGAATTTTCGCCAAAAATGTGCTTAAGTTTTCGCCAAAAATTCCTTAGTAAAATGACTGATCGCCGGCTGAATTCTCCTGTGATTTTCGGACGCCGGGGTTCTCGGCGAAAACTTGGAGTTTTCGCTGAAAACTTCTTCTTGTCAGCACTGCCGATTTGTGCTTGAGTTTTCGCCAAAAACTCCAAGGGATTTTCGGTGAAAACTTCAGTGTAAATGGAGCAGGAATTTGGTTCGACTTGATTGACTCCTTGGATCGATTCTGGTGCGATTCCTCGAGGTTCCAACGCCTTAGACACGTCCTTGGCTACTTATTTGACGGCAAAAACTTGTGCTATCATAGAAACACTAGAAAACCATCAAATAGACCCGAAACGGGCCAAAGTAACACAAATGGCACGAGATAGAGCAATTGATTGAATATTCGCTATTCTACCCTAAAAACCATGTCTTAAGCAATGAAATGTCGCTTAAATGAGGCTGATAATCACGTCAATTCGAGTGTCATCACACTCCATATTTGATCACCTGTGATTGTGGCTTGAGATTTGACGGAAATCCAATTCGAAATCTTGTGTAAAAAGTTATAACTAGCTAGGATCAAATGGCTAAATTGTTAAATCAAGTAATAAAGTTGTGCAAATCAATGCTAAGTGCTGAAAATAAAGCTAGGCAAGCCCGACACCTAAGCGAAGTGTTCGGGTTGAGCACTAGCATAGGCACAAATACTGTGAGCTAGGCAGGTCCAACACCTAAGTGAAGCGTTTGGTATCGAGCATTAGTATGCAGTAAATAATTAAATGGAAAAAAGCTTAAACTTGAAATAAATTACTGTTTAAATCTGTCCTAGCTAGAACATGTAACGTGCAGATCTAGAAACGGATGAAGTCAAGTCAATAGCCACATCACTTTTCCTACCTCCGCATCCACATCATGGCTAGAGCTTAAAGTCTTTTTTTATTAGAATTGGTGTTATCGTAGTCGGTTAACTTTGATTAATTGTTTTGCCAAGAAACAAACTTTAATGAAATTACTACTTGAAGTGTGCAGAAATTAGTGAGATCGAAAACTTGTTTTGGTTGATGTTCTTACATGTGTAGGTTAAGTTTCTACGTGGAACAGTCTAAACCAAATCATTAGAATTGAATCTCAGTTTAATCTCGTGTCATTTGTGAATTTGAGTGTGTTCTAGTTCAGTTTGCATGAGGACAAGCAAAAGCTTAAGTGTTGGGTATTTTGATGACACTCGATTTGACGTGATTTTAAGCCTCATTTAAGCAGCATTTCCTTGCTTGAAACATGGTTTTAGGGGTAAAATAGCGAATATTCACTCAACTACCCTATTTCCTATCGATTTCGTTACTTTGGCCCTTTTTGGGACTATTTGATGGTTTTCTAGTGTTTTTTATGATAGCACAGGTTTTTGCCATCATTTACGTAGCCATGGACGTGTTTAAGACCTCAAGGAGTGAACCAGAATCGAACCAGAAATCAAACCAAAGTCAGAACCGAAATTCCAACTACCCAGTACAAGGTTTTCGGCAAGAACCCAACAGAGTTTTCGGCGAGAACCCAACAGAGTTTTCACCGAAAATATCTTAAGAAACTCACAGGCGAAGTCAATTGATTTACACTAAAGTTTTCGGCGAAAACTTCCATAGTTTTCACCGAAAATCTTAGAAGAAATCCATCGAAGATCCAACTGAAGTTCTCGGCGAAAAGTTCAAGTCTTCGCCGAAAACTATTAAAGAGTTACACACAGGGGATTTTAATTGAACTTTTCGGTGAAAACTTCTTAAGTTATCACCGAAAACTCCTTCCTTTTCTGGCGCTGTCTTGGAAACCCTAATCTTACCTATTTAAACAGAAGCAGCGGCTACAAGGAGGGGGGCATCATTATTCATATTTTCATACAATCAAATCAGACTTTTGAGAGTTAGCCGACTCTAGGGTCGATAGATAGAGTTTAGAGAGTTCGAAGATCTGTGGAGAGATCGTGACGCCATCCTTCCACCTCGGAGAGCTCGAAGCTTAAAGTTGAAGATCCAGGAGATCGAAGCTTCGCCAGAGTCGTCAGAATTAGGTTTTTCATTTCTTATTTGTTCTTCCTCTGTATGATGATTTCCTTTGTTGCCTTTGATTCTTCTGTTATCATTATGAGTAGCTGAACCTATAGAGCTTAGATTAGATGAAACCTAAGTGACCCAGGGCTTTAAAGTGGTCACGGATCGGCGGTAATTAGATTCAAAGTTCAATCAGTTTCTCTTTGCATGGTTGTTTTGTTCTTCATTGTTTATGTTTCTCTTCTGGTTGGTCGCCTAGATTAGGTTTATGCAAGCTAGGGTTAGTCGCCAGACAGCTTCCCTGCTTTGGCGCATAAACTTGTCTTCCTTGATCACCTAGTTTAGATTCTTGTTAAGCTGAGGATAGAAGCGAACACTCACCTCTCTTTAAAACATCAATTCAACCAATTAACCTATTCATTGGAGTGTGCCTTTCGTAGGAACCAGTTAAGGTTAATCCATTGCAAGAGTAACTCATAAATCGTTAGTAATTCCACCAGTTAGTTTAGTCGTCGCGAGAGGCGACCGTACCCGGGCGACTAATTAATCTTGGTAGCTAGATCGGATAGAGCGAACGTTCGCCATTCTTAAACCTAAGGGTCAGGAGTTATGGTGGTGTATAGAAACCGATTGAATTAGAATTGAAAGTCGCTAGTCTTGTGATTGTTGTTGCCTTAGTGATCTAAGGGGGATTCGAAATCTAAGCTCGTCTATCTTCTCGTTAGTCAACCTTTTAATCTTTCTGTCTTTTATTTTCCTGCTTTATTAGATTAGAAGTCGTGGAACTCACACCACGCACAACCTGTTTAAACTTGAGTAATTTGCCAACATATTTGAGTAGACAAGAAGAAGAGACCTCAAGTAGAATACGATCTAGTCTACCTTGGTAGATTAGTTATTTGATACGTCCTACAACGTTCATCACCGCCACGGATCTTTCCCTATATTTTTATATTCAATTTATTTGATTTGTGTGGTGTAAAAACCAATGTTCATGTTACTTACATGCTCCGTTTGTATGGTGTTTATGAAATATACAGATTCGAGGAGTAATCTTTTTCAAGAAGAGGAGAATGACGTGACCCCGCTCACGAGGGCCGACGCTACCGCCACCCCATGGGTACCATTCCCCCACCTACACCAGAAACTTGGGAGCAAGGCGCAGCACCAAGGAGACAAGAACATGTTCATGAGAAAAGGCCCAACCATACTAGAACTGTAGGCCCTAGACCCGAAGCCTAGGGCCTAGAAGATGATGTCGGCCGAGCCCCTAGACTTGATGCAGGGCCGAGACCTCCCCGGTCCAGGGCCCATGCCAGGGCCGAAGGACAGGCCGAGCTGGAGCAAAACATCGTACCAAAACATATGCTGCCACTGAGCCCTGACCGAATACAGACGGAGCACCGGGCCGAATCAGACACGACCCCTAGACCGAGCCAGACACAGGCCCAGCACCAAGCTAGAGCTTGGTGATGACAATCAATTTTACGTGATTATCAGCCTCATTTAAGCTACATTTCCTTGCTTTAATCTCGAGTTTAGGTTGTTTTAGCCTAATTGCTCTAATTCTTGCCGTTTTGGTTACTTTGACCCGTTATGGGTCTATTTGATGGTTTTCTAGTGTTTTTGAGATTACACAGGTTTTTGCCGTCAAATACGTAGCCACAGACGAGCTCGGGAAGCAAAGGAGTCTCAGGGAATTGGCCCAAAATCAACCCAAGGAGCTTTTGAGTTAAGACAAATCAACCCCTGCTTTGCACAGAAGTTTTCGGCGAAAACTCCCAAGTCTTCACCAAAAAGTATACAGACAATATTACTGCCCGTCGGGAGAAACAAGTCCTCGGGGAGAACTCCAGAGTTCTCGACCGAAAACTAAGGCATAAACTGGTCAATCGAAGACAGGAGATCCAACCGAGGTTTCACTTGAAGTTTACAGCGAAAACTCCCAAGCTTTTCGCCAAAAACTATTCCCTTTTTCGGTTGGGATTTGAAAACCTTATAAATACAGAATCGGCAGCCACAATGAACACAATTTTCAAAGGATTAATTTCCTAGACTTCAAAAAGCAGATAGAGTAAAGAGAGTTCGAGGCGCTGGGAAGAGATCGTGACGCCATCGTTCCATCTCAGAGAGCTCGGTGCTAGGAGTTGAAGATCCAGGAGATCGAAGCTTCACAGTTTCATCTAAACTTAGGTTTTATAGTTCTTCTCTGTTCTCCTTGTTTGAAGATGTATTCTTTTTTTGTCTTCGTTCCTCTTGTTTCAAATAGGAGTAGCTAAAAATTGTGGAGCTTAGATTAGATGAACCCTAAGTGACCCAGGGCTTTAAAGCGGTCACGGATCGGCGGTAAGTAGATTCAGATTTAGGCAGTTCTTCTTGCATGCTTGGTTTGTTCTTCGTTGTTGTGTTTCTTTTCTGGTTTGGCCACCTAGATTAGATTCTTGTTAAGTTGAGGATACTAACGAACGTTCGCCTCACTTCAAAACATAAAATCAACAGTTAACCTATTTATTGGAATAATTTTTCTTTGTAGGAACAAGTTAGGGTTAATTCGCTGCTAGAGTAACTCATTAATCACTAGTAATCGCACCAGTTAGTTTTCCATTGCAGAAGCGAACGCGCGGGCGGTCAATTAATCATGGTAGTTAGATCAGATAGAGCGAACGTTTGCCAGTCTTAAACCTAAGGGTTAGGAGTTATGGTGGTGTTTGAGAACTGAATGAATCGGGATTGAAAACCGCTGGTCTTGTGATCGCCAATGTTCTGGTGATCTTAGGGGGATTCGAAATCTAAGCTTGTCTGTCGTCTTGTTAAGTCAACCAATCTTTCAACTGTTTTCTATTTTCATTTCTTATTTCCTTCTTTATAGTCTAGAAGTCGTGGAACTCACACCACGCACAACTTGTTTTAACCTGAGTAATTTGCCTTCACATTTGAGTAGACGATTAGAAGAGACCTGTGGAATATGATCTATCTTTGTTTGTGCTTGATAGTTATTTGACAACACGCACGTGAAAACGCATCCATCAAATTGGCGCCACTGATGGGGGCTCTTCTATATTGTTTGAAAGAAGAGTTGGCATTTTATTCATCTACCTTTCCATCTTTCATTTTTTCATTACACTTTGATTTTACACTGGTTGTTTTTGTTTTTGCTCTTTGCAAGTTGTTTTTCAGGTTGATGAACCGCCCGATCACTCCTTTTCAGTTTAAGCCTATCAAGTCTTCTACTTCCGACAAGCTGGGTAGTTCTGCTCCGCCTAGACAACCGCGAGTTCCGAAGCAATCTACTACCGTGCCACCTTCATCTCTCCCTCAAATCAAGATCGAGGAGCCGAAGGAGAGCTCCTCATCTTCATTTTCATCCGCTTCATCCACCGCATCAATTTCACCACCACCTACTACTAGAATGGACGACTAGCTACCGCCTCCTCCACCGCCGCCGCCGGCTAAGAGAAGTCTTGCCGATTATAACAAACCGAGCTCGACTGGCGTTCGATCCTCTATCTCTGTGCCGCGCAACAACGATGCTCCTGACTATGAGATCAAGATCCCCTTCCAGGGAATGATCTCTAGGGACGTACAGTTTGAAAGAAAGTCACATGACAATCCTTGCACTCACTTGGCAGATTTCATTGCTCTTTGCGAGACGTTCAAGAATGGGAATCTCGACAAGAACTCCTTGTGCTTGCGAGCCTTTCCATTCTCTCTTCGAGGACCCGCTAAGAGATGGTTAAATAGCAAGCCTCCTGGTTACTACACTGATTGGGATAAGCTGGCTCAAGATTTCGTTGAAGAATACTTTCCTCCCTCCAGAACCACTGCCTACAATGATAGTATCTCCAGGTTCAGATAGAAGGAAGGAATGAGTTTATACGATGCTTGGAATGAATTCCAAGAGCTTCTCTACAGCTGCCCCCATCACAGTTTCGAGCAAAGGCAACTCCTTAGCCCGAGAAATGAACGAGGAGTCATCTAAATGGGTTAACTCCTTAGCTGAGGGAGATATCACTACTCTTACACCAGAAGCGGCTATACTTCACTTTGCTGATTGCGCTTCCAAGTCAAGGAATTGGGAGAGACAGACAGAAGGAGCTCGAAGCAAGCTCAACATTGAAGAACAAGCCAAGGCGGAAATCAACAAGAACTTGAAGAAGTCTACCACGCATCAAGCCTCCATCCGGCTCTATTTTTGTTGCTGACTGCTAATGGTGTCGCGCCTGTGCTCACAACGGAAGTCAATGTCAGAACTTTGGCAGAGCAGAAGTCTGGTCTGTCGAGGAAGTCGACTCCGTTGTTCAAGGTTTCTCGAACAACCAACAAGGCGACACTGGCTACTATCAAATCCGGCAACAAGGAAGTTTTCAAGATCGACCTCCCTATAACTCCGGAGCAAACTAGAATCAGAATAACCGACCACCTGGGTCATTTCAAGATCAGAAGCCGAACAATCAAACTAGAGGTATCTATAAACCGCCCAACCGGAACCAAAGCACTTACGGTACAGCTCCTGGCAATCGCCAGAACCAGTATCCAAACAACAACTATCAGGGTCAGCCTCAGAAACCACCGCCGCTTGACAGCAAGGATAGTGAGTTGGATAAGAAGCTGAATCAAATCATCACCAGGCTGGATGATCATGATAGCTAGTTCAAGGCTCAAGCCCTCTTAAATCAAGAACAGATTGCGCAAGGCCATAGAGTGGAGAGCCAAGTAAACAATATCACTAGCATGCTCTCTAGTGGTCGCCCTTCGGTAAGCTACCAAGCCAAACAAATAAATCCGAAGATTGACGTGAAGACTGTTTCCACTCGAAGCTGTAAGAATTCAGCCGGCACTACCTCTTCCTATCTGGCCATGACTCCTGATACTGCAGTAGTTGATACATTGAAGATCAAGGAAGACGAAGATAAGACTCCTTTGCCAAAGCCTAAACACGCACCTGAGCCTCCTCTGGCCCCGTATCAACCAAGAATTCCATTCCCCAACGCATTGTGAGGTGGGAGATTCGAACAGCTTAGCTCATCGAAGAAGAAAGAAGCATCCTCCATGCCTTCCAAGGAAGAATGTTCTGCCATTCATGACCAGAAGCTCGCCATACCAATCCCAGCTAAGTGCTCTGATCCTATTTCCTTTACTATACCGTTAATCATTAATGATATTGAAATCAAGCGTAGTCTAGTTGATTTAGGTGCGTCTATAAATGTCATGCCTATGTGTTTGTATGGAAAACTCAATATAGGAGAATTAAAACCTACTAGCATGCATTTACTGTTTGCTGAAAAATCTTTAAAGACGCCTAGCGGGGAAATAAAGAACGTAATCACTAAGTGTGGCCCTTTCACCTTCTTAGCGGATTATGTAGTTATGGATACTAGGGAGGATGATGCTACTATCTTGATAGGTCGACCTTTCATGGAAACATCCGACATGACAATCAATGTACCTAACGGATCATTGACATTAAGAGTAGGGAAAGACACTGTAACATTCCGTCTTAAAGACGATATGAAGAACATTCCCAAGGGAGAAGCTCATTGTCTTTTGGTTGAAACTGTGGAGTTGGCCTCAGTCAACTCCATTACTAATGTCATCCCTAGTGTTTCTCCAAAGCCAGTTGTTTCAGGTGCTGAACAGGTTATCAAGAAGAAGGCACAAACAGCGGAGAAGCCAAAGAAGAAGGAGGAACTGAAAGCCCACTCTTCTAAATCACCACAAGCTAAGAACACTGGCGAGAAGAAACAAAGGAAAGATCAAAGAAGTGTGGAGGCCAATCATTAAACTGCCTCCTCTCGAGCCGACTGCTCCACCTTCTTCTGTTAAACCACCAGAGAAAGACGTGCAGCCACAAGATCTGTTAGGACCATTCGAAGTAACTGGCCACCTTCCGACGGACAAACCCAACTGACTCATATCAATGGGAAGCGCTTCTTACTCACTAGCGGAAAACTGAAGCTGTACTTCGTTAATTCTGACGCGAGCGTGAAGGAGATCCTGAGTTGGGATGTCTCCTAACACCTTCCAGGTATCATCCAGCTCAAGGACGTTAAGCAAGAGCGCTTCGTGGGAGGCAACCCATGGCTGGAGTCAGTTTTTGAATTCTTGAGTCAGTCTAGTTTTTAGAGTTGGTTCGGGGGAGCCAAAAGTGTCTTTTGTGTGATCCTTTATTTCTCTTGTGTGTGTTGTGTGTCCTCGTTTCAGTTCTAATTCATTTGGGATTGTTCCGACCTCTGTTGATTTTGTTTTAATTGTTTTCAAAGTTTGCCGGAATTTCAGAAACTATTTTAAAGCTGCAGGTCATAGTTTTCGCCGAAAATTGCACTTTTTTTCGCCGAAAACTTCTCTTTGAAACCTCCTGTGAATTTTACCAGTTTCTTATATACTTTTCAGAAGAAAAGTTCATACTTTTCACCGTACACTTTTCTTAAAATCCGGTAGACAGTTTTCAAAATTTTTCTTCGGCGAAAAATTTAATTCGTTTCGCCAAAAATTTTCAGAAAAATCCAAAATTTCCCCCTTATCCTTTCATTTTTTCCGGAACAGTCTCTCTCCTCCCTCACTTTCAAAAACACAACACAGCAGCCCCCCTTTTCATTTTTTTGCCGCCGCCAAACTAAAAGCCGCCCGCCGCCATTTTTCTCACCGTCGCTGCCTGTTGCCGCCACTGCCGCTCCCTTCCTCTCGTTCCCCTGAGAATTTCGACACCTAGATCACCCGAATCAGAGCTCTCTAGCCCCGGTTCCGCCCGAAACCCACTTTTTATGTTTTTCTCCGATTTCTTTCCGTACGTTCATTTTGAGCCACCATGTCTTCAGGGTAAATTGTTGGGTTTTTCATTCCAAATCTTTTGCCATATAGATTGCTTAATTTCGTAGAGTTTGACTTTGATTGACTTTTTTGTCTACCTTGATTTACGTGCCTGCTTTTTTGATGTGATTTTTCAGAATTATTTGAACCTAGTTGATCTAGTATGCTTAGGGATTATTGTGCCATGATTTGATGATATTTGAACGAGGATTGCTATGCTTAATCGATGATTCTAGTGCGATGTTGACTTTTTCATGAATGTCGGTTTGACTCTGTTTGAATGATGTGAATTAGCTGCCCTGTTTATCCCTTTGCTTTTCCCATGATTACATTTGGTTACCGGTTGTTAGATTAGCTTATGCCCACTCGGTTTTTCCTCGTTTCTACGTGAAATTGAGTTTTTCAACCAAGTGTGGGGTAAGTTGTCGGTTTGACAAATTTGGTTTCCAATTGTTGTTAAGTCTTTTAGGAACAGGAGTAAGAGGCCAAGTGCCGCACTCAGTGGTCAAGGCTCCACCTCTGCCGCTCCCGACACCGGAGACATCTCCAGAGCACCCGCTCCCATCACTCCTGCCATCCACGTTCCTCCACCGGCTTTCCCGGACCGCCAAGGATTCCATCCTCTCATAGCCAGGCTGCCGGAGCACTTTTTCGAGTGGTACCGGAGGATCCAGCACATACCTGTGGCTGATGTGAGGCCCCTCTCCCTGGAGGCTATCCAGGAGTTTGATGAGGGGTGTTTCAACAACGTCTCCACCTCTCTCACAGCTGCAGGACTTCTGGAGCTGACCACCATTGCGGATGACTTCCCTCCTCTCGCCCTTCAGGAGTTCTGGGCCACCTTCGAGCTGGACGTCCACAAGTCCAGACATAATTTGAAGGTGGTTGGCGTTGCACCAGCAGAACACGATATACGAGGCGCAGTTGGCGTGGCAGCAGCGGATCGAGGATTTTTGGCACATTCCCCCACCATCTCCCCCACCTGAGGAGTGATCAGGTTGTATCCTCTTCCTTGTCCTTCTTTTTATTTATTCTTTTCGGATTTCTGTCCAATTTTATTATGTGTGGATCCGGGACACTTATCCCCCACCTGAGGATGTCTGTTTTTGTTTTGTAGTCACCTTTTGGCAGCTTCTCTCCACACTCGACCGCTCTTTGATCATCCCCTACACCAACCATCTCGGTCCAGGTTCTTCTATTTCTCTCTACTCTAGTTTGGTCCTATGAGGACACAGAACGGTTTAAGTGTGGGGTAGGGTGTATAAATTGTATGATCTTGACTTGCTTTCTGTGATTTCGTGGCTTATCTGATTCCTCTAGCTTAGAATTGCTCGATTCTTGACTTGTGATGTTTAGACTGCTCAACCTAGAACCTTTAACCAACTTGCTTGCATCGATGCTAAATTTCCTGGTTAGAACTGAAAGTCTTATCACACCTGTAGTATTTCACTTTGATTGCATGATAATGACCGAATCCGACTAGCAAACCAACTGTGAGCTTTTGATCCATTGCACATAAACTTGCAATTTTGATTCTTTTTTAGTGGCTTTCTCGTACTTTAAATGAGTTAGAATTTACATACGACCTATTCGAGACCACATGATGACATGAGTTCTAGGAGGATAGAGACACCTAGTTGAAGCTACTTAAGCCAGCTAGCCAACCTAACGTTAAATCCATTAGGTGTAAACCATTGAGCTTGGCCTTTCTTTCGGTTCGTTATACATTACAGCTAATTCCTATTTTTCATCACCACGTTGATCCCTTGTGGTTGTAGTTCTAGATTAGCCTATCGGAAGTCGGTCTGTGGTAACTTGCCTATAGCCATTGAACAGGTGGTCTTAGCTATTATGTCCAGACGTGTAAACCCCTCTAGAAACTAAAAGAAAATCGGAATAATAAAAAGAGAAAAGATAAAATTTTGAAAAACAGAGAAAAGTTCAAGTTTAAAGTTTAGTAATGTAGTCAATAACGTTCTTCTCCTACATATGGAAGAACGAAGTCAAAAGAAAATGTAAAGAAAAGAAAGAAAAAAAGCTTTGTACAAAATAAAGTGCTAGGTTGCTTGAGGGTATCATAGGACGAGCGTACACTATTCCACCCGTGTCTGGTTAGACGGTAGGAAGCCAAAGTTCCCTCTGAAGTTGCCAAAGTTCCCTCTGAAGTCTTCGGCAAAAAATCAAAAGTTTTCGCCAAAAACTAATTCATTTTTCGGCTGGAATCCTAAACCCTATAAATACTAAACCGGCGGCCACAAAAGAATATACCTATTCCGTGGATTAATTTCCAGATTTTAAAAGTTCGAGAGAGAGTTTAGAGAGTTCGAGGAGCTAGGAAGAGATTGTGACGCCATCCTTCCATCTCGGAGAACTCGGTGCTAGGAGTTGAAGATCCAGGAGATTGAAGCTTCACAGATTCTTCTGAAATTAGGTTTTACAGTTCTTCTCTGTTATTCCTGGTTGAACATGTATTCTTTGTTTGTCTTAGATTCTTTTGTTTTGAATATGAGTAGCTAAACTCATAGAGCATAGATTAGATGAACCCTAAGTGACCCAGGGCTTTAAAGGGGTCACGAATCGGCGGTAATTAAATCCAGTTTCAATCAATTTCTCTTGCATGTTTGGTTTGTTCTTAATTGCTTTTGTGTTTCTTTTCTAGCTTGATCACCTAGTTAAGATTCTAGTTAAGTTGATGATAGTAGTGAACGCTCGCCTCACTTCAAAACAACAAATCAACTATTAACCTATTCATTGGAACAATTTCTCTTTGTAGGAACTAGTTAGGGTTAATCCGCTGCTAGAGTAACTCATTAATCACTAGTAATCGCGCCAGTTAGTTTTACGTTACAGAAGCAAACACACGGGCGGTCAATTAATCATTGGAGTTAGCTCAGATAGAGCGAACGTTCGCCAGTCTTAAACCTAAGGGTCAGGAGTTATGGTGGTGTCTGAGAACTGAATGATTTGGGATTGGAAACCGCTGGTCTTGTGATCGCCAATGTTCTGGTGATCTTAGGGGGATTCGAAATGTAAGCTTGTCTGTCGTCTTATTAAGTCAACCAATCTTTCAACTATTTTCTGTTTTCATTTCTTATTTCCTGCTTTATAGTCTAGAAGTCGTGGAACTCACACCACGCACAACTTGTTTTAACCTGAGTAATTTGCCTTCACATTTGAGTAGATGATTAGAAGAGACCTGTGGAATACGATGTATCTTGCTTTGTGCTTGATAGTTATTTGATTACACGTGCGTGAAAACGCGTCCATCAAATTGGCGCCGTTGCTGAGGACTCTTCTATATTTTTTGAAAGAAGAGTTGGCATTTTATTCTTCTACCTTTCCATCTTTCATTTTCCATTACACTTCGATTTTACACTGGTTGTTTTTGTTTTTGCTCTTTGTAGGGTGTTTTTCAGGTTTATGAACCGCCCGATCACTCGTTCTCAGTTTAAGCATATCAAGTCTTCTACTTCAGACAAGCCGGGTAGTTCTACTCCGCGTAGACAACCACGAGTTCCGAAGCAATCTACTAGTGTGCCACCTTCATCTCTCACTCCAATCTAGATCGAGGAGCCGAAGGAGAGCTCCTCATCTTCATCTTCATCCGCTTAATCCACCGCATCGATTTCACCACTACCTTCTCCTAGAATGGACGACTAGCTACCGCCTCTTCCACCGCCGCCGCCGGCTCAGAGAAGTCTTGCCGATTATAACAAACTGAGCGCGACTAGCGTTTGATCCTCTATCTCTGTGCCGCGCAACGACGGTGCTCCTAACTATGAGATCAAGATCCCTTCCTGGGAATGATCTCTAGGGACATACAGTTTGAAGGAAAGCCGCACGACAATCCTTCATCATCATAAACATGCTCCACCTTATGGGGTTGACATTCATTTAGGAGGGGTTGAGAAGCATGTGTCCGTCTCTTGGCACAAATACTTCATGACCAAGCAAGAAGATGGAAGAGTACTCTCAATCTTTGGTGGCACCACAACAGGGTGGTGTTGTTCACTTCCGTGCTCCACTCTCAGTACCACCTCTTCTTGAAGAGTCTTCACGTTACATCTCATTTCCTCGAAGGTGTCATCATCCTCAAGTCTTATTTAATCTTCTTTCCATGCACCATCGACGTTTGGTGTGTCCTCAGAAAGAACATGTCCTTCAATATCCTCCACTACCAAATCTTCTTCCGTGTCAATCACTTCCGGTTCACAAGTGTCATCTTCATCATCATAAACATGCTCCACCTTATGGGGTTGACATTCATTTTCAAGAATCTCGTTGATGAGCACCATGCTTTGAGCTAACCGATTAACCCGGTTCGCATTGTCTTCCGCAATTTGCAAGATCTCTAGCATGGAAGGAGGTGGAGGGGGT
The DNA here is from genome assembly GCA_034768395.1 of Linum lewisii. NCBI lineage: Eukaryota > Viridiplantae > Streptophyta > Magnoliopsida > Malpighiales > Linaceae > Linum > Linum lewisii. The sequence goes on from CM068299.1 coordinate 38,610,891, forward strand.
TGCTGATGTGATCCTCCATAGCTTCCCAAAGACCTACAACTATTCCTACACCCCAACAGGGTCCCTGGTCAAAGGCAGAACCCTAGGGCCCTACAAGAAGCGTGTAGGGCAAAGGAAAGCCCTCCAACACATCATGAAGCCAAGGTTTGTGACCAAGTATAGGCTCAGGCCACCCTCAGCATATAAAGGAGCTAAAATAAAGAAGCTTCCACTCCAGGCAATGTTGCTGAACGAGGCCCCAGACCCGGGCCCCGAGCTAAGCCTAGGGCCGAGTACAACCCCGAGCAGCCTGCCCCAACTAGGAAGCAGAGGAGCAAAGAATATCTGGCCAGCAAGGGATAGCTCCCAAAGACAGGCCCCGGAGCGAGCACTGGACCAAGCCCCGGATCAAGCCAAGTGAAGAAATGGAGCCATGGACATGCACCAGCCACTGAGAGCTGTCTCTGGACCTTCCTGAAGACTAGGCCGAAGCAGAATGCCAAAGGCCTGGCAAAAAATGAAGATGGCCGGGACATGAGCCAGCCTCGGGCACCAAGCACAACGCTCGGTGCTACAAAGGCACACTTAGGGCCGAGCCGCCAAATGGCTCGGGCCTTTTGGGAAATTCCAATTGCTCTGTACAGCTGGAGACCTCAGGAACACGTCCCAACAAACGGCGCTGCAATCGGAGGAGGAATGAAGGAGGCACCACGTAGGGAAGTGCTCATACACGATCCGGGTCCATGCATGCAATCCCGCTGAGACAAGGAATCCCACCCGGGCCAGGAGAACCGGTTGCCACGACCAGAAGACCCTGGCCCTAAGTCCTTAGAGGACTGGGACACCATCAGAAGGCCAAAGCCACGTGAGGAGCCCTGCCCGCCGGCCCAGAACTGCCCGACCACCCTTGAAGTTGTCAGGATTTAAGGTTTTTGCCCGGATTGCCGGATTTTGCCTATTTAGTTTTTCCTTGCACACCAAGACAATTTATCTTTCCCTTTTTAGTTTTTCCTTATTAAGTTAGCTTGTTTAGGTCATTTTTTTATCTTTCCTAGTTAGGATTAGGTTATTTTATTCATAGTTAGGAAGTAACTAGATAGGTGAGGAGAGCTTGTTTCCTCCCTATAAATAGAGGCCTTCAGCCACTCTTGTAATACAGACTTTAATCAATCAATAAACCCCTTTTCAGAACTTTGTTCTAAACCCCTTCGAGTATGTGCAAGTGCACGGCTTAAGGTACGACTTATCATCAAGAGCATCCATCTCTTGGCGTGGTGCCCTCAACTTGATACTTCTGGTTCCTAGCTCCTTTATAGCTAGCGGGTCAAAGTCCTAATCCACCCCGGTTCCATAGGTTCCTCTCGTTGCTTGAAGACCAGCTTGTGGTGTTTAAGGGTCGCCAGCCCACGATTGCATCGGTTCACATCAGTTGGTATCAGAGCACGGTTCAACACTAGGACCAACTCTATCCCAGTCTCCAGGTTAACCGTTGGATTCATATCCCTTTTATTTCCGTTGTTCTTTAGAAAAATTAGTTTAGAAAACTTCCCATTTATTTCAATTCCTTCAATCGGTTTGTTATTGTAAGGCAAATAAAATTAGGTGGTTATAAGAAAAAGAAAAGAAAGGAAGGCCACCCTTTCCAAGTTTGTTTCCTTTTTGTTATAAGAGAAAATCTATGAATAAAGGATAGGTATTTGCTTCTACTTGCTTGAAACTAACCATGGCATACAAGAGAATGGAGGGTTTGCAAGGCCAGATCCGAGGCCTTGAAGGAGCCTTGGCTGGGAAGAAGCCCTAGCCCAACTTGAGAGAGACCACTGAGACCGCCATGAGAGAAGGGATGACCACAGAGAGTATGAAGAAGAGGGAGACCTCAACCGAAGGGCTAGAAGGTTAGTCCAATAAATTGATGATGATGTGAGCAACCTCAAGCTCACCATCCCTAAGTTTGCCGGCAAGAATGATGCTGATGAGTAATTGGATTGGGAGAGAAGTATGGAAGACTTCCTCGAGTGCCATCACTATTCGAAGAGAAAGAAGGTAATTGTGGCTACTCTTGAATTTACTGACTATACTGCACTTTGGTGGAGCCAATTCAAGAGACAGGTTTAAAGAGATGAGGAGGTACCCATCGAGTCATGGAGAGACCTCAAAAGGAAGATAAGGAAGAGGTTTGTCCCAGCTGCCTACATCCGAGACTTGCACACCTCACTCTAGACCTTGAAGCAAGGAACTATGTCTGTGGAGCAGTATACCAAGGAGATGGAGATGCTAGTGGCAAGGCTAGACCTCAAGGAGGAGCAGGAAGCCAGGATAGCCTGGTTCGTAGGAGGGCTACACCCGAACATCATGCACCAAGTCAACATACTCAACTATATTGACTATGAAGACTTGAAAGCCCTAGTCATCCAAATGGAAAGGGAGATGAAGAGAGGCTATACAAGAAAGCCAGCCCCTCCAGCCAGCAGCCAATGGAGAAGAGGCCCCAGTACCAGCCAGCCCCGAAGCACCAAGCATGATTGAACCCTAACCCTAGGGAATCGACACTACGAGTAACACCTACTCAATCTACTCCTAATGTTCAGAATTCTAACCCACGTCCTAGTGGAATTGTGTGCTTTAAATGTCAAGGTAGAGGACACGTCTTAAGGGACTACCCCAACCAAAGGACCATGGTGATGAGAGAAGGAGAGATCGAGATGGATGATGAAGAGGAGGATGAGAAAAAGAAGGAAGAAGAAGAAATGAAGCCAGAAGGGCTTGAGAAGTTTACTGGGATGTTCTCAAAAATCCCAGCCCCGGAGTCAAAGAATCTGCCCAGCCCCTGACCCGGCGCTCAGCACTGCCCCAGAGCCGGCGCTCAACACTGCCCGGTACTCAGCACTGCCCCGGCGCCCAGCACAGCCCCGGCGCTCAGCCCAGCCCTGGCGCTAAGCACAGCCCCGACACTCAGCATAGCCCGGGCACCCAGGCCAGCCCCGACACCAAGGCCAGCCCCGGCGCCCAGGCCAGCCCCTGCCCCCAGATCGGCCCTGGTACACTCCTGACTGGCCCTGATACTGTCCCCCGGGTCAGCCCCTGCCACGACACCCCCCAGATCAGCCCCGGCGCGCCCCATGACCACTCCGGTCCCTAGAACGGCCCCGGTCAGGCCCCAATAAAGCCCGACACGCCCCGGCTCTGCCCCGGCACGATCAGAGACTTCAGATTTTCAATGGGAGGCTGTCTCCCACCAAATTTTAAGGGCTGCACCGATCGAGGAGGCAAAAAAATGGAGCTGGACGAAGAAACAGGTGCCCTGATCGAAGGAGAAGTAGAATCTAGTGTGAGAATTGATGAGCTATTCACACCCGACACCTCCCCGAGCCTAGATATCCTAGTGGACAGTCTATCTGAGAGGGAAGATATTGACATCGACGATCAAAGCTCTGAAGGACCAGAACCTTGGTCCGTCACCGATTCAAATGACACTCCTAGTCTAGAAGATGATGATGAGTCTCTTCCAGACATGGCCACCCAAGCCACCGAAGTGTGGAGCGGATTGCTGAGTGCCTGAAGAGAGCCCAAGATGGATTCGAGGGTGAATCCAAGGCAAGAAGAGGGGGATGATGTGATCCTCCACAGCTTCCCAAAGACCTAAACTATTCCTACATCCCACCAGGGACCCCAGTCAAAGGCAGAACCCTAGGGCCCTACAGGAAGTGTGTAGGGCCAATCAAATCCCTCCAACACATCACGAAGCCAAGGTATGTGACCAAGTATAGGCTCAGGCCACCCTCAGCAGGTAGGGGAGCTAAAATAAAGAAGCTTCCACCCCAGGCAATTTTGCTGAACGAGGCCCCAAACTCAGGCCCCGAGCTAAGCCTAGGGTCGAGTACAGCCCCGAGCAGCTTGCCCCAACTAGGCCCCAGCCCAAATGAAAAGAGCCCCGGAGGATTTGACCACCCCTGGGATCCCCTAGAGGCATTCCTCGAGTACAGGAAGCGGATGAGTGAAGAATATCTGGCCAGCAATGGATGGCTGATGACACTCGATTTGACGTGATTATCAGCCTCATTTAAGCGACATTTCCTTGCTTAAGACATGGTTTTTAGGGTAGAATAATGAATATTCATTCAACTACTCTATCTCGTGCCAATTGTGTTACTTTGCCCCTTTTTGGGTCTATTTGATTGTTTTCTAGTGTTTTCATGATAACATATGTTTTTGCCGTCAAATAAAGTAGCCAAGGACGTTGATGAACCGTCGTTGTGCTGAGCAGGTTCGATCAAATAACTATCAAGCTCAAGAGCTAGGATAGATCATATTCCACGGGTCTTCAATTGGTTGGCTACTTCAGAACTAACAAATTACTCAAGGAAAAACACGTTGTGCGTGGTGTGAGTTCCACGACTTCTAATTCTAAGGAATGGAAAAAAATTAAAACAAATTAAGCTAAAGCAGATTGAGAATTAGGGTTTGGAAACAAGAAGACGAACTTAGACTTTGAATCCCCCTTCGTTCCCCAGAGCATTGGCAATCAACAGATCAGCGGATTTCGATTCTTATTCAATCAATTACTAAGACACCACCATAACTCCTTACCCTTAGGTTTAAGACCGGCGAACGTTCGCTCTATCCGTTCTAACTACCAAGATTAACTAGCCGCCCGGGTACGGTCGCCTCTCGCAACGACTTAATTAATTGGTGTGATTACTAGTGATTAATGAATTACTCTTGCAGTGAATTAACCCTAACCGGTTCCTACGAAAGGCACACTCCAATTATAAGGTTAATTGTTCAATTCGATGTTCTAAAGTAAGGCGAGCGTTCGCTTCTATCCTTAGCTTAACAAGAATCTAATCTAGGTGATCAATCCAGACAAGAAACATGAACAATGAAGAACGAATCAAACATGAAAAAGAACTGATTGAATTTCAAATCTAATCACCGCCGATCCGTGACCGCTTTAAAGCCCTGGGTCACTTAGGGTTCATCTAGTCTAAGCTCTAAGGGGTTTAGCTACTCATGATCATTACAAAAGAAACAAAGACAAGGAAAGAGTTCATCATTCAAAGGAAGAACAGAAAAGGATCTGAAAAACCTAATTCAGACGACACTGACAGACTCCGATCTTCGGTAAGTTGCACTCCTAGCTCCGGTTCTCCAGGTGGAAGGGATGGCGTCACGATCTCTATCCGGCTCTTCGAACTCCAACTCCTCGCTCCAGAACTTCAGAGAATTCTGATCTCAAAAAGGTGTGTTATGAATAATTATGAAATTGTGTCTCTCCTCCCCTTCCTCGGGCCGCCGGATTAAGTATAAATACTTAACCCTAGTTGGGCCGGGCTGAGATGAAGTTTTCGCCGAAACCATAGGGATAGTTTCGGCGAAACTGGCTTGTGTAGATGGCCATGATTTCTCTGCCTTGCATTTTCGGTCCGAAGAGCTTAATGGTTTCGCCGAAATCAGTCTTCACTTGGCATCAGCTGATTTGCATTGTTGATTTCGCCGAAATTGTGAGATCATTTTCGCCGAAGGTACAAGTGCATATGGGCAGATTTTCGGTTTGACTTGATTGGCTCCTTGGATCGATTCCGGTTTGATTCCTCGAGGTTCCTACACCTTAGACACGTCCATGGCTACGCTATTTGATGGCAAAAACCTGTGCTAACACAAAAACACTAGAAAACCATCAAATAGACCCGAAACGGGCCAAAGTAACACAAATGGCACGAGATAGGGCAATCGATTGAATATTCGTTATTCTACCCTAAAAACAATGTCTTAAGCAAAGAAATGTCGCTTAAATGAGGCTGATAATCACGTCAAATTGAGTGTCATCAAATACCCCACACTTAAGCTTTTGCTTGTCCTCAAGCAAACTGAATAGAAACACTCATGTTCATAGATGATAAGATAGATTAAATTGGAGCTCAATCAAGCACAATGAATTATTAGACAGATCGATCCTAGAACAAGAAACCTAACATGCATACTGATCAGCCAGACTACCTGGTCTCACTAATAAACTGCACACGACAAGTAATTAGCAATCAATCATGCACGAATTTGACCTGACCGACCAGACTTCTCACACAGGATATGTCTAGTACAATGGGAACTCTCACTCTCTGTGTTTAAGGACGTGTTTTTGCTCTCGATCATTTTCTGTTACCGAATTCTGTCATAGGTTTGCATTTCGACCACATCTCCACCACTGTGACAACACGAGTATCTAGTCAAGAAGGACTTCCCTGCTAGGACCGTAATGAAATCTACACTACTCGGGTTTATAATGAGATGGATGATGGGAATGAATGATGATGGCTTGGTGCGGTGTAGCTTTCGACTAACTTCCCTCGAATCTAATCTATGGCTCCCTACCGTCTAACCAAACACGGGTAGAATAATGAACGCTCGTCCTATGATACCCTCAAGCAACCTAGCACTTATTCTTTTTCTTTTGCATACACATTTTTCTTTTCAACTTTTCTTACGACTTCGTTCTTCCATTTGTAGGGAGAAGAACGTTTTAATTGAACTAAACTTTGAACTTTTTCTGATTTTTCTTCTTTTCTTTTTTTTTTCGAAATTTTTTTTTCTTTCTTTACTTTTTCTTTTGTGCCGTTTTTTTTCTTTTAGTTGCTAGAGGGGTTTACACGTCTGGACATATTAGCTAAGACCACCTGTTTAATGGCTATAGGCAGGTTACCACAAACCGACTTCCGGTAGGTCAATCTAGAACTACAACCACAGGGGATCAATGGGGAATGAAAGAAATGGGAAATGGTTGTAATGTATTATCGAACCGAAAGAACAGGCCAAGCTCAAGGGTCTAAACCTAGTGGATTTTATCGTTTGGTAGGCTATCTGGCTTAGTAGCTGAATCTAGGTGCCCCTATCCTTTTAGAACTCGTGTCATCGTATGGTCTCGAGTAGGTCTCATGCAAATTCTAACTCATTCAAGTAAACAGAAAACCACTCAGAAAGAATTTAAATTGCAAGTTACGTGCAATGGATCAAAAGCTCACAGTTGGTTTGCTAGTCGGATTCGGTCATTTTCATGCAATCAAGGCTACAAACTACAAATGTGATTTTAAAATTCTGTTCTGACCAAGCAATTTAGCGTCAAAGCATACAAGTTGGTTCTCAAGTTCTAGGTTAAGCAGTCTAAGCATCATTATGAAAGGTTGAACAACAACTTAACGTCAAAAATCAAGAACTGAGCCATTCTAATGCTAGAGAGACTGGAATGGAATCACGAGGCACACAAAACACAATCAAGGGCAATCAAGTTCATGCAAGGTTCTCTAGCATCCTACCCCACACTTAAATCGGACTGTGTCCTCACAGGACTAATTCTAGAGGTCAGAGTGGAATAGAAGAACCTGGACCTAGATGATTGGTGTAGGGGATGAGCACGGGTCCTCGGAGCGGAGGGAATCTACCCAAGCGAAGCAAAGGGAATCTCCCAACTGCCTACAAAACAAAAACAAGTAAAACATAAAAAGGAAACCGGGACAAGTGCCCCGGATCCACACAGAAAAAAAGTTGGATCGAAATCCAAAAATAATAAATAAAAGAAAGGACAAGGAAAAGGACACCACCTGATCATCACTGGTCAGAGGTGTTGGGGTGGGGGAAGTGGAAGTAATCGCCGAGCTGTCGCTGCCACTCCAGCTGTCGCTCGTATCGCCGGTCGGCGCGGTGCATATGTCGCTGCATAATAGTCCACCTAGCCTCTTGAGTGGCGTTGTCGGTGATGCGCCACTCCTGTAGTCGCTCGTACAACTCACCAATGTCCGCGGGGTGGTGCTGTGGCTGGTGAGTATGCGCCGGAAATGGATCTGGAATGCGCGGCGGCGACTGGTGGATGTACCCTGCCTGATGGTGTGGCGAGGGTATATAATCTTGAAACTCAGGCGGCGGCTGCTGCTGCTCCTCAGCATCATCTTCGTCCTCCGACTCGACCGCAGGTTGGAGTGGAGGATCTGCTGCTACATGGGGACTGAGGTCGAATTCTAAGTCGTACTCGACTGCCAAGTCTCCTCCAACAGTCCGAACTGGATGTCATGGAATGTGAGGGCCATATTCATGGCTGATACCGAAGGAAAGGATGATCTGACCGATGAAGTTGCCTCCCAAGAGTTTGCGTGGTCGCGTCTTCCTCTTGGTCCTCTGGCTGAAGATGTGAGCTAGCACCCAGCCGGGGTGGAGAGGGTAGCTCTCTCGGATGGCTCGGTGAAGCACGAGCTCCTCCTTAAGGATATGGTGGCGATCCTTGTCTCTGACATATAAAAGTGACCTCCGCCAAACCATATGAATAAACTTATAGAGCGGGTGAGAGAGAGACTTAACTGAGTTGCTCTTCCCGAGGTGATCGCCAGGCACACCTGTCATGTGGCTCCAGAGGGCGTGCAACGCCTCGTCGTCATTATCCTCGCCCCAACCGAGGTGGTGATCGTGATAGTGCTCGTGGGGGATGCCCAGATGAGCGGCAAACTCATCGTAGGTGAGCTGCCTGTACACCCCACCAAGAAAGAAAGTGATCACCTTCTGGCCCCGTCTCCTCTTATGCTCGTCCAAGTCAAATGTCGCCCAGAACTCCTGGAGAGCAATGTCTGGGAACTCGGCGGCTATGGTGGTCAGCTCTAGGAGACCGGCTGGTGCTAGGGGGTCATGCACGTTCCGGTAGTAATCCTCATTATGCTCTTGGAGTGACTCCATGGATAAAGGACGCACGTCAGCTCCCCGGATGTGCTCGATCTTCTGGAAGTTCTCAAAGTAGAAGTCCGGCAGACGGGCGATGGTGGGATGGTATCCAGCATGGCGAGGGAGTGCAGGTGGAGGACCCAGAATGGCGGGTGTGATGGGAGCGGCAGCTCCTGAGCTCGAGGCGCCATCAAGGCGTGCCTTAGTCCTGCGCTCAAAGGTGTTCCTAAACCAAAATGAAACCAAATTAGTCGACCAAAACCTTACCCCACACTTAGTAGAAAAACTCAATTTCACAAAGAAACGAGGGAAACTAAGTGGGTAAGTAAAGCGGAGTAACCGGTAATCATAGACAATAGAACACATGTCTTAGGAACAACTATAATCAGGTAAGCACAATCAGAGTTCAAAAAGTCATACCGACATTTTAGAAAGTCAACATTAAGTCATATTGAACCCTAATCATGGCAAGACTATCACAACTTGGAAATTGACGGCATCATATGGTTTCAAATGGCGGCATGATAATATGAACAAGAATGAACACTTATGACAGCCAAACGATCAACAACAAGTCAACGTCAAACCGACATATCTCACAAGTCAACATAACAAAGAATCAATCGTATGCATAGCAACACATGACCAAATGATATGGAAATTAAGCACGGAACTCCCTAAGCATCCTAGAACATTTCTATAAGTTCAGTCAATCCTAGTTCACACGAAACAGTCGGCACGCAAAACGAGGTAAACCGAAAAGTCAACCGAAAGTCAACCCCAACGAAATTCAGCAATCCATATGTCAAAAGATTCGTATCGAAAAGGTGTGCACTTTACCTTGAAGTCATGGAAGCAAAAACTGAACGGGTTGGGAGGAATCGGTGAAAAACGTTGAAAACTATGTTTCCGGTGAACTGGAGCTGCAAAGCTCCGATTTGGTTGTTCTAGGGCTCGTTGGGATCGGAATGAGGAGGGGAGAGGTGCGGCGGTGGTCGGCGACGGCGGCGACGGCGGGTGTTGAAAGTGGGGCGTTCGGCGATTTTTTAAAGAGATAGGGGTGTTTTCGGAGTGATGAACGAAAATGAGAGAAGGTGAGAGAGGAAGTGGTCCGAAATTTAAAGGGTAAATTAGGTGAATTTTCAAATCAGTTTCGGCGAAAGTAGGGGGTGGTTTCGTCGAAACTACTAGTTAAAATGGATTGACCGATTTGAAAAGGCGGTTTCGCCGAAAATTTCAGTTGGGATGGTTTCGCCGAAATCAGAAAATTTTCTAACTGAAAATGAGGAACAGGAGAAACAGGTCTGAATTTTGAAAATCGGTTTCGCCGAAAATAAGGGTGGTTTCGCCGAAAATTTTGAACTGTTCGGGTTGAAAATATTTTCGTAAATCAGGCCAACTTCAGAAAATCACAGTTAAATCCAGAAAAATCGGAACGACCTCAATCAACTTGCGACTGACTCTATGACATGCAGACTCTACAAGAAAAATAATAAATCAAACAAACTGACACTTTTGGCTCTCCCGAACCGACTCTAAAAGACCAAGGTTGAAACAAAACAAAACTGACTCCAGCCGTGGGTTGCCTCCCACGAAGCGCTCTTTTATTAACGTCCTTGAGCTGGACGATACCTGGACGGTGTTAGGAGACATCCCAACTTAGATTCTCCTTCACGCTCGCGTCGGAGTTCATGAAGTACAGCTTCGGGACTTCTCCGGTAAGCGTGAATCTCTTCCCGTTCGCATGTAGTAGTTTGGTACGTCCGTCGGGAAGATGATCAACGAACTTGAATGGTCCGTACAGCTCTCTAGAGAGGTCATCCTTCTTTAGTGTGACAATGGAAGGAATGAGGACTGTCGGCTTCTCTTTTTCTTTCTTCTTCGGCCTGTTATCACCAGGATCGGTGATCGTTAGTACTTCCTTAGGAGATGCTTTCGGCTTCTCCCTCCATACTTGTCCCGACGCCGGTTTCTCGGAACGAATTGGTGGTGCAGCTGGCTCGATGGAAGACGGTGGAGCTTTTGGTCTCCAGACCATTTGGGTCTTCGTCTTCTTGTTCTTTCCTCGAGGTCTGCTCGGTGGTTTAGAAGAGGCTTACAGTTCCTTCTTCTTCTTAGGTGGCTTCTGAACTGAAGCTTCTGGGTCCTTCTTTATAACCTGCTTAATACCTGCAGCAACAACTGATCTAGAGATACTGGAAGAAGCATTAGTAACAGAGTTGACCGGAGTCAACTCCACAGTTTCAACAGCTAAGCAGTGAGATTCTTCATTCCTAGAGTCATATTTCATGCCGTCTTTAAGACGGAACGTTTTCGTTTCTTTACCAACTCTTAAAGTCAAAGAACCATTAGGAACGTTAATATTCATTCCAGTAGTAGCCATGAAAGGTCGACCTATGAGAATAGTAGCGTCATCTGTACTAGTATTCATAATCACATAATCAGCTAAGAACGTGAACGGACCACATTTGGTGACAACGTCTTTAATCTCTCCCTTAGGGGTTTTAAGCGATCTATCAGCAAAGACGAGTTGCACACTGGGCGGTTCAAGTTCCCCTAGGTTTAACTTTTCATATAGACTCACATGAATGACATTAACAGATGCTCCTAGATTAACTAAGCAACGTTCAATTTCAACATCATTAATGACCAAAGGCAAAGTAAAAGAACCAGGATCAGATAACTTAGCTGGATATGGAGAAACAGGTTTCTTAGCACGAAAGTCAGGGTATCCTTCCTTGTTCCCCTTCATGCCAGTCTCAATCCTTGCGTTTGGCAGCAGTGCTCTAGGAAAAGGAGGCTTCACGATGTATGGTGCAAGAGGAGGATCATCCTTAGGCACTGGTTTCTGTTCCTCTTCTTCCTCTTCTCTGGAGTTTCAGCGATCCTGCGTTAAAACAGAAAAAGCATCAGCAATTAAGTTTAGAAGTTTTCGAGCAGTTACCATTTTAGCTTGTTCTTTTATCGGGTTTGGCTCTGTCTGGCTTGGAAGCTGGCCAAATGGTCGACCAGATGCTAGCATGCTCGAAATGTTGTTCACGACTTGCTCAATCCGTTGTCCAGATGCTATTTATTCTTGATTGAGAAAAGCTTGAGCCTTGAACTGACTGTCATGATCATCGAGTCTTGTGATGATATGGCTGAGCTTCTTATCCAGGTCACTGCATTATTATCTCTTTGATGCTGCTGTCCTGGATAGGTATTGTTAAGATATTGATTCTGGCGATTGCCAGGAGCAGTTCCATAATTACCCGGATTGCGATGTGGCGGCTGGTAGACACCTGCCGGCGGATGGTTAGGTTTCTGGTCCTGAGCTTGACCAGCCAGGCGGTTATTCTGGTTCTGGTTATGATTGGCACCAGTATTATAGGGAGGTCTGTCTTGATAGTTCCCTTGCTGTCTGAAGTTACGATAACCAGCATACCCATTCTGATTATTAACGAAGCCTTGTTGGATGAAATTTACCTCTTCGGCAGACCAGACTTCTGCCTTACCAAAATTCTGACAACGGCCTCCGTTATGTGCGCAAGCTCCACACCACTCGCAATCGGCAACATAGACAGAAGCTGCCGGTGGCTTGATTGGTGTGGTAGACTTCTTCAAATGTTTCTCTACCTCTGCCTTGATAGCTGCTTCGAAATCTAGCTTGCTCCTCGATCCTTCATATTGTCGCTCCCAGTTCCTTGACTTGGAGGCACAGTTTGCGAAGTGCACAAGAGCAGCTTCAGGAGTGAGTGTAGTGCAATCCCCTTCAGCTAGAGAATTGACCCACTTGGCAGATTCTTCTCGAAGTCCTCGAGAGAAGATTTCGGCTAACTGCCTCTGCTCGAATCCATGATGAGGGCAGGTGTAGAGAAGTTCTTGGAATCGATTCCAAGTATCATATAAACTTTCTCCTTCTTTCTGGGAGAATCTGGCGATGCTGTCCTTGATGGCGGTTGTTTTGGCGGAGGGAAGTATTCTTCAACAAAGTCTTGAGCCAGAGTATCCCAGTTAGTGTAGTAGCCAGGTGGTTTGCCAGTAAGCCACCTCTTAGCAGCGCCTTTCAAAGAGAACGGGAAAGCTCTCAAACAAAGAGTGTTTTTGTCGAGGTTTCCGTTTTTAAAAGTACTGCAGAGATCAAGGAAGTCTGCAAGATGAGTGCACGGATTGTCTAGGGGCCTACCTTCAAACTGTAAATCCCTAGAGATCATGGTCAAGAATGGAATCTTGATCTCATAGTCAGGATCTCCTTCAATGCGCGGAACGGCAATGGCAGATCGAACGCTAGTCGCGCTCGGCTTGTTATAGTCTGCTAGACTCTTCTGTGCAGGTGGGGGTGGCGGCGGTTGATCGCCGTTTGGTGGTAATCTATCAGTCATGGTAGGAGATGGAGGAGGTGAAAGTGACTCAGTGTATGAAGCGGATGAAGAGTGCGGTGAAGACGGAGATGAGGAACTCTCCTTCGGTTCCTCGATCTTGATCGGAGTGATGAATGGATTGGATCTGCCTTCCTTCAGAATCTGTGATCGTAGAGGTGTAGTAGAACTGCATGGATTCCCTGCAATCTTAGCCTGTTCGGTCTGAGAGCGAGTCCAAGGACGATGAGGCATACACCTGTAAACCTACAGATAACAAAGACAAACAAAACCAGTGTAAAATCGTAGTGGATGGAAAAATGAAAGATGGAAAATAGAAGAATAAATTGCCAGATCTTCTTTCAACAATCAAAAGAAGTCCCCGACAACGGCGCCAATTTGATGAACCGTCGTTGTGCTGAGCAGGTTCGATCAAATAACTATCAAGCTCAAGAGCTAGGATAGATCGTATTCCACGGGCCTTCAATTGGTTGGCTACTTCAGAACTAACAAATTACTCAAGGAAAAACACGTTGTGCGTGGTGTGAGTTCCACGACTTCTAATTCTAAGGAATGCAGAAAAATTAAAACAAATTAAGCTAAAGCAGATTGAGAATTAGGGTTGGAAACAAGAATGACAGACGAACTTAGACTTTGAATCCCCCTTCGTTCCCCAGAGCATTGGCAATCAACAGATCAGCGGATTTCGATTCTTATTCAATCAATTACTAAGACACCACCATAACTCCTTACCCTTAGGTTTAAGACTGGCGAACGTTCGCTCTATCCGTTCTAACTACCAAGATTAACTAGCCGCCCGGGTACGATCACCTCTCGCAACGACTTAATTAATTGGTGTGATTACTAGTGATTAATGAATTACTCTTGCAGTGAATTAACCCTAATCGGTTCCTACGAAAGGCACACTCCAATTATATGGTTAATTGTTCAATTCGATGTTCTAAAGTAAGGCGAGCGTTCGCTTCTATCCTTAGCTTAACAAGAATCTAATCTAGGTGATCAATCCAGACAAGAAACATGAACAATGAAGAACGAATCAAACATGAAAAAGAACTAATTGAATTTCGAATCTAATCACCGCCGATCCGTGACCGCTTTAAAGCCCTGGGTCACTTAGGGTTCATCTAGTCTAAGCTCTAAGGGGTTTAGCTACTCATGATCATTACAAAAGAAACAAAGACAAGGAAAGAGTTCATCATTCAAAGGAAGAACAGAAAAGGATATGAAAAACCTAATTCAGACGACTCTGACAGACTCCGATCTTCGATAAGTTGCACTCCTAGCTCCGGTTCTCCGAGGTGGAAGGGATGGCGTCACGATCTCTATCCGGCTCTTCGAACTCCAACTCCTCGCTCCAGAACTTCAGAGAATTCTGATCTCGAAAAGGTGTGTTATGAATAATTATGAAATTGTGTCTCTCCTCCCTTCCTCGGGCCACCGGATTAAGTATAAATACTTAACCCTAGTTGGGCCGGGCTGAGATGAAGTTTTCGCCGAAACCATAGGGATAGTTTCGGCGAAACTGGCTTGTGTAGATGGCCATGATTTCTCTGCCTTGCATTTTCGGTCCGAAGAGCTTAATGGTTTCGCCGAAATCAGTCTTCACTTGGCATCAGCTGATTTGCATTGTTGATTTCGCCGAAACTGTGAGATCATTTTCGCCGAAGGTACAAGTGCATATGGGCAGATTTTCGGTTTGACTTGATTGACTCCTTGGATCGATTTCGGTTTGATTCCTCGAGGTTCCTACGCCTTAGACACGTCCATGGCTATGCTATTTGATGGCAAAAACCTGTGCTAACACAAAAACACTAGAAAACCATCAAATAGACCCGAAATGGGCCAAGGTAACACAAATGGCACGAGATAGGGCAATCGATTGAATATTCGTTATTCTACCCTAAAAACAATGTCTTAAGCAAAGAAATGTCGCTTAAATGAGGCTGATAATCACGTCAAATCGAGTGTCATCAGACGTGTCTAAGGCGTTGGAACCTCGAGGAATCGCACCGGAATCGATCCAAGGAGTCAATCAAACCAAACCAAATCCTACTCCCATTTACAAAGAAGTTTTCGGCGAAAACCCTTGGAGTTTTCGGCGAAAACTCATGAAGAAATCGGCAGAGCTTACAAAGGCAACTTTTTGGCGAAAACACCAAGTTTTCGCCGAGAACCCGGCGTCCGAAAATCACAGGAGAAAACAGCTGACGATCACCCCATTTACAAAGGAATTTTCGGCAAAAACTCAAGCACATTTTTCCAGGCAAAATCTGGCAGTATTAGGGATAAGTATAAATACTTAACCGGCGGCCCAAACACAGAAGAGATCTAATAATACCAATTAATACCAAATACTTCGAAGATTCTCATGAGTTCTGGAGTAGAGTTTAGAGTTCGAAGAGCCAGGAAGAGATCGTGACGCCATCCCTTCACCTCGAAGACTCAGAGCTAGGATTGAAGATTACCGGAGAGCGAAGCATTGCTAGAGTCGTCTTAATTAGGTTTTACAATTTCTATCTGTTCTATCTTTTGATGTGAACTCTGTTTCTGCCTTTGATTCTTTTGTTATGAATATGAGTAGCTAAACTCGTAGAGCTTAGATTAGATGAACCATAAGAGACCCAAGGCTTTAAAGCGGTCACGGATCGGCGGTAATTAGATTCGAAATTCAATCAGTTTCTCTTTGCATGGTTGTTTTGTTCTTCATTGTTTATGTTTCTTTTCTGATTGGTCGCCTAGATTAGGTTTATGCAAGCTAGGGTTAGTCGCCAGACAGCTTCCCTGCTTTGGCGCATAAACTTGTCTTTCTTGATCACCTAGATTTGATTCTTGTTAAGTTGAGGATAGAAGCGAACGCTCGCCTCTCTTTAAAACACCAATTCAAGTAGTTAACCTATTCATTGGAGTGTGCCTTTCGTAGGAACTAGTTAGGGTTAATCCGCTTCAAGAGTAACTCATAAATCATTAGTAATTGCACTAGTTAGTTTAGTCATTACGAGAGGCGACCGTACCTGGGCGATTAATTAATCTTGGTAGTTAGATCGGATAGAGCGAATGTTCGCCAGTCTTAAACCTAAGGGTCAGGAGTTATGGTGGTGTATAGAAATTTATTGAATGAGAATTGAAAACTGATGGTCTTGTGATTGCTGCTGCCTTGGTGATCTAAGGGGGATTTGAAATCTAAGCTTGTTTGTCGTCTGTCTAAACCAACCAATCATTTTGTCTTTTAATTTCATTTTGATTTTCTTGCATCTTAGTCTAGAAGTCGTGGAACTCACACCACGCACAACGTGCTTAAACCTGAATAAATTGCCTTCATATTTGAGTAAACGATTAGAAGAAACCCTGTGGAATACGATCTGTTAGCTTTTTTTAGCTTGGTAGTATGTGATCATTGTTTTATAGTTCATCAAATTGGCGCCGTTGCCGGGGATTCTTCTTTATTGTTTGAAAGAAGAGTTGGCATTTTATTCTTCTACTTTCCATCTTTCATTTTCCATCACACTTCCCCTACCGCAATGGCTGCTCAAAAGAGTCTTGCGGATTACAATAAGCCAAGTGTTGCTAGTATTCGGTCTTCCATCTTCGTGCCGCGCAATGAAGACGGTCCTACCTATGAGATCAAAACCGCCTTCTTGGAAATGATCTCTAGGGATCTACAGTTTGAAGGAAAGCCTCATGATAATCCATGCACACACTTGGCCGATTTCCTTGCTTTTTGCGAGACCTTTAAGAGTTGGAGCCTCGATAAGGATACCTTGTGCTTGCGAGCCTTCCCACTCTCACTTCGAGGCACCGCAAAGAGATGGCTCATTAGCAAACCACCCGGTCACTACCCCAACTGGGAGGATCTTGCTCAAGAATTCATAGAGGAATACTTCCCTCCTTCCAAAACAAATGCTTACAGGGACATCATCTCAAGGTTCAGACAGAAAGAAGGAATCAACTTATACGACGCTTGGAATGAATTCCAAGAACTCCTCCATAGCTGCCCTCATCATGGCTTCACTCAGAGGCAGCTAGCCGAGATATTTGCTTAGGGTATGAACGAAGAGTCATTTGAATGGGTTAACTCCTTAGCTGATGGAGACTACACCGCACTCGCACCGGAAGCTGCTCTTCTTCACTTTGCAAACTGCGCATCTAAGTCGAGAAGCTGGGAGAGACAGTTTGGAGCAGCTAAGAGCCGACCAAGCCGTGAAGATCAAATCAAGATTGAAGTGCAGAAAGAAATGAAGAAGATTTTTGGTAACTGGTCTACAGAGGAAGTGAACTTTATTGATCAAGGCTTCACCAACAATCAAAGAGGCTACCCCGACTATCGTCAGTTCAGACAACCTCCTCAACAACAAGGAAGCTTCTAAGAGCGTCCTCCTTACAACTTCGGATTCAACCAGAGTCAGAATCAGTACTTGAGCGATAGTTGTCAAGATCAACCTCAGAGATCTACATCAAGGAACACAAGGGATATCGAGGTAGACAAGAAGCTCGACTTGATCATGGCAAGGCTCGATAACTATGAGGAGAAATTCAAGGTTCAAGCCGTCTTAAATCAAGAACATGAAGATCGAGGTCAAAGAATGGAGAGCATGGTGAATAATATGTTTAGACTGCTAACTAGTAGCCCCCTCCTTAATCAATCATCGGTTCAAGACGACTCTGCCATTAGGAAGGAGCACGTCAAGGCTATATCCACAAGAAGCGACAAGCAATCAGCTGATCCTGCAGCTCCTAAACCGGCCATAATTCCTGATGCTATAGCCATTGACAAGCCAGAGATTGAGGAGGAGGATAGAGAAGAAGAAGAGGAGGTGACTGCCTCGCCTTCCCTGACAAAGATAGCACCTGCGCCACCTCTCCCTCCATATCAGCCAGAGATCGGTACAGAAAGTGGTATGGATACTTGAAGAACACGAATATGAATACACCAGTTACTGATGCTATCCATGTGATACCGGAGGCTGACAAAATCGCAAAGGATCCTGCGAAGAACAAGAAGAAGGAAGAATTGTCTCCTGTCTCCCTCGAGGAAGAATGCTACGCTATCCAGGGCCAGGCGACACCCATACCACCCCCAGCTAAGTGTCGAGATCCCGGTGCTTTCACTTTGCCTTGCACTATTAATGATGTGAAGATTGATCGTAGTGTAATTGATCTAGGTGCTTCTATTAATGTTATGCCTACTTGCCTGTTTGCGAAATTGAACCTAGGAGAGTTGAAACCAATTAGCATGCATTTAGTGTTTGCCGACAGATCTGTTAAACTACCTAGGTAAATAATAGAAAATGTGGTTGTCCGTTGTGGTCCTTTTACTATTCTGACTAACTTCGTTGTCATGGATACTCGAGAGGAAGATGTCACTCTTCTCCTAGACCGACCATTCATGGCAACAGCCGACATTACCATTAATGTCCCGAATGGCTCGTTTACATTAAGGGTCGGCAAGGACACCATGACATTCTGCCTCAATGACGGTATGCAAGTCCCAGTCAAAGAAGAGATGCATTGTTTATCTGTTGAAGCTGTGGAGTTGGCTTCGGTCAACTCTAGGTCTAATGAAAAATATGGAGTTTCTTTAGAAATTTGCTTGCCAGGTGTAGGACAGGTCCCTAATCTGAAGAATGAGCTGTCGGCACAAAAGCCAAGAAAGAAGGAGGATCCGACGGCATCCCCTCATGAATCAACAAACATTAAAGATCCTAGCAAGATAAAGAAGGAGAATAAAGAGAAGACGAAGGCGGTTTGGAAGCCGATTGTTCAGCCCCCGTCTACCGAGCCACCGGAGAAGGATAATCCTCTGAAGGACGCTTCTTCGAAAGAACTGTTCGGGCCATTCGAAATTTCTGGTCACCTTCCCGATGGACAAACCAAGCTAATTCACGCACACGGGAAGAAGTTCACACTTGCCAGAGGATCCCCAATGCCATATTTCATGAACTCCGACTCGGGCCTAAGAAAAATCCTGAGTTGGGATGTCTCTTGATCGCCGTCCAGGTATCGTCTGGCTCAAGGACGTTAAGCAAGAGCGCTTCGTGGGAGGCAACCCACGGCTGGAGTCAGTTTTTTTAATTTGTGTCGAACTCGTTGCTTCAGAGTCGGTTCGGGGGAGCCAAAAGTGTTAGTTTGCATGATTCCTTATTTTTCATGTGTAGTTTGTGTGTCATCTTTTCAATCGCAAGTTGTTTCAGGTTGTTCCGATTTTTGTCGATTTAATTGTGATTTTCTGAAGTTTGCCGGAATTGTGAAAATATTTTCAATCCGGCAGGGTAAAGTTTTCGGCGAAAATCCTCTGAAATTTCGGTGAAAACTTCTTTTGAAAACCCCCTGTGTTTTCTGGTCGATTTTAGTTAAACTTTTTGGCGAAAACTCTATGAGTTTTTCGGCGAAAACTTGTTTTGAAAACCGGCAGACATTTTAGCTGAACTTTTCGGCGAAAACTTGCACTTCATTTCGCCAAAAAGTTCCGAAAAAAAAAAGAGTCAAAATATTTTCAAAATTCCCCTAAACCGTCTTTGTTCGACTTTTATTTTGTGTGGATCCGGGACACTTGTCCCGGTATCCTTTTGACCTTTTTGTTGTTTTTGTTTTGTAGGAACTCGAGTAGCTACTCCGCTCCGCTCCGGGCTATCCGTGCTCATCCCTACACCGACCATCACATTCCAGGTTCTTCGTATCTCTCTACTCTAGTTTAGTCCTATGAGGACACATAACGATTTAAGTGTGGGGTAGGATGCTAGAGAACCTTACATTAACTTGATTGCCCTTAATTCTGTGTTGTGTGTTCCTCGGTGCCTTTCTAGTTTCTCTAGAATTAGAATTGCTCGGTTCTTGATTTTTTATGTTAAGTTGTTGTTCAATCTGTCATAATGATGCTTAGACTGCTTAACCTAGAACCTGAAAACCAACGTGCATATTTTGATGCTAAATTGCCTGGTCAGAACAGATTTTTTGAAAATCACACTTGTAGTTTGTCGCCTTGATTGCATGAAAATGACCAAATCCGTCTAGCAAACCAAATGTGAGCTTTCGATACATTGCACGTAACTTGCAATTTCAATTCTTTTTGAGTGGTTTTCTGTTTGCTTGAATGAGTTAGAATTTGCATGAGACCTACTCGAGACCACACGATGACACGAGTTCTAGAATGATAGGGGCACCTAGATTCAGCTACTAAGCCAGATAGCCTACCTAGCGATAAATCCATTAGGTGTAACCCTTGAGCTTGGCCTGTTCTTTCGGTTCGATATACATTACAGCCATTCCCCATTCTTTCATTCCCCGTTGATCCCCTGTGGTTGTAGTTCTAGATTGACCTACCGGAAGTCGGTTTGTGGTAACCTGCCTATATCCATTAAACAGGTGGTCTTAGCTATTATGTCCAAACGTGTAAACCCCTCTAGCAACTAAAAGAAAGAATCAGCACAAAGAAAAACAAAAAGAGAAGAAGAAAAACAAAAGGAATGTCAGAAAAAGTAAGAAAAAAAAAAAGAAAAGTTCAAAAGTTCCAAGCCCAATAACGTTCTTCTCCATACATATGGAAGAACGAAGTCAAAAGAAAATGTAAAGAAAAATAAAATATGCAAAATAAAGTGCTAGGTTGCTTGAGGGTATCATAGGACGAGCGTTCATTATTCCACCCGTGTCTGGTTAGACGGTAGGAAGCCATAGGCTAAATTCGAGGGAAGTTAGTCGAAAGCTACACCGCACCAAAGCCATCATCATACATTCCCATCATCCATCTCATCATAAACAGGGAAGTCCTTCTTGACTAGTGTAGAATTCGTTACAATCCTAGCAGGGAAGTCCTTCTTGACTAGTTACTCGTGTTGTCACAGTGGTGGAGATGTAGTCGAATTGCAAACTTATGACAGAATTCAGTAACAGAAAATGATTGAGAGCAGAAACATGTCCTTAAACACAGAGAGTGAGAGTTTCCCGTTTACTAAATATTTCCTGTGTGAGGAGTCTGGTCGGTCAGGTAAAATTCGTGCATAATTGGTTGCTATTACTTGTCGTGTGCATATTTTAGTGAGACCAGGTTGTTTCGCTGATCAGTATGCATGTTAGGTTTCTTGTTCTAGGAATTATCTGTCTAATAATTCATTGTGTTTGATTGAACTCCAATTTGATAAATCTTATCATTTGTGAACATGAGCATTTCTATTCAGTTTGCTTGAGGACAAGCAAAAGCTTAAGTGTGGGGTATTTTGATGACACTCGATTTGACGTGATTATCAGCCTCATTTAAGCGACATTTCCTTGCTTAAGACATGGTTTTTAGGGTAGAATAACGAATATTCATTCAACTACTCTATCTCGTGCCAATTGTGTTACTTTGGCCCGTTTTGGGTCTATTTGATGGTTTTCTAGTGTTTTCATGATAGCACGGGTTTTTCCCGTCAAATAAAGTAGCCAAGGACGTGTCTAAGGCGTTGGAACCTCGAGGAATCACACCGGAATCGATCCAAGGAGTCAATCAAACCGAACCAAATCCTGCTCCCATTTACAAAGAAGTTTTCGGCGAAAACCCTTGGAGTTTTCGGCGAAAACTCATGAAGAAATTGGCAGAGCTTACAAAGGCAAATTTTCGGTGAAAACACCAAGTTTTCGCCGAGAACCCGGCATCCAAAAATCATAGGAGATAACAGCCGGCGATCACCCCATTTAGAAAGGAATTTTCGGCGAAAACTCAAGCACATTTTCGACAAAAATTCCAGGCAAAATCCGGCGGTATTAGGGTTAAGTACAAATACTTAACCGGCGACCCAAACACAAAAGAGATCTAATAATACCAACTAATACCAAGTACTTCGAAGATTCTCACGAGTTCTGGAGTAGAGTTTAGAGTTCGAAGAGCCAGGAAGAGATCGTGACGCCATCCCTTCACCTCGGAGACTCAGAGCTAGGATTGAAGATTACCGGAGAGCGAAGCTTTGCTAGAGTCGTCTTAATTAGGTTTTACAGTTTCTATCTATTCTATCTTTTGATGATGAAGTCTGTTTCTGCCTTTGATTCTTTTGTTATGAATATGAGTAGCTAAACTCGTAGAGCTTAATTAGATGAACCCTAAGTGATCGAGGGCTTTTAAGCGGTCACGGATCGGCGGTAATTAGATTCAAAATTCAATCAGTTTCTCTTTGCATGGTTGTTTTGTTCTTGATTGTTTATGTTTCTTTTCTGATTGGTCGCCTAGATTAGGTTTATGCAAGCTACGGTTAGTCGCCAGACAGCTTCTCTGCTTTGGCGCATAAACTTGTCTTTCTTGATCACCTAGATTAGATTCTTGTTAAGTTGAGGATAGAAGCGAACGCTCGCCTCTCTTTAAAACACCAATTCAAGCAGTTAACCTATTCTTTGGAGTGTGCCTTTCGTAGGAACCAGTTAGGGTTAATCCGCTTCAAGAGTAACTCATAAATCATTAGTAATTGCACCAGTTAGTTTAGTCGTTGCGAGAGGCGACCGTACCTAAGGGTCAGGAGTTATGGTGGTGTATAGAAATTGATTGAATGAGAATTGAAAACCGGTGGTCTTGTGATTGCTGATGCCTTGGTGATCTAAGGGGGATTCAAAATCTAAGCTTGTCTGTCGTCTGTCTAAACCAACCAATCATTCTGTCTTTTAATTTCATTTTGATTTTCTTGCATCTTAGTCTAGAAGTCGTGGAACTCGCACCACGCACAACGTGCTTAAACCTTAATAAATTGCCTTCATATTTGAGT
This sequence comes from Linum lewisii, assembly GCA_034768395.1. Classification (NCBI taxonomy): domain Eukaryota; kingdom Viridiplantae; phylum Streptophyta; class Magnoliopsida; order Malpighiales; family Linaceae; genus Linum; species Linum lewisii. Next base: position 38,633,644 of record CM068299.1, read on the forward strand.
AAACGATTAGAAGAAACCCTGTGGAATACGATCTGCTTAGCTTTTTTTTAGCTTGGTAGTATTTGATCACTGTTTTATAGTTCATCAATGGCTCCCAAAGACAGGCCCCGGAGCGAGCGCCGGACCAAGCCCCGGATCAAGCCAAGTGAAGAAATGGAACCCTGGACCAGCACCAGCCATTGAGAGCCATCTCTGGACCTTTCTGAAGACTAGAAAAAAGCATGATGCCAAAGGCCTGGCCAGAAATGAAGATGGTCGAGACATGAGCCAGCCCCGGGCACCAGGCACAGCGCTCGGCGCTACAAAGGAGCACTTAGGGCCGAGCCGCCTAACGGCTCGATCCTTTTGTGAAGTTCCAATTGCTCTGGACAGTTAGAGACCTCAGGAACATGGTCCAACAAACGGCGCTGCAATCGGAGGAGGAATGAAGGAGGCGCCACGTAGGAAGTGCTCATACACGATCTGGGTCCATGAATGCAATCCCGTCGAGACAAGGAATCCCACCCGGGCCAGGAGAACCGGTTGCCACAACCAGAAGACCCCAGGCCTAAGTCTTTCTAGGACTGGGACACCATCAGAAGGCCAAAGCCACGTGAGGAGCCCTGCCCGCCGGCCCAGAACTGCCCGACCACCCTTGAAGTTGCCCGGATTTAGGGTTTTTGCCCAGATTGCCGGATTTTTCCTATTTAGTTTTTCCTTGCACACCAAGACAATTTATCTTTCCCTTTCTAGTTTTTCCTTATTAAGTTAGCTTGTTTAGGTCATTTTTTTATCTTTCCTAGTTAGGATTAGATTATTTTATTCCTAGTTAGGAAGTAGCTAGATAGGTGAAGAGAGCTTGTTCCCTCCCTATAAATAGATGCCTTCGGCCACTCTTGTAATACAGACTTTAATCAATCAATAAACCCCTTTTCAGAACTTTGTACTAAACCCCTTCGAGTATGTGCAAGTGCACGACTTAAGGTTTGGCTTATCATCAAGAGCATCCATCTCTTGGCGTGGCGCCCTCGACTTGATACTTCTAGTTCATAGCTCCTTTATAGCTTGCGGGTCAGTCCTAATCAGCCCCGGTTCCATAGGTTTCTCTCGTTGCTTGAACATCAGCTTGTGGTGTTTAAGGGTCATTGATGACACTCGATTTGACGTGATTATCAGCCCCATTTAAGCAACATTTCATACCCTTTGATGCCATTTTAATGAGTATTTGGTGCATTTGTCGTAACTGTGTGATTATCGGCTCTTAGTGCAAACATTGTCTATTTCATGGCTATTTTTACCCTTTTTTTGAGATTTTATGTTGAGCCCCCAGGTTACACATTATAGAGGACTCTTTCAAGAGTCCAGGGCTTGAAACGGAGACCAAATCGGAGTTCAAACGGAGCGGGAATGCTCGAAACAAGTTGGAACTATGCCCAGCTCAAAATGCTACGTTTTGGAGCTTACACGCCGTGTAAGCTAAATACACTGTGAGCCAAACGGGAAATTTTCAGCTTTTCCAACAAGGAAAGGGTTTTTGGGTGTAATAATAGACTTTTCGAAACCAGATTTGTTAACATTCAATCTTGAGAGATCAGCCACGACTTGAGGAGAGTTGAGAGAGTATTCCGGAGCTATCGGAGAGATCGTGACGCCATCAATCCATCCCGGAAGACGCTCGGAGCTAGGAATTGAAGATTCTCAAGAACGAAGCTTCACGGATCATCAAGAATTAGGTTTTTCAAATTTTTTTCTGTTCTTCCTTTGTATAAGATGAATCATTTTGTCGTCTTTGATTCTTGTTTGTCAGATATGAGTAGCTAAACTTGTAGAGCATAGATTAGATGAACCCTAAGTGACCCAGAGCTTTAAAGCGGTCACAGATCGGCGATAATTAGATTCAAAGTTCAATCAATTTCTTTTTGCATGGTTGTTTTGTTCTTGATTGTTTCTGCTTCTCTTCTGGTTGATCCCCTAGATTTGGTTTGTGTTGAGTTAGGGTTTGTCGCCAGATAGCTTCCCTGCTTTAAAACATTAAAACTTGTGTATCTTGATCGCCCAGATTAGATTCTTGTTAAGCTGAGGATAGAAGCGAACGCTCGCCTCACTTTAGAACATCAATTCAACCAGTTAACCTATTCATTGGAGTGTGCCTTTCGTAGGAACTAGTTAGGGTTAATCCACTTCAAGAGTAACTCATTAATCATTAGTAATTGCACCAGTTAGTTTTTTCGTCGCAAGAAGCGACCGTACTCGGGCGACTAATTAATCTTCGTAGTAGAACGGATAGAGCAAACGTTCGCTGTTCTTAAACCCAAGGGTAAGGAGTTATGGTGGTGTATAGAAATTGATTGAATGAGAATTGAAAACCGTTGGTCTTGTGATTGATGTTGCCTTGGTGATCTAATGGGGGATTTGAAATCTAAGCTTGTCTGTCGTCGTTCTAAACCAACCAATCATTCTGTCTTTTAATTTCATTTTAATTTTCCTGCATCTTAGTCTAGAAGTCGTGGAACTCACACCACGCACATGTTTAAACCTGAATAAATTGCCTTCATATTTGAGTAAACGATTAGAAGAAACCCTGTGGAATATGATCTGCTTAGCTTTTAGCTTGGTAGTATTTGATCACTGTTTTACAGCTCATCAAATTGGCGCCGTTGCCGGGGACTCTTCTAATTGTTTGAAAGAAGAGTTTGCATTTTATTCTTCTACTTTTCCATCTTTCATTTTTCATCACACTTCGATTTTACGCCGGTTATGTTTGCTTTTGTTGCTTGTAGGTTGTTTTATAGGTTTATGAACCGCTCGCTCACTCATTCTCAGTTTAAGCTGGGTAGTTTTGCTCCGCCAAAGCAACCGCGAGTTCAGAAGCAAGTCAGAATCATTCCGCCTACACCTCCTACCCCTATTAAGATTGAGGAGTTGAAGGAGAACTCCTCATCTTCGTCTGCTTCATCCACTACTTCAGATTCACCACCACCTTCTCCTTCCGTAATGGCTGCTCAATGTACCACGGCGGATTACTATAACCCAAGCGCGACTAATTTTCAGTCTAGCATCGCTGTGCCGCACAATGATGACGATCCTGACTATAAGATCACGATCCCCTTCCTGGAAATGATCTCCAGGGATGTGCAGTTCGAAGGGAAGCCAGAAGATAACCCATGCACACATATGGCGAACTTCCTAGCCATGTGCGAGACGTTCAAGAGTGGGAACCTCGGTAAGAATACATTATGCTTACGAGTATTCCCATTCTCCCTTAGAGGCGCCGCCAAGAGATGGCTCAGTAGGAAACCACCTGGCCACTACACCGACTGGGATAATCTTGCTCAAGACTTCGTAGAGGAATACTTTCCTCCTTCAAGAACTACAGCTTACAAGGACAGCATTGCCAGATTTGTTCAGAAGAGAGGAGTAAGTTTATATGATGCTTGGAACGAATTCCAAGAGACAGCTAGCTGAGATCTTTGCCCGAAGGATGAATGAAGAATCAGCTAAATGGGTCAACTCCTTAGCTGATGGAGACTACACCGCACTCACACCAGAAGCTGCTCTTGTTCACTTTGCAAAGTGTGCATCTAAGTCCAGGAATTGGGAGAGACAGTTTGGAGCAGCTAAGAGCCAACCAAGTCGTGAAGATCAGATCAAGATCGAAGTACAGAAACACATGAAGGAGATTTTCGGTACAGCAAATAACTGGTTTATAGGGGAAGTGAATTTTATTAATCAAGATCCCCCTGGATTCACCGGAGGACAGCAACCTCAGAGTTATACGTTTGAGAATACTTGGGAAATCGGGATAGACAGGAAGCTCCACCTGATCTTGGCAAGACTCGATGACCACGAAGAGAAATTCAAGCTTCAAGCCATCTTAAATCGAGATCATGAAGATCGAGGTCAACGAGTGGAGAGCACGGTGAATAGCATGGCTCGCATGCTAGCCAGTTGATGACACTCGATTTGACGTGATTATCAGCCTCATTTAAGCGACATTTCCTTGCTTAAGACATGGTTTTTAGGGTAGAATAGCTAATATTCAATCAATTGCCCTATCTCGTGCCATTTATGTTACTTTGGCCCGTTTCGGGTCTATTTGATGGTTTTCTAGTGTTTCTATGTTAGCACAGGTTTTTGCCGTCAAATAAGTAGCCAAGGACGTGTCTAAGGCATTGGAATCTCGAGGAATCACACCGGAATCGATCCAAGGAGCCAATCGAGTCGAACCAAATTCTGCCCCATTTTACACTGAAGTTTTCGCCGAAAATACCCAAGGTTTTCGGCAAAAATCCATGAACAAATCGACTGAGCTCAACCAAAGAGAATTTTCGGTGAAAACTCCAAGTTTTTGCCGAGAACCCGGCGTCCGAAAATCAAAGGAGAATTCAACCGGTGATCAGGCATTTTACAAAGGAATTTTTGGCGAAAATCCCCCCACATTTTTGGCGAAAATCCTAGAGAAAAACCGGCGGTATTAGGGTTAAGTATAAATACTTAACCGGCGGCCCAAATAAAAACATACCTTGGAGAATCACATAATTACCAACTAATACTGAAATTCTCAGAACTCTCAAGAGTTCAAGAGTGGAGTTTAGAGTTCGAAGAGCCAGGAAGAGATCGTGACGCCATCCCTTTCATCTCGAAGACTCGGAGCTAGGACTGCAGTTTACCGGAAGATGAACTCTATCTTTGTCTTTGATTCTTTTGTGAAAAACATAAGTAGCTAAACTCTTAGAGCTTAGACTAGATGAACCCTAAGTGACCCAGGGCTTTAAAGCGGTCACGGATCGGCGGTGATTAGATTCAAAGTTCAATCAGTTTCTCTTTCATGTTTGATTTGTTCTTCGTTGTTTATGTTTCTTGTCTGGATTGATCACCTAGATTAGATTCTGGTTAAGCTAAGGATAGAAGTGAACGCTCGCCTTACTTTAAAAACATCAAATCGAACAATTAACCTAATCATTGGAGTGTGCATTTCGTAGGAACCAATTAGGGTTAATCCACTGCAAGAGTAACTCATAAATCATTAGTAATTACACCAGTTAAGTTAAGTCATTGCGAGAGGCGACCGTACCCGGGCGGCTAATTAATCTTGGTAGTTAGAACGGATAGAGCGAACGTTCGCCGGTCTTAAACCTAAGGGTAAGGAGTTATGGTGGTGTCTTAGAATTGATTGAACGAGAATCGAAATCCGCTGATCTGTTGATTGCCAATGCTCTGGTGAACGAAGGGGGATTCAAAGTCTAAGCTTGTTTGTCATCTTTGTCTTAATCAACCAATCTTTTAATCTGTTTTCAGTTTTAATTTTTAATTTCCGTGCATTTCTTAGAATTAGAAGTCGTGGAACTCACACCACGCACGAAGTGTTTAAACTTGAGTAAATTGTCAGCTTCTTTGAGTAATCAATCATTAGAAGACCCATGGAATATGATCTACCCTAGCTTTCTAAGCTTGGTAGTTATTTGCTAAACCTGCTCTGCAGCGTTCACCACCAGTATGCCCTTCTTTAACCAATCATCGGTTCAAGATGACTCTACCAGGAAGGAGCACGTCAAGGCCATCTCCACAAGAAGTGGCAAGCAATTAGCTGGTCCTGCAGCTCCTGATCCGACCATAATTCCTGATGCTATAGCCATTGACAAGCCATAGATCGAGGAGGAGGATAAAGAAGAAGAGGAGGAGGTGACCGCCATACCTCCCCTAGCTAAGACATCACTTGCGCCACCTCTTCCTCCATATCAGCCTCGGATTCCGTTTCCTACGGTTGCGCAATCAAAGGAGAAAGATCATGATACCCGGTACAGAAAGTGGCATGGATACTTGAAGAACACAGATATCAAGATACCAGTTACTGATGCTATCCAGATGATACCAGAGGTTGGAAAAGTCGTGAAAGATCTTGCTAAGAACAAGAAGAAGGGAGAGTTGTCTTCCGTCTCTCTCGAGGAAGAATGCTCCACGATCCACAGCTAGACGACCGCCATACCCCCAGCTAAGTGTCGCGATCTCGGTGCTTTTACTTTGCCTTGCACTATTAATGATGTGAAAATTGATCGTAGTTTAATTGATCTAGGTTCTTCCATTAATGTCATGCCTACCTGCTTCTATGAGAAATTTAACCTAGGAGAATTGAAACCGATTAGCATGCATTTAGTGTTTGCCAACAGATATGTTAAATTACCTAGGGGATTAATAGAAGACGTGGTTGTCTGTTGTGGTCCCTTCACTATTCTAGCTGATTTTGTTGTTATGGATACCCAAAGGGAAGATGTCACTCTTCTCCTAGGCCGACCGTTTATGGCTACAGCCAGCATTACCATTAATGTCTCGAATGGCTCATTGACATTAAGGGTCGGCAAGGATACCATGACATTCGGCCTCAAGGACGGTATGCAAGTCCCTATCAAAGAAGAGGCGCATTGCTTATCTGTTGAAGCTATGGAGTTGGCTTCGGTCAACTCCGTTACTAATGAAAAATCTAGAGTTTCTGCAGAAATCTTCTTGCCAGGTGTTGGACAGGTCCCTAATCTGAAGAATGAGTTGCGGGCACAAAAGCCGAGAAAGAAGGGAGGACCCGACGGCATCCCCTCATGAATCGCCAAAAGTTATAGATCCTGGCGAGATGAAGAAGGAGAATAAAGAGAAGGACGCTCCTTCGAAAGAACTGTTTGGGCCATTTGAAATTTCTGGTCATCTTCCCGATGGACGTACTAAGCTCATTCACGCAAACGGGAAGACGTTCACACTTACCGGAGGATCCCCAAAGTAGTATTTCATGAACTCCGACTCGAGCTTAAAAGAAATCCTGAGTTGTGATGTCTCTTGATCGCCATCCAGGTATCGTCCGGCTCAAGGACGTTAAGTAAGAGCGCTGCGTGGGAGGCAACCCACGGTTGGAATTTGTTTTAAATTTATCGAGTCAGTTTTTATTTATTTTGAGTCATTTTGGGAATTTTGTGTCGAGTCGGTTGAGTTTGGATGATAGAAAATAGTCGAAAAAAATATTTCTTGGGTATTATTTGGGTTGAATTTATTGTTTGCAGGAAGACGAGTGACCAATTTGCAAGAAATTGGCCAAAATCCAGAATAGAGAACGCAAGGAGAACTCAAAAACACAGTGGGTTTACACAACTGTGTACAGCTCCGTGTAAGCTATTGCACTACACAGCTTACACGCCGTGTAAGCTCGAAAAATCAAGGTAAGTCCCCTTTCCCTTCTCATTTTTGGATTTTTCCTCTCTCTCTCTTCATTTCTCTCTCCCAAAAGCTCTCAACACTCCTCTCATTTCAACACCCAAATCGCCGACCCCATCAACACCATCACTGCCGGCGGAGCTTGGACCGCCGGCCGGACCTTCATCTCCCGTCGCTGTTCCACGACCCTCACGCTAGCCACCCTCCCGCCCCTCCTGCCGTCCACCTCCTGTCCAACGAGCCCCTCCTGCCGTCCGCGACCACCCGACGCCCCTCACCCACGTAGACCCGACCCGCAACAGCCCTCCCCTCATCTCGTCTCGACGCCGGCGGTCTTTCCTCTGACCTGCATCGACCGACGACGAGCCCAACAACTCGAGTTCCACCCGACGAACAGCAGCTCGAGTTGAAACTCGAACCAACCATTCTCACTCTTTTTTCTTCGATTTCTTGAGTTTGAGTCAACATTCAGGTATGTAAATCACCTTCCCTACGCTCCATGATGCTTTAATCAAGGTATTTGCCATGAAAATCGAATTTGCAGGAGCTGAATCGGATTTGAGTTCTTGAGCTCAAGAACCCTAATTTTTTAATTTTGGGGTTTTGTGAAATTGACTTGATATTCATGATATTGGTGATATAATGAGCTTGTAGTTTGAATCGGGGGTCATTTCGACTTCGTTTGCCTATCCAATTGTGAAATTCCTTAGACTTTTCATACTGATTTTTATCGAAAGATGGACGAAATTGGATGAATTTTTACTGTGTGATAGATCTTGTGATGATTATAGACATGTATGCATGCTTGTTCCCGAATTTATATACCTTAATTAGCTCGTATGACGGATTAAGGTACACTTTTTGCATACCGATTTCATGAGTTGTGATCTTAGCCTGTGTGACTTATAAGGCTGATTTGGACTTGCTTATTACTTGATTATGACTTAAGTTTGAATTGCAATTGCTATTTGCTTCCATGATGATCTTTGCCAAGTTTTTTAAATGCCTAAATGTTGATCTTGCTAAGTGTGTGTAAGACCTAGATATGTGCTTATGTGATTGTGCCTTCACTTGTTGACATCCTACTTGCATTCTTTGATCTTGATATCTTTGATGTTTGTTGTGGTTGTCATTGCTCGGTTGATTCATAGGTTCAATACCGTGCTCTCGTGTGTCTCATACCTTCCATTTGCTTGTTATATGCTAAACTTGGCATTTTGGTTTGTGATTTATTTTCAGGATGGGAAAATCCAAAGGCAAAGGAGTTGCTTCCTCTTCCTCCGCCCCACCTCCGGCGAAGAAACTGAAAGGAACCGCGAGGCGCAACACCCTCCAGGTGGCTTCCCCGTCGGATAACATCTCCAACAAGATTTTTAACTTTCCAAGGGAGGATGATCGGGCAACATGGATAATCATTCAGAGGAAAGCAATTGGTGCTATGAGCCAGATTGATTGGGAGGCCATGGAGGAGGAAGATTGGGTTGATGGTCTCCGTGCGACACTTAACCGAGCTAGTTTGCTCCCACTATTCCAGGTCACCGAGCCGGCATACGACTGGCCTACCAAGGAGCTCCTCTCCACCTTCCGTATGGAGAGGGTGAATGAGAGAATTCATTCTATCACCACGACCAAGTGCATCTACTTCCGCCTAGGAGGGATCGTGAGGTTTCTCACTCTTGATGAGTTTGTCATCGACCTCGGTTTCTACACTGCAGAAGAGCTAGCTTTAGCTCCACCGACTGCTGTCTTCCGCAACACCGAGAGTACTGATGAGTGTGAGATGATCTGGCGTACCTTAGCTCCGTCAGACCCGGCCAAGTATGACTCTAGTGCATCAAAGGCTAGTATGATGGAGAGGCCAATCTACCGGTTCTTACAGTTGGTCTTCCGGGAGTCTATTACTCACAGGTTGAACTCTGGCGGTGTCTGTAACGCTAGAGACTTGTTCATGTTGCGGTGCATCGAGAAGGGATGAAAGGTCCATCTTAACTCTTTGGTGGCCAAGTTATTTCAGCTTTAGCGCGAGCGAGGCACGAGACTTCTTTTGGGTGGCTCCTATGTCACCCGTCTGGTTCATAGGTACGACGTGCTCGCTTCATATGGCGCCATCCACCTCCATCATCGTATTCCTCAGCTCTGGATCAACGGCGACCTTCCTCGGTCTAGGAAGGTTCCTGACATCCTTGCTCCCCACTGCGAGCCTTTCATTGAGAAACGTGGAAGAGTGACACCAGCACCAGAGCTAGAGCCAGAAGCGGCCCCAACATATGACATTAGTGGACTGGAGCGTGAGCTTAGAGAGATAAGAGCAGATTCCGACGCGCGTTGGGAGGCCACTCAGAAGTGGCAACAAGTGTCCGACGAGCGTTTTACCAGCTTCCATACGCTGCAGCAGCAGATGTACGAGTCCCAGCTCCAGTTCTTTAGGCAGTTCCAGGCTCCAGATGATTGCCAGCACCCTCGGCCCCAGTGATTTCAAGATTTTTCTTTATTTTTCTTTTCATCCAGAACTCTGTACTTTTTGTTTTTGTTCGTGTCAGTTTATGTTATTTAGGTCATTGACGAACCTTTGTGGTCGGTCGAGTCTTTTGTACTCCAACTGTTCTAATCGTGTGATGGATCCTCTCTTATTATGTTTTCAGGTTATGAACTCAGAATTCTCTATGGTTCTATGCACGTCTATACACCCGATGTCTCGCCAGCGCCATCTCCGGCGCCCTTACGCTCATTTTACGGTACCCCTGTACACTTTCCTTCTCTTTGTTTGGTCCATTGAGGACAATGTCTGATTTAAGTGTGGGGTGGGGATTATATTTCTGAGGGATGCTATTTGTCTGTGGTATTTGTGAGATTTCTCTAGCATAGAATCGCTCAATTCTTGACTCGTGATGTTAAGTTAGTTTTCAATTTTTCATAATGATGCTTAGACTGCTTAACCTAGAACCTGTAATCAACCTGCTTGCATCGATGCTAGATTTCCTGGTTAGAATAGAAAAGCTTGTCACTCTTGTAGTTTTTCACTTTGATTGCATGATAATGACTGAATCCGACTAGCAAACCAACTGTGAGCTTTTGATCCATTGCACATAACTTGCAATTTCAATTCTTTTTGAGTGGTTTTCTGTCTTCTTGAATGAGTTAGAATTTGCATGAGACCTATTCGAGACCACACGATGACACGAGTTCTAGAATGATATGGGCACCTAGATTCAACTACTAAGCCAGATAGCCTACCTAACGTTAAATCCATTAGGTCTAAACACTTGACCTTGGCATGTTCTTTCGGTTCGATCACTACAAAAAATTAGCTATTTAGCGTCGGTCAGAGACGCAGCATAGCGTCGGTCACTGACCGACGCTAAAGGTTTTGGCGTCGCTCAGACAAAGCGACGCCAATTCCTCCGACGCTAAAATTTAGCGTCGCTCGTACACCAAGCGACGCTAAATCCTTGACCGGTTGGGTCGCTGACCAACCCAATTTTTTTTGTTTTCGTTTTTTTATTTGTTTTTTATTCGTTTTTTATTTTCATTTTCTATTTTGTCACTCTATTTTCTATTAATGTCCAATCAGTCACTCCATTTTCCAGTTATACAATTTGGTCACTTAAATTTATTAGGTCACCCTTTTGGTCACTACTCGTCTAATCAGTCAATCCTTGACCAATCAACGTGATGATGGTGGTGGTGGCGGCGGCGACGACGATGACGGTGGGGGCGACGATGACGGCGGGGCGATGATGATGACGGTGACGGATGACTGGATGAGAAGAGGAAGAGGAGAAGAAGAGGAAGAGGGAAGAGGAAGAAGAGGAGGGTTGGATCTGGAGATCTGAAAAAGGAAGAAGAGGAAGAGGAAGAAGAAGGTGGAGGAGGAAGAGGAAAGGAAGAAGAAGAAAGGTGAAGGAGATCTGGAAAAGGAAGAAAGAAAGGAAGAGGAAGAAAGATGAAGGAGATATGGAAAAGGAAGAAGAAGAGGAAGAAGAAAGTGGAGGAGGAAGAAGAAAGATGGAGAAGATCTGAAAAAGGAAGAAGAAGAATTTCAGAAAAAGAGAAGAGGAAGAAGAAGAAGGTTGGAGGAGGAAGAAGAAAGGAAGAAGAAGAAAGATGGAGGAGAGAGATTCAATTAGGGTTAGGGTGGCGGCTGAGAAGTTTAATTATATATGTGTTTTAGCGTCGGTCGCCGACCGACGCTAAAACATGTCGGCAACCGACGCCAAAGCTGGTTGGTTTCATTTCTAACCGAAAACCACATTTAGCGTCGGTTATTGGTCAGATTTAGCGTCGGTCGCTTGGCGACCGACGCTAAACCCTTGGTCAAACGCGAGTCAAGGGTTTAGCGTCGTTTTTAATCGACCGACGCTAAATCCTTCCCCGGTAAGCGAAGCTAAAGAGCCTTTTTTTGTAGTGGATATACATTACAAGCCATTCCCCATTCTTTCATTCCCCGTTGATCCCTTGTGGTTGTAGTTCTAGATTAGCCTACCGGAAGTCGGTTTGAGGTAACCTGCTTATAGCCATTAAACAGGTGGTCTTAGCTATTATGTCTAGACGTGTAAACCCCTCTAGCAACTAAAAGAAAGAATCGGCACAAAAGAAAAAAAAATAAAAAAAGAAGAAAAGAGAAAAATTTCAAAAAAACAGAAAAAGTTCAAAGTTTCAAAGTTTATAGTATAGTTCAATAACGTTCTTCTCCCTACATATGGAAGAACGAAGTCAAAAGAAAATGTAAAGAAAAGAAAAAGAAAATATGCAAAATAAAGTGCTAGGTTGCTTGAGGGTATCATAGGACGAGTGTACACTATTCCACCCATGTCTGGTTAGACGGTAGGAAGCCAGAGGCTAGATTCGAGGGAAGTTAGTCGAAAGCTACACCGCACCAAAGCCATCATCATACATTCCCTTCATCCATCTCATCATGAACCCTTGTAGTATAGAATTCATTACAGTCCTAAGCATGGAAGTCCTTCTTGACTAGTTCCTCGTGTTGTCACAGTGGTGGAGATGTGGTCGAATTGCAAACCTATGATAGAATTCAGTGACAGAAAATGATTGAGAGCAGAAACGTGTCCTTAAACACAGAGAGTGAGAGTTTCCCGTTTACTAAATATTTCCTGTGTGAGGAGTCTGGTCGGTCAGGTAAAATTCGTGCATAATTGGTTGCTATTACTTGTCGTGTGCATATTTTAGTGAGACCAGGTTGTTTCGCTGATCAATATGCATGTTAGGTTTCTTGTTCTAGGAATTATCTGTCTAATAATTCATTGTGTTTGATTGAACTCCAATTTGATAAATCTTATCATTTGTGAACATGAGCGTTTCTATTCAGTTTGCTTGAGGACAAGCAAAAGCTTAAGTGTGGGGTATTTTGATGACACTCGATTTGACGTGATTATCAGCCTCATTTAAGAGACATTTCCTTGCTTAAGACATGGTTTTTAGGGTAGGATAACGAATATTCATTCAACTACTCTATCTCGTGCCAATTGTGTTACTTTGGCCCGTTTTGGGTCTATTTGATGGTTTTCTAGTGTTTTCATGATAGCGCGGGTTTTTGCCGTCAAATAAAGTAGCCAAGGACGTGTCTAAGAGCATAAACACGTCCCTAAACACAGAGTGCGAGAGTTCTCGTGTACCAAATTTTACCTGTGTGAGAAGTCTGGTCGGTTAGGTCAGATTCGTGCATGATTTGTGCTTGCTACTTGTTGTGTGCAGATAATTAGTGAGACCAGGTTGTTTGGTTGACGTGTAAGCATGTTAGGTCACTTGTTCTAGAAGTAGCAGTTTAATAATTCATTGTGATTGCTTGAACCTTAAGTTGATCAATCGTGTCATTTGTGAATTTGAGTGCGTTCTAATTCAGTTTGCTTGAGGACAAGCAAAAGCTTAAGTGTGGGGTATTTTGATGACCCTCAATTTGACGTGATTATCAGGCCCATTTAAGCAACATTTCATACCCTTTGATGCCATTTTGATGAGTATTTGGTGCATTTGTCGTAACTTTGTGATTATCAGCTCCTAGTGCGTACATTGTCTATTTCTTGGCAATTTTTACCCTTTTTGTGAGCTTTTATGTTGTGCCCCCAGGTTACCACATTATATAGGACTCTCTCACGAGTCCAACGCTTTAAACAGAGACCAAATCGGAGTTCAAACGGAGCGGGAATGATCGAAAAAAGTTGGAACTCTGCCCAGCTCAAAACGCTGCGTTTTGGAGCTTACACGCCGTGTAAGCTCCCCAGATGGGAAATTTTCAGCTTTTCCAAGAAGGAAAGGGTTTTCGGGGGTATTAATAGACTTTTCGAAGCCATATTTGTTAACATTCAATTTAGAGAGATCAGCCACGACTCTAGGAGAGTTGAGAGAGTATTCCGCAGCTATCGGAGAGATCGTGACGCCATCAATCCATCCCGAAACATGCCCGGAGCTAGGAATTGAAGATTAGATCGAAGCTTCACGGATCATCCGGAATTAGGTTTTTCATATCCTTTTCTGTTCTTCCTTTGTATAAGATGAATCCTTCTCGTCGTCTTTGTTTGTCAGATATGAGTAGCTAAACTTGTAAAGCATAGATTAGATGAACCCTAAGTGACCCAGGGCTTTAAAGCAGTCACGGATCGGCGGTAATTAGATTCAAAGTTCAATCAGTTTCTCTTTGCATGGTTGTTTTGTTCTTGATTGTTTATGCTTCTCTTCTGGCTGATCGCCTAGATTAGGTTTGTGTTGAGTTAGGGTTTGTCGCCAGACAGCTTCCCTGCTTTAAAACATTAAAACTTGTCTTTCTTGATCGCCCAGATTAGATTCTTGTTAAGCTGAGGATAGAAACGAACGCTCACCTCACTTTAGAACATCAATTCAACCAGTTAACCTATTCATTGGAGTGTGCCTTTCGTAGGAACCAGTTAGGGTTAATCCGCTTCAAGAGTAACTCATTAATCATTAGTAATTGCAATAGTTAGTTTTGTCGTCGCAAAAAGCGACCGTACTCGGGCGACTAATTAATCTTGGTAGTTAGAACGGATAGAGCAAACATTCGCCGGTCTTAAACCCAAGGGTAAGGAGTTATGGTGGTGTATAGAAATTGATTGAATAAGAATTGAAAACCGTTGGTCTTGTGATTGTTGTTGCCTTGGTGATCAAATGGGGGATTCGAAATCTAAGCTTGTCTGTCGTCTGTCAAAACCAACCAATCATTTTGTCTTTTAATTTCATTTTAATTTTCCTGCATCTTAGTCTAGAAGTTGTGGAACTCACACCACGCACAATGTGTTTAAACCTGAATAAATTGCCTTCATATTTGAGTAGACGATTAGGAGAAACCCTGTGGAATACGATCTGCTTAGCTTTTAGCTTGGTAGTATTTGATCACTATTTTACAGCTCATCAGTCATCTGCCCACAGTTGCAGCGGTTCACATCACATCTCCACTAGTGGAACCTAAAATGAAAAAAAAAACACTAGGAAGCAGATGAAAATTGACTATGAAAGTCCCTTATCGTCGCAAACGGTAAAAGTGTCAAATCGATCTAAACACCACGAAACCAACTGGAAAAGGGGTCAAAACTCCTAGATTAAGTGGTTAAGTAAGGGGGAAAGGTTATATATTTTCCTTACATGAAATCACCCCACACTTAAACCTCAAGCAATCAACTCAATCAAGATAAGTGATCCTACTTAAACAAACTGAGATAAAAGAAGCTTAGGTCCTTGAATGATGTACATGGCAAACAAGTATTCCCTGGAATAGGATTGAACCCCACACTTAGATTTCATGAAATACATACCAATATCTATTCTAAAGCAATACAGGAATAGCCAGCTATTATAAAACTTGCGGAATAAGAAAACTCAAGCTTTTGGAAAATGACGCTCTTCCCTTTCCCACTTACTCTACGACTTGGAACTTTTTAAATGCTTTTAGAGAAATTTCTCGATGCCAAAATTACTTAGAAAATGGGGGAATATGGTCCAAGCCGTAGCAAGATTCGTGTTAAACCTCACCAATCACCACCCATGCAAGTTTACTGATCGCACTTTTTAGGGTGGCCAATGATACTAGCCAACCTAAATCAAAATTCATGGGATCCAAACTCCACCAGCATGTAACATCCCATCCCAACTGAATGGTTTGGAACTCGAGTTTGGATATTAGACATTGGAAACAATGTTCTTGAGGCCCCATCGAAGTCTGGGACGTTCATAGTTGAGTCGGGTTGAAGATACAAGCGAGTATGTGAAAATTTGTCAAAGTTGGCAGACTACAAAACATGGTCGTGTGTTATAGAAACACACCGTGTTTCATACAACACGCCGTGTTTCTTGTGGCTGCCATAAATAGCTAATTTTTCACGGATTTCCAGAACTTCCCCTTCTTTCTCTTTCCCCAAAAAATCCCTTCGACGAACCAAAACCCCCTAAGTTTCAATCCTTGATTCCGGGAGATGTAGAGCTTCAATTGGCGATCTGTTTCTTGCTACGCGTTAGTGGTGACGAGAGGAAGAGATCGCACATCGTGGTTCTGGGTATTTTGGATCTAGGAGCTGTCAGTGGTAGAAGGAAGAAGCTTCGTTTTTGGTGTCTGAGAGCTTGGTGGTTCAAGTTCTAGAAGTTATTTTAGAGGCTCGTCTTCTTGTCAGGTGAGGGTTTAGTGTACGATAGTTAGTAATGGTCGGTGTGGGGAGTTGCAATTCCGACTTAGAAGAATGTAGGGCTTTGCATGAAATTGAAAGAGAGTAAAAGGGGAAAACTGTTCTGCAATTGACTGTTATGTGAATTATGATGATTGATGACTGTCGTGTGGTTGTTAATTGATGAATTGGTTGTTGATTGATGGCTGTTTGTGATGAATTTTTATTGGGGAAAATGATTAACGATGATGATAAATGGATCGGAATTAGTAAAGAGTGATAGGAGGGACGGGTCTGTGAACATGAAAATTGTGTATATACTGCTATTCTCAGTTGTGGTTGCAGGAGGGTGGTCCTGCCAATGTGGGGTTTCCCTACAAATGATGAATAGGTGGATGGCCCTGCCAATGTGGGGTCGTCCTATGAAGGACGAACAAAAGGGTAATCCTAAGACTCACGACATGGCTATCCCTGTACTTGCAGGTGGGGGTGGCCGGTGAGCTAGCCGTTTACCCTTAAACTGTTTGTGATCTGTGGGATGTTGCTTGAATTGAATTGTAATTGTAAACGTGATATTGGATGAATTGATGATATGTGTTGTGTTGAGTGAAATTGATGCTATGATGAATTGGGTAGTGTGATTGATATGAGTGAAACACATGCTATGTGTGATGGTGATTGGTAGTGTGACATGTGGTTATTGTAATAGGGTTGGAGTCTTGAATGTGAGTTGGGGAGAATGAGGATGTTGGAATCAGATGAGTTGTGACTAGGAATTATGTTAAATGAAATATGTGAGATAGATGGATTATGTAGTTAAATATAGAATTGCATGAACTTGAGAGTCGAAACGGTGAATTGATGTTGATGTGATTGTTGCAGTTCTGTGGTGTTAAGTTACTTGTCTGAATGGATGATCGACTTATGTGAATGTATGGTTGATTGTGTGAATTATTGGTTGACTAGGGGCTAGAATTGGGAATTCATTCCTAAGTGTGCTTAGCGTTGTTATGACACTATGGGTAATGTGAGGAGCTGGAACTCGACATAGAATGGAATTAGGGCGGCATGAACTTGTGAGAGTAAAACTGAATAACTGTCTTGCGATTGTTGTATGATGATTTGCTGATTGATGTGTGATGTGGGGATTGGGACGAAGAATGATGTCTAATAAACTTGAGTTAGAAATGAGGGATGGGATGGGAAGGGATGTGATGAATTTCTGTAATTGTATCTATAGTTTCCAAATGTGGGTTGATGTAGAATTGTGATGTGGGATTATCTGGTGGAATTGTGTTGTGGTTTTGTGACATGGAATTGGAGAATGGAATTGGTACATGTAATTGGGACACGGAATTGTGAAATGGATTTGTGGTTGAATGGAATTGTTTTGTGGATGAGTGTGATTGTTGTAGTTGCATTAAATGGAATCTTAAATAATAGAACCGGAAGCAGCCAACGTTACCCCAATCGAAATACCGTTGAGGTAGAGTCCGATTCACTGGGGTGAATCCCATGACGTGGAGTCATGGTGGTTGAAATCTCCACAAAGGAAGGATCCCTATGGGATGCGTCGTGAAATCTCTGTGGAGGAAGGATCCCTTAGGTGATGCGTCGTGTTATCTCCCTACAGGGAAAGATCCTGCTGGATATGGATGATGTGATGGCCGGCGGGGTAGCGTGCGAACAAGTCTTTATGGTGTCTAATTAACTCACCTAGATAAATGAAGTGTGCATTGATGTGTGTGTGTGTATGTGATTGTACTGGTTGAGTGATGAGCCGATATGAGATGTGTTGTGAACTGTGTTGGATTGATGTGTGAACTGAACCGTGTTGTTGTGCTGCGATGTAGATAGATGTTGAATAGTTTATGATTATGTTGAATTCATGAATTGTAAATTGTTAGTGTGCGGAATTACTCTTGGGGTGATAACCTAGACTGCTTAAGGATGCCTGATAACTCACTTAGTAACTGAAATAAGAAGTGTGGTGTATATGATTATGGGTATGGGTCGGTGTGCATTTGATGGTGAATGCGAGATGACTTGTGATGTGATCTTAAATTATGCATGATGGTTCTAAGTTTGAACTGTATGTAAGGTGTTTCTGATATAGAACTGCATGTTTGATGTATCTGATGTTGAATTGTATGTATGATGACGCCTGGTTATATATTATTGTGGATGGGTAGTGTTGAACTGAGAACTTGATGACACTCGATTTGACGTGATTATCAGCCTCATTTAAGCGACATTTCTTTGCTTAAGACATGGTTTTTAGGGTAGAATAACGAATATTCAATCGATTGCCCTATCTCGTGCCATTTGTGTTACCTTGGCCCGTTTCGGGTCTATTTGATGGTTTTCTAGTGTTTTTGTGTTAGCACAGGTTTTTGCCGTAAAATAGAGTAGCCATGGACGTGTCTAAAGCATTGGAACATCAAGGAACTGAACCGAAATCGATCAAAGGAGCCAATTAAGTTCAAGCCGAAATCTGCCCATTCACACTTACACATTCGGCGAAAATAGGCTCACATATTCGGCGAAAATATTAGTGCATTCAACTGGTGCCGAGTCAAAGGACATCTTCGGCGAAAACACTGTATCTTCGGACCGTAAATCAAGACCAGAGAAATCACCCCCTGAACTCAAAGGAATTTTCGCCGAAATTCTTAAGGAATATTCGGCGAAAATATTAGGCTGACTCGGCTAATTTAGGGTTAAGTATTTATACTTAACCCGGCGGCCCAAGAAGGATATACAATCATAATTTACAAAACACAACTTTTCGAGATCAGAATTCTCTGAAGTTCTGGAGTGAAGAGCTGGAGTTCGAAGAGCCGGATAGAGATCGTGACGCCATCCCTTCCATCTCGGAGAATCGGAGCTAGGAGTGTAACTTACCAAAGATCGAAGTCTGCCAGAGTCGTCTGAATTAGGTTTTTCTGATTCTTTTCTGTTCTTCCTTTGAATGATGAACTCTTTCTTTGTCTTTGTTTCTTTTGTAATGATCATGAGTAGCTAAACTCTTTAGAGCTTAGACTAGATGAACCCTAAGTGACCCAGGGCTTTAAAGCGGTCACGGATCGGTGATGATTAGATTCGAAATTCAATCAGTTTCTCATTCATGTTTGATTTGTTCTTCATTGTTCACGTTTCTTGTTTGGATTGATCACCTAGATTGGATTCTTGTTAAGCTAAGGATAGAAGCGAACGCTCGCCTTACTTTAGAACATCGAATTAAACAATTAACCTTATAATTGGAGCGTGCCTTTCGTAGGAACCGGTTAGGGTTAATTCACTGCAAGAGTAGCTCATTAATCATTATTAATTACACCAATTAATTAAGTCGTTGCGAGAGGCGACCGTACCCGAGCGGCTAGTTAATCTTGGTAGTTAGAACGGATAGAGCGAACGTTCGCCGATCTTAAACCTAAGGGTAAGGAGTTATGGTGGTGTCATAGTAATTGATTGAATGAGAATCGAAATCCGATGATCTGTTGATTGCCAATGCTCTGGGAACGAAGGGGGATTCAAAGTCTAAGTTCGTCTGTCATTCTTGTTTTCAAACCCTAATTCCCAATCTGCTTTAGTTTAATTTGTTTTAATTTTTCTGCATTTCTTAGAAATAGAAGTCGTGGAACTCACACCACGCACAACGTGTTTTCCTTCGAGTATTTTGCTAGTTCTGAA
The DNA here is from genome assembly GCA_034768395.1 of Linum lewisii. NCBI lineage: Eukaryota > Viridiplantae > Streptophyta > Magnoliopsida > Malpighiales > Linaceae > Linum > Linum lewisii. The sequence goes on from CM068299.1 coordinate 38,653,134, forward strand.
GTAACCAATCATAGAGACCCTCAGAATACGATCTGCTATACGCTTTTTCTTAGCATTAGTAGTTTTTATTTGGTTGAACCCCGACCAACGACCGGGCGTTCACCAAATTGGCGCCGTTACCGGGGACGGTCTTTTGATTGTTGAAAGAAGAACTGGCAATTTATTCTTCTATCTTCCATCCTTCACCTTTCCATCCACTTCGATTTTACACTGGTTTTGTTTGTCTTTGTTATCTGTAGGTTCACAGGTGTATGCCTCACCGTCCTTGGACTCGCTCTCAAACCGAACATGCTAAGATTGCAGGGAATCCAGGCAGTTCTGCTACACCTCTACGATCACAGATTCTGAAGGAAGGCAGATCCAATCCATTCATCACTCCGATCAAGATCGAGGAACCGAAGGAGAGTTCCTCATCTCCGTCTTCACCGCACTCTTCATCCGCTTCTTACACCGCATCACTTTCACCACCTCCATCTCCTACCATGGACGATCGAGTACACATACCACCACCAAACGGCGATCAACCACCGCCGCCACCACCACCTGCACAGAAGAGTCTAGCAGACTATAACAAGCCGAGCGCAACTAGCGTTCGATCAGCCATTGCCGTTCCACACATAGAAGGAGATCCTGACTATGAGATCAAGATTCCATTCTTGACTATGATCTCTAGGGATTTACAGTTTGAAGGCAGGCCCCTAGACAACCCGTGCACTCATCTTGCAGACTTCCTTAATCTCTGCAGTACTTTTAAGAACGGAAACCTCGACAAAAACACTCTTTGTCTGAGAGCTTTCCTGTTCTCTCTAAAAGGCGTTGCTAAGAGGTGGCTTACTGGCAAACCACCTGGCTACTACACTAACTGGGATACTCTGGCTCAGGACTTTGTTGAAGAATACTTCCCTCCGGCCAGAACAACCGCCATCAAGGACAGCATCGCCAGATTCTCCCAAAAAGAAGGAGAAAGCTTGTATGATACTTGGAATCGATTCCAAGAACTTCTCTACAGCTGCCCTCATCATGGATCCGAGCAGAGGAAGTTAGCTGAAATCTTCTCTCGTGGACTTCGAGAAGAATCCGCCAAGTGGGTCAATTCTCTAGCTGAAGGGGATTGCACTACACTCACTCTGAAGCTGCTCTTCTTCACTTCGCAAACTGTGCCTCCAAGTCAAGGAACTGGGAGCGACAATCTGAAGGATCAAGGAGCAAGCTAGATCTCGAAGCAGCTATCAAGGCAGAGGTAGAGAAGCATTTGAAGAAGTCTACCACACTGATCAAGCCGCCGGCAGCTTCTGTCTATGTTGCCGATTGCGAGTGGTGTGGGTTTGCTCACATAACGGAGGCCGTTGTCAGAATTTTGGTAAGGTAGAAGTCTGGTCTGCCGAAGAGGTAAATTTCATCCAACAAGGCTTCGTCAATAATCAGAATGGTTATGCTGGTTATCGTAACTTCAGACAGCAAAGGAACTATCAAGACAGACCTCCCTACAATGCTGGTGCCAATCATAACCAGAACCAGAATAACCCCCGGCTGGTCCAGCTCAGGATCAGAAGCCTAACCATCCGCCGGCAGGTGTCTACCAGCCGCCGCATCGCAATCAGGGTAATTATGGAACTGCTCCTGGCAATCGCCAGAATCAATACCTCAATAATACCTATCCAGGGCAGCAGCATCAAAGAGATAATAATGCCAGTGACCTGGATAAGAAGCTCAGCCAGATCATCACAAGACTCGATGATCATGACAGTCAGTTCAAGGCTCAAGCTCTTCTCAATCAAGAACAGATAGCATCTGGACAACGAATTGAGAAAGTCGTGAACAACATATCGAGCATGCTAGCATCTGGTCGACCATTTGGCCAGCTTCCAAGCCAGACAGAGCCGAATCCGAGAAAAGAACAGGCTAAAATGGTAACTGCTCGAAAACTTCCAAACCTAATTGCTAATGCTTGTTCTGTCTTGCGCAGGATCGTTGAAACTCCAGAGGAAGAAGAAGAAGAGGAGCAGAAACCGGCACCTAAGGAGGATCCTCCTCTTGCACCGTACGTCATGAAGCCTCCTTTTCCTAGAGCATTGCTGCCAAACGCAAGGATCGAGACTGGCATGAAGGGGAACAAGGAAGGATATCCTGACATTCGTGCTAAGAAACCTGTTTCTCCATATCCAGCTAAGTTATCTGATCCTGGTTCTTTTACTTTGCCTCTGGTCATTAATGATGTTGAGATTGAACGTTGCTTAGTGGATCTAGGAGCATCTGTTAATGTTATGCCTGTGAGTCTATATGAAAAGTTAAACCTAGGAGAACTTGAACCGCCTAGTATGCAACTCGTGTTTGCTGATAGATCGCTTAAAACCCCTAAGGGAGAGATTAAAGACGTTGTCACTAAATGTGGTCCGTTCACGTTCTTAGCTGACTATGTGATTATGGATACTAGTATCGATGATTCTACGATTCTCATAGGTCGACCTTTCATGGCTACTACTGGAATGAATATTAATGTTCCAAATGGTTCTTTAACTTTAAGAGTTGGTAAAGAAACGAAAACTTTCCGTCTTAAAGATGGCATGAAATATGACTCTAGGAATGAACAATCTCACTGCCTAGCTGTTGAAACTGTGGAGTTGACCCCGGTCAACACCGTTACTAATGCTTCTTCCAGTGCCTCTAGATCAGTTGTTGCTGCAGGTATTAACCAGGTTATGAAGAAGAAGCCAGAAATATCGGTTCAGGAGCCACCTAAGAAGAAGAAGGAACTGCAAGCCTCTTCTAAACCACCAAGCAGACCTCGAGGAAAGAACAAGAAGACGAATACCCAAATGGTCTGGAGACCAAAAATTTCGCCGTCTTCCACCGAGCCAGCTGCACCACCAATTCGTTTCGAGAAACCGGCGCCGGAACAAGTATGGAAGGAGAAGCCGAAAGCATCTCCTAAGGAAGTACTAACGATCACCGATCCTGGTGATACCAAGCCGAACATTAAAGAAAAGGAGAAACCGACAGTCCTCATTCCTTCCATCGTCACACTCAAGAAGGATGACCTCTCTAGAGAGCTGTTCGCACCGTTCAAGTTCGTTGATCATCTTCCCGACGGACGTACCAAGCTTTTGCATGCGAAGAGGAAGAAATTCACGTTTACCGGAGAAGTCCCGAAGCTGTACTTCATGAACTCCGACGCGAGCGTGAAGGAGAATCTGAGTTGGGATGTCTCCTAATACCGTCCAGGTATCGTCTAGCTCAAGGACGTTAATAAAAGAGCGCTTCGTGGGAGGCAACCCACGGCTGGAGTCTGTTTTAATTTTTGTTGAACTTGGTATTTTAGAGTCGGTTCGGGAGAGCCAAAAGTGTCAGTTTGTTTGATTTATTATTTTTCGTGTAGAGTCTGCATGTCATAGAGTCAGTTGCAAGTTGATTGAGGTCATTCCGATTTTGTGGATTTAACTGTGATTTTCTGAAGTTAGCCGATTTACGAAAATATTTAAACACCCGAACAGTTCAAAATTTTCGGCGAAACCACCCTTGTTTTCGGCGAAATTGATTTTCAATTTTTGAACTCAATCTCCCTGTTCATTGTTTTCGGTTCGAAAAGTTTTTGTTTTCGGTGAAGCCATTTGAACTAAAAGTTTTGGCGAAACCGTACTATCATTTTCGGCGAAACCGCCTTCGAAAATCCGGCAGTCCATTTTAACTGAAATTTTCGGCGAAAACACCCTTTTATTTTCGCCGAAAATAATTTTGAAAATCACCCAATATTTCCTTTAAAATCCGGTTTAACTCCCTCTCTCTCCTTCACTCATTTTCGTTCATACCATCGAAAACTCCCTCCCCTATCTTTTTAAAACAATCGCCGACCACCCCCCCTCTTTCAATCCGCCATCGCCGCCGTAACTCGCCGCCATCGCCGACCGCCACCGCTCCCTTCCCCTCCTTTTTCTGATCCCAACGAGCCCTAGAACAGCCGAATCGGAGCTTTGCAGCTCCAGTTCTCCGAAACCCTAGTTTTCAAGTTTTTCATCGATTCCTCTCAACTCGTTCATTTTTAGCAATCATGACTTCAAGGTAAGTTGTATAACTTTTCGATACGAATATTTTGACATATAGATTGCTGAATTTCGTCGGGGTTGACTTTCGGTTGACTTTTTGGTTTGCCTCGTTTTGCGTGCCGACTGTTTCGTGTGAACTAGGATTAACTGAACTTATAGAACTGTTCTAGGATACTTAGGGAGTCCCGTGCTTAATTTCCATATCAGTTGGTCATGTGTTGCTATGCATACGATTAATTCCTTGTTATGTTGACTTTTGTGAGAAATGTCAATTTGACCTTGAATTGTTGTGATCGTTTGGCTGTCCGATGTGTTCATTCTCGTTCATATTTTCGTGCTTGCCATATGAGATCATATTTTACCGTCATTCTCCAAGTTATGATAGTCTTGCCATGATTAGGGTTCAATATGCTATAATGTTGACTTTCTGAATGTCGGTTTGACTTCTTTGAACTCTGATTGTGCTTATCCGATTCTGGTTGTTCCGAAATATGTATTTTACTGTCTATGGTTACCGGTTACTCCGCTTGCTTACCCCACTTAGTTTCCCTCATTTCTTTGTGAAATTGAGTTTTTCTACTAAGTGTGGGGTAAGGTTTTGGTTGACTAATCTGGTTTCATTCTGGTCTAGGAACACCTTTGAGCGAAGGACTAAGGCGCGACTTGATGGCGCCTCGAGCTTAGGAGCTGCCGCTCCCATCACACCCGCTGTTCTGGGTCCACCACCTGCTCTACCCCGCCATGCTGGATATCATCCCACCATCGCCCGTCTACCGGATTTCTATTTTAAGTGCTTCCAGAAGATTCAGCATGTTCGGGGAGCTGACGTGCGCCCTCTGTCCATGGAGTCACTCCAGGAGCATGACGAGGATTACTACCGGAACGTGCATGATGCCTTAGCACCGGCTGGTCTCCTCGAGCTGACCACCATCGCCGCCGAGTTCCCAGACATTGCCCTCCAGGAGTTCTGGGCAACCTTTGATCTGGACGAGCACAAGAGGAAGCAGCGCCAGAAGGTGATCACCTTCTATCTTGGTGGGGTATTCCGACAGCTCACCTACGATGAGTTTGCCGCTCATCTGGGCATCCCCTACGAGTACTATCACGATCATCACCTCAGTTGGGGAGAAGATGATGACGGCGAGGAGTACAACGTGCTTTGGAGCCACATGACAGGCGTACCTGGTGATCGCGTCGGGGAGAGCAACTCAGTTAAGTCTCTCTCTCACCCGCTCTATAAATTTATTCATATGGTTTGGCGGAGGTCACTTTTATATGTTCGAGACAAGGATCGCCACCATATCCTCAAGGAGGAGCTCATGCTTCTCCGAGCCATCCGAGAGAGCTACCCTCTCCACCCGGTTGTGTACTAGCTCGCATCTTCCGCCAGAAGACCAAGAGGAAGACGCCACCCCGCAAACTCTTGGGAGGCAACTTCATAGGACAGCTCATCCTCTCCTTCGGCATCAGCCATGAGTATGGCCCGCACATTCCACGACATCCAGTTCGGACCGTTGGAGGAGACTTGGCGGTTGAGTACGACTTAGAACTCGACCTCAGTCCCCATGTAGCAGCTGATCCTCCACTCCAGCCTGTGGTCGAGTCAGAGGAAGAAGATGATGCTGAGGAGCAGCAGCCGCAGCCGCCGCCTGAGTTTCATGATTATATACCCTCGCCACACCATCAGGCAGGGTACATCCACCAGTCGCCGCCGCACATCCCCGGTCCATATCCGGCGCATACTCAACAGCCGCAACACCACCCCGCGGATGTTGGAGAGTTATACGAGCGACTGCAGGAGTGGCGCATCACCGACAACGCCACTCAAGAGGCGCGATGGACTATTATGCAGCAACATATGCGCCGTGCCGATCGGCGATATGAGGCACAGATGGCGTGGCAACGCCAGCTCGGCGAATTTCTCCACTTTCCACCTCCCGGCTCACCGGACCAGCAGTGATCGGGTTGTATTCCTTTTCTGGTGTCTTCTTTTTATTTATTCTTTTCGGATTTTGGTCCAACTTTTTTCTGTGTGGATCCGGGACACTTGTCCCGGTTTCCTTTTTATGTTTCATTTGTTTTTGTTTTGTAGGCAATCAGTAGACTCCCTTTGCTTCAGGTTCTGTTACACTTCCCTTCGCTCCGAGGATCCGTGCTTACCCTCTGAAATCAACCGTCCTCATCTAGGTTCTTACATTCCACTCTGAACTCTAGAATTAGTCCTGTGAGGACACAGTCCGATTTAAGTGTGGGGTAGGATGCTAGAGAACCTGAACCTTGCATGAACTTGATTGCCCTTGATTGTGTTTTATGTGTGCCTCGTGATTCCATTCCAGTCTCTCTAGCATTAGAATGGCTCAGTTCTTGATTTTTGATGTTAAGTTGTTGTTCAAACTTTCATAATGATGCTTAGACTGCTTAACCTAGAACTTGAGAACCAACTTGTATGCTTTGATGCTAAATTGCCTGGTCAGAACAGAATTTTAAAATCACACTTGTAGTTTGTAGCCTTGATTGCATGAAAATGACTGAATCCGACTAGCAAACCAACTGTGAGCTTTTGATCCATTACACGTAATTTGCAATTTTAATTCTTTCTGAGTGGTTTTTTGTTTACTTGAATGAGTTCAACTCGAGACCACACGATGACACGAGTTCTAGAAGGATAGGGGCACCTAGATTCACCTACTAAGCCAGATAGCCTACCAAACGATAAATCCACTACGTTTAGACCCTTGAGCTTGGCCTGTTCTTTCGGTTCGATAATACATTACAGCCATTTTCCATTTCTTTCGTTCCCCGTTGATCCCCTGTGGTTGTAGTTCTAGATTGACCTACCGGAAGTCGGTTTGTGGTAACCTGCCTATAGCCATTAAACAGGTGGTCTTAGCTAATATGTCCAGATGTGTAAACCCCTCTAGCAACTAAAAGAAAAATCGGCACAAAAGAAAAAAAAAGAAGAAAAGTAAAGAAAGAAAAAGAGAAAAATTTCGAAAAAAAAATAATGAAGAAAAGAAAATCAGAAAAAGTTCAAAGTGTAGTTCAATAAAACGTTCTTCTCCCTACAAATGGAAGAACGAAGTCAAAAGAAAAGTTCAAAAGAAAGTAAAGAAAAAAAATTGTGCAAAAAGAAAAAAGAATAAGTGCTAGGTTGCTTGAGGGTATCATAGGACGAGCGTTCATTATTCCACCCGTGTTTGGTTAGACGGTAGGAAACCATAGATTAGATTCGAGGAAGTTAGTGGAAAGCTACACCGCACAAAGCCATCATCATTCATTCCCATCATCCATCTCATTATAAACCCGAGTAGTGTAGAATTCATTACGGTCCTAGCAGGGAAGTCCTTCTTGACTAGATACTCGTGTTGTCACAGTGGTGGAGATGTGGTCGAAATGCAAACCTATGACAGAATTCGGTAACAGAAAATGATCGAGAGCAGAAACACGACCTTAAACACAGAGAGTGAGAGTTCCCATTGTACTATATATATCCTGTGAGAGGAGTCTGGTCGGTCAGGTCAAATTCATGCATGATTGATTGCTAATTACTTGTCGTGTGCAGTTTATTAGTGAGACCAGGTAGTTTGGCTGATCTGTATGCATGTTAGGTTTCTTGTTCTAGGATCGATCTGTCTAATAATTCATTGTGTTTGATTGAGCTCCAATTTAATCGATCTTATCATTTATGAACATGAGCATTTCTATTCAGTTTGCTTGAGGACAAGCAAAAGCTTAAGTGTGGGATATTTGATGACACTCGATTTGACGTGATTATCAGCCTCATTTAAGCGACATTTCTTTGCTTAAGACATGGTTTTTAGGGTAGAATAACGAATATTCAATCGATTGCCCTATCTCGTGCCATTTGTGTTACCTTGGCCCGTTTCGGGTCTATTTGATGGTTTTCTAGTGTTTTTGTGTTAGCACAGGTTTTTGCCGTCAAATAGAGTAGCCATGGACGTGTCTAAAGCATTGGAACATCGAGGAACTGAACCGAAATCGATCAAAGGAGCCAATTAAGTTCAAGCCGAAATCTGCCCATTCACACTTACACATTCGGCGAAAATAGGCTCACATATTTGGCGAAAATATTAGTGCATTCAACTGGTGCCGAGTCAAAGGACATCTTCGGCGAAAACACTGTATCTTCGGACCGTAAATCAAGACCAGAGAAATCAGCCCCTGAACTCAAAGGAATTTTCGCCGAAATTCTTAAGGAATATTTGGCGAAAATATTAGGCTGACTCGGCTAATTTAGGGTTAAGTATTTATACTTAACTCGGCGGCCCAAGAAGGATATACAATCATAATTTACAAAACACAACTTTTCGAGATCAAAATTCTCTGAAGTTCTGGAGCGAAGAGCTGGAGTTCGAAGAGCCGGATAGAGATCGTGACGCCATCCCTTCCATCTCGGAGAACCGGAGCTAGGAGTGTAACTTACCAAAGATCGAAGTCTGCCAGAGTCGTCTGAATTAGGTTTTTCTGATTCTTTTCTGTTCTTCCTTTGAATGATGAACTCTTTCTTTGTCTTTGTTTCTTTTGTAATGATCATGAGTAGCTAAACTCTTTAGAGCTTAGACTAGATGAACCCTAAGTGACCCAGGGCTTTAAAGCGGTCATGGATCGGCGGTGATTAGATTCGAAATTCAATCAGTTTCTCATTCATGTTTGATTTGTTCTTCATTGTTCACGTTTCTTGTCTGGATTGATCACCTAGATTAGATTCTTGTTAAGCTAAGGATTGAAGCGAACGCTCGCCTTACTTTAGAACATCGAATTAAACAATTAACCTTATAATTGGAGCGTGCCTTTCGTAGGAACCGGTTAGGGTTAATTCACTGCAAGAGTAGCTCATTAATCATTATTAATTACACCAATTAATTAAGTCATTGCGGGAGGCGACCGTACCCGGGCAGCTAGTTAATCTTGGTAGTTAGAACGGATAGAGCGAACGTTCGCCGGTCTTAAACCTAAGGGTAAGGAGTTATGGTGGTGTCTTAGTAATTGATTGAATGAGAATCGAAATCCGCTGATCTGTTGATTGCCAATGCTCTGGGGAACGAAGGGGGATTCAAAGTCTAAGTTCGTCTGTCATTCTTGTTTTCAAACCCTAATTCCCAATCTGCTTTAGTTTAATTTGTTTTAATTTTTCTGCATTTCTTAGAAATAGAAGTTGTGGCACGCACAACGTGTTTTCCTTCGATTATTTTACTAGTTCTGAAGTAACCAATCATAGAGACCCTCGGAATACGATATGATATACACTTTTTCTTAGCATTAGTAGTTTTTATTTGGTTGAACCCCGACCAACGACCGGGCGTTCACCAGAACTGCACCTATGTGACCACTTAGACTGTTTAGGAAATTAAAACTTGTAAAGGTTGAGTCTGATTCCATTGATGGTGTTTCGTGAGGAGTTGGAATCACTCCTTTTGGATAGGTTCATTGCACAGTCAAACCCAGTGGGTTCACTCAATTTCAATAGGAAATTGATCCCCCTCCAGTTTCTCTGTTCAGGTGCACGTGTTAGAGTGTGTGAGTGAAAGTTTGGGAGCTTCTTTTTGTGTCGAGTGTCGATGTGTCGTTGGTATGGAGAAGATATTTGGAGGCTTGGACAGGAGTTTACCATCTTTTGGCTTTTACATTGACTATTTTTGGGTTGGGTTGTTTTGTATCAATTGATTTTGAACTTCGGGATTGTAAAGAAATCTTGGTTTCGATTGTATCTTTGTATTTTAGTTTTGGATTTTAATGATGGAGGCGCTTCCGACTTACTCTTGATTTATGTTTAATTCGATTTCAATGTTGTTTTCCCTTTGATTTTATTGTTGTATCTTCGAGTGATACTCTTAACCGATTCGACCACGAGTCAACCCGGATGGATTCGGGTCAGGTGTTACACAGCACATCTATGTCTTATTCATATTCTCACTCACAGACCATTTTCTCTCGTTCAATCACAACTGAAGTCTCATACTCCCAAGAACAAACAGAGCTTCTAACTAATTATGAATGAACTGTATCTTCTAAGTTTCTAACTAATTAACAACAATCAATAAGGCTGGCTATGGTATTCAGAATCAGAGACTAAGAGTGATGAATCAACTTAGAAGTTAGAATAATATAACCTAATTTGAACATCAGGTAGAGGACTTACATTTGGGACTAGGGATTTTAGCGGGGAGTAGAGGAAAAGGATGACTTCGGCGGCGAGTATAGGGACTGAGATTTTTCTTCGAGAAGAGAGGTTCAATGAGGAGCTTTGGAAGTGAGAGATTCAGCGAGGAGCTTCGGTGGCAGTGATAATTCAACGAGAGTAGAGCTTCGGTCGACTGACGGCTTTCTGCCGGTGTTGTTGCGGCTGCTGACGGACGATTGTGTTAGTGTGACCATCAGCGTCGAGCGCTGGATGAAGGCGGGGGACGACTGGACGGGCTTGGATCGGGAGAGCAGTTGTGGCCTATGAGAGAGACATAAATACGACTCAGTAATGGAAGGGAATTGAATTTTGGTCGCGATCATTGGAAGAGAAGAGGGACTCAGTCTGGTACTAACCAAATTTTGGTCGCAATTTGTTTGTTTCATTTTTCAATTTTTGACCGAAAACTGAGAAAAAACAAAAAAAAACATAAAATTTTAGACGGATGAGAGAACCATGTCAGTTTCTTTCCGGTTCGGTCGCCTCTGTTTCAGTTCAGCATTCGTTTAAAACGAAAAACCAGCAACCGACTACCAGCTCTATATAACATGCTCTCTTTCGAGTTATGATAAAAGCATGATCATTCCTATCCATAACAATGAAAGGAAACACTTCAGGAATCAAGAATAATCAAGGCATTACCAAGTCAAACAACAACTCTAATCATGCATCTTTCTCACAGAAACAAGAAATAGGAGATGAAGAATATATAGGTCTGAATCAACTTGAATTGAAACGAATTAAATCCAAAGTACAATAGTGTAATCAATCATCAATCCTGCTAAGGTTCCAGTCACTGAACCCTAGGGGGTTTAGTTATAGCAAAACATAATGAATATCTGAGAAATACGACCTAGAAAGAAAGAGATGAAAAGCTCCACCAATTTCTTCTTGTCCGGATGAATCTTGATCTTCGTCTACTGTTTTTGTGATGTTGAAATTGAAGGATGATGATAGGGAGATTATTTCTGGATTCCGAGAGGGTTTTCCAAGTACTGGAGGTCGGGAGTGTTCGTCGAAAATGAGCTGGGAACGAAGTATCTAAATTAGGTTTCTAAAATCTGAATTTATAGAATTCTGCCCACGGCCGCGACGTGTGAACGGCATGTAACTAGCATGCACGCCGTTTACATGCCGACTTCATGTTGTACTTTACTAACGCTACGCTAGCTTCTTTTACTTCCTTAGTGTAGCGTGGTAATTACGCTAACCCTTCAAACTATGACCTAGTGTAGCGTTAAAACTTCAGAACTTGATATATTGAGCGCCTGGACTCTGATTTGACCATCGTTTGAACTTGTGGCTTCGTATCGACGTTATCTAGATAATGGTATGACTTGAAATCTCATCAAAAAACACCTGGAAAAAGTGAAAATGCACCACAAGGATCTCAAGAGGCTAATTTAGACGAATAATCATAAAGTTGATCAAAACCTTCCAAAGAACAATGTTAACACTGAAATACCACATGATTATGTATGTATCAAATATGGAGGATAAAACATGACATATTTCTATTCATCAAATTACCCCACACTTGAACGTTGCTTGTCTTGAAGCAAAACTCAAAACAACAAATGCACCTTTGCTTTTAGCATGTACACATCAAGAACATCATGAATCATCAACCAATGTAATTGGTATCTTAGAACTCAATGAACTAGGATATTAAACTCAACCATGCACTTTAAACAGGATAATATCCTGAAAGTAAAAGAGAAACTAGATCTAATCAAGCTAATCACCAACCGACTTAAGAGATGGTGTTAACGTGTAAAATAGGGTATCAAATAACTATCTCACTAAATTAAGATAGATCGTATTCCAAGGGTTTCTTCTAATTGTTTACTCAAAGAAATCGACAAGTATTCGGGTTTAAATCAAGTTGCGTGGTGTGAGTTCCACGACTTCTAAACTATTATTCAAGGGAAATAAAATTGAAATAAGAGACAGATTGATTGATCGAGGTTTGGTTTGAATGACAGACAAGCATAAACTCGAATCCCCCTAAGATTACCAAGGCATTGGCGATCACAAAACTGGTGACTTTTCAATCCTAATTAATTCAGTTCTTAAACACTGTCATAGCTCCTTACCCTTAGTTCTAGGTCCGTAAACATTCGCTCTATCAAACTAGCTACCAAGATTAATTAGTCATCTATGCGTTCACTTCTACAACGAATAACTAATTGGTGCACCTGATTGATTTTAGTGAGCTATTCTTGAGGTGGATTAACCCAAAACGGTTACGACGAGGGGCATGATTCCATTCCATAGGTTAATTAATTGATTTGAAGTTCTAAAATAAGGCGGACGTTCGCCAACTATCCTTATTTTAACAAGAATCTAATCTAGGTGATCAAGCTAGAAAAGCAACATAAAATGAAGAACAAATCAATTACGAATAAAAACTGTCTGAATTAAGATTTAATTATCGCCAGTCCGTGACCGCTTTAAAGCCCTAAGTCACTTAGTATTCATCTTATCTAAACTAGAAGAGTTTAGCTATTCATCTCCGACAAACAAGAATAAAAAACTACCAAAGAATTCACTCCAAGGGGCCTAGAATCCCATGTCACTCAATGCTCCACTCCCGACTTCATTTCCCAACGTCGGTTATTACCTAAAATCCATAAAAACGTGCAAAATGATGTAAAATGCCCCTAAGGCCAAAAGATAAAATCATCACAAAAATGTTGTCTAATGAGGGAATAAATACGTCAATAATTGTCTGCATCAAATCACCCTACACTTAGACCTTTGCTTTTCCTCAAGCAAATCAAATTCAGAGACACACTCAAATTCACATATGACGAGACTAGTTAAATTGAAGTTCAATCCTAACAATTCGGCTTAGACTGTTCCATGTAGAAAACGTAGCCTACACATGCAAGAACAACAACTAAACAAGTCTACACCTCACTTTTCTTGCACACTTCAAGTAGTAGTTTATTAGAACGCATTTCTAGCCAAGAACTTAAACATTAATTACAAATTACCCAGCTATGAAAACACCAACGCTAATCAAAAGGTCTTAAGCTCGGGCCATGATGTGGATTAGGTAGAGGTAGGAAATATTTGGAGAATAGTGGGTGAAAGTGATGTGGCTATCGACTTAACTTCATCCGCTTCTAGACCTGTATGTTACATGTTCTAGCTAGGACCGATTTAAACAACAACTTCTTTCAAGATTTTTTACTTCTTCTATTTATTTACTACATACTAGTGCGCAACCTAAACACTTCGCTTAGGTGTTGGACCTTCCTAGCTCACAACATTCGTGCCTATGCTAGTGCTCAACCCGAACACTTCACTTAGGTGTCGGGGTTGCCTAGCTTTATTTTCAGCACTTAATCCAATTTTTATTAATTGCTATGCTTTGGAATAAATCAGACATTTTCTTCACAAATTTTAAAATTCAGCTACTTGCTTTGAAAATTTAGCCACTCTAAGGTGTTGTGACTGTAGACTGTTGGTAGATAAGATCACTTCTCGAATTACTGACTGGAAGGCCAAAAAGCTATCTTATTCAGGTCGGGTCCAACTGATCAACTCCGTAGTTCAGGGGGTTCTCCAATACTGGATGGCTGCATTTATTCTGCCATCTAGCATTATCAAGGAGGTGGAGAGAATATGTAACCAGTTCCTGTGGGGGAAAAATGAGGGGGAAAGAGCAAAGATGGCTTGGAAGCTGGTGGTTGTACCTAAAGAAGAAGGTGGTGTGGATATAAAGGATATGAAAAGTTGGAATATTGCGAATGTTATAAGACATATTTGGCTGATTTTGATGAGGTCTGGTTCGATTTGGGTAGTGTGGATATATTATTATAGGCTGAAGCGTAAAAGTTTGTGGCAGGTGGATTCAACTACTGGATCTTGGCATTGAAGGAGAATCATGAAACTGAGGAGCTTGGCTCAGATTCATTTAACTACTGATGTTGATGGGGACCTCCTTTGGGATGGCTGTTGTATGTCAAGATTCCAAGTAAGTAGAGTTTGGAATTCAATTAGGCCGAGGATGGTGGAAGTTGGGTGGTATAGAAGTGTTTGGCAGGGGTTTAATATCCCTAGGCACTCGTTTATAGTGTGGCTGGTTATCTCTGATCGAATCAATACCAAGGATAAGATCTTGAAATGGGATCCCTTGGTCGATGTTTGTTGTGCATTATGTGAAGAGGAGAATGAGAGCAGGGAGCATCTGTTTAGTAGTTGCAGGTATGCAAGGCAGCTAATGGACCACTTTTTCCCAGAACTTAGAGATTGCTCTTTCATGGAAATGGTTGGTAAAATTGGAAGTTGGGGTACTGGCAGTAGAGGCAAGCTGAGGCAACTACTTTGGAGAATAGTGATCTCAAAACTTTGGAGAGAGAGATGTAACAGGATTTTTGGAGGATATGGAAGCGAGGAAGTAGATGAGGCTATGAGATACATAGAGAGTGAAATCAGATTGTATATAGCAGGGCATTCCAAATTAAATAGAGTAGATATTGGGTTATAGTTAGCTTTTGCTTTGCTTTGATAGTTGGGTTTTTGATGTAGGTTCTAAACTTTGTTCCGGTATTCTTCGATTTTGATGAATAAAATTGTTCAATTCATCAAAAAATATTTAGCCACTTGATCCAAGCTAGTTATAACTTTTACATAAGATTTGAATTAGATTTCCGTCTAATCTCAAACCACAATCACAAGGGATCAAATAGGGAATGAAAAACATGGAGAAGAGTTGAAAATATGTATAAACCAACAAAAAGGCCAAGGCTCAACGAGGTTATCCTACAGGAAAACGATTTGGGTAGGCTTTTTGGCTGATAGATGTGAAATTCTAACTGCTTTTCTCATCTTAGGGTAGTGTTATCGAGCAGTTTTAAAAAATATTAAGCCTCATGTCAATTATGTCATATTTCAACTACAAGAGTGATCTATTATCTATTCTGACCTAGACTTCATTTAATATGACTTCTGACACGTTGGTTACAGGTTCTAGGTGGAACAATCTAAACGTCATTGTGAATAAATTGAATTCAAATTTAACATGGCAAGTCATGAATTGAGTGCATTTCAATCAGAGGAATCAATTAATAGAGAAATAGCAACCCCTATAAATATCATCCCACCCCACACTTAAATTAAGAAATTGTCCTCAATGGACCACATAAAAAGAGAAGAAAAGTGTACAGGGTACCGAAAAGCGAACGTGAGGGCACCAAAGATGCCGTGGGCGAGACATTAGAGACATAACTGCGATTCATGAATCGGTATTTCTAAATTCAACCTAGACACATTGTGGAGTAAGACTCATCACATGATTAAAGCATCCAAAAGACAAAGACTCGACTGACTCAACAACTGCAAAAGTTGGACAAGGACTCAAGACAAGACAAACCGACACAAAATAAAAACAAAAGTACAGTGTTCTGGCTGATAAGAAAAAATAGAGAAAAATCTTGAAAGCACTAGGATCACTGAAAAATCCTTAATTTCCTCTCAATCACTACGACTCATAGCTATAATAGTTAGATAACCGCCACCACGCTCGTTCCTCCACTCGAAATCTACGCAGCTCCTTTGCCCATGCAGAGGTGTAGAGTTCTTCCCATCCTGAAAAAGAGGAACACACTAAATGTCGAGTTTAGGGTTTTAAACGATGGAAGTAGCGCATAGGAACACACCATATAATCGAATTATGACAACAACAACAATAAACACCAAAGAAGCCAAGTCCAAAGATGTAAGTGAAATGCCAACAACATGAACCAAATCCCATAAACACATTAACACAACACTTAGCATGGCGGTCAACATCGAGCATTTAACCAAACAGAACAAAGTAGTGACATTACACGATCAAACACATTTCACAATCAAGCAATAATCACTTCCAAGTCAGCTAAATAAATCTCACATGCCAAGATTATAAACTTAAGAAACTGAGATAACACAAAGTTCACCTATTTCATCACACGAGCATATTAAAACCATAGACATTCGAGAACAAGCATTCAAACACATTCATAATCATCACAAGATCAGTCTCGAAGCAACAATTCATCCAAATTCGATCATATGCAAAAATCCCCAATTTTGAGCAATATCGGTATAGAAAGTCCATGGAAATTTGCAATTGGAAGGGATAACAATATCAAAACGACCCTCAATTCAAATGTAAGCTCAATATACCACTAATTTCATAAATATCAGGTCAATTTCATCAAATCAGAAACTTGAAAAATTAAGGTTTTGTTGTAAGGACACCAAATCCGAGTTTCACACCTGCAATCTGTATAATCAATGGAGCCAAACATGTTTCAAGCATTCTAAGAGGTTGGAACAGAGATTATGTACATGGAAGTTGACTCAAACTCACTAAATTGAACGAAAACGAAGGGGATGGGATGAAAATAGAGTGTGAGAGAGCTAGGAACTCGAGTTGCTGTTATTGTTGATGATGAGGACGGTGGCGGGATGCTTCGGTCGGCGTTGACGTCGTGGAGGGAGGGTGGAGGTGCGAGCGGCGTTCGTGGGTGAGCGTGGGTTTGGGTGGTGCGACAGGGGCTGGGCGGGGATGTGGGTTGGGGTCGGCGGCGTTGTTTCGACGGCTGGCCAGGTGGAGAGTCTGCGTACATTGTCGACTGGTGGTAGGTGAGACGTTGGCGGCGAGGAGGAAGGCTGGCGTCAGTGGTTTGGTTTGGTGATTTGGTGTAGGGGGTGTTTAGTTCAAAGAAGAGGATGGAGATGGGAGAGTTGAGAGCTTTTGGGGAGAGAGAGAGGAGGAGAGAGAGTGTAATCTGAAAAATGAAAGGGAAATTTGGGATTTACCTCCTGATTTTTGAGCTTATACGGCGTGTAAGCTCTTTAGTGCAATAGCTTACACGACATGTAAGCTCTTACACGGATGCTTACATGGCTATGTAAGCTTACTATGTTTTTTACTCTCATTGGGGGTAAAAAATCTGAATTTTTCCACTTTGTTACAATTTGGCACCCAAATGCCTGCAAACAATATTTTTAACCCAAATAATACCCAATATATATTTTTCAACTATTTTCTTTCATCCAGACTCAACCAACTCGACACGAAATTCATAAAATGACTCACTAAACAAATAAATAATTGAAATGACTCCAAGCTCGGGTTGCTTCCCGAGGAGCGCTCTCGTTTAAACGTCATTGAGCTATAGAGAAACGAAACTCACCAAGGGACCCATGTCGTGTTGGATGTCATGGTTGTATAGAGGACTCTGACGGGAGTGTTGATAATGCAGTCAAAGGAAGAAATCAGAAGGAGGGTTCAATGGTGGTTCGAACCGACGGGGTTCGCTAGGTGAGTAGGAGGAGGTCTGGAGCGTCGGGGACGAGGAACGGAATGGAGGTGGCATTCCGCAGAGTTCCAAGAATCAGGGAACGTCAGCAGCGGTTTCATCAGAGAAGAAAGGGGACCACATAACAGTTTTTGAAATTTAAGTGCCTATTTAGTAAATTCTGAAACTCTATGGATTAGCATGGAACTTTGGATTAAGCGCTAGACTGGTCCCTGATCGTTACAGAAATCATGATCAAAGATACCTGAGTTTTGGCCAGAGTCATAATTCTCGCGAGTCTCTAGGTTTGGCTTACTCAGTTCTGAGAGAGGTGTTCAAATTGGTGGAACAAAGAAAACACACAAACTTTGCAATCACAATCTTAAGACAACGTTGGCTCAAGCTATAGAGAACTAACTCAAGCATGGGCTCAAAAAGCATGGAAGTAGGGGTTTGACAACAAATCGTTCAAAGCGCGCAAAGACAAAACACAGGTTGGATGAAATGGGAGAGAAATAAGGGTCACGTAAGTTTCCCCTTTCGAGTTCTTGAATCATGATCACGCAATTTTGGACTCAATTTTTTTAACAAGCCAAATAAGATCTTTCAACATAACATCAACACGACTCCAAAGCTCATTAGATAGAGTCAAATAGAACTCAACATTAACCACTAACAAACAGGCATTGGTCTCCATTTACAATGAAAGTAGAATGCGCACAAAGTGTTCAATAAAATATTTTTTGGTCTTTAAACCTGAAAAGTAATAGCTCGTATGATCAAACCTATGCATAACATTGAAGTGCAACACTCCAGGAGACAAACACTTGAATCAAGGCATTAGTAAATCAAACAATCAACCCTAATCATGCATCTTTGTTAGAGAAACAAGAAATAGAAGATGAAGAACACATAGATCTGAATCACATCTGAACTTGAATTAAACCGAAATCAATTCAAAGTAATGAGAGTGTAATCAATCATCAATCCCCCTAAGCTTCCACTCACCGAACCCTAGGGGGTTTATTTACAACAATACATAATGAAGATTTGAGAAATAGGACCTAGAAAGAAAGAGATGAAAAGCTCCACCGATTTCTTCGTGTCCTGATGAATCTGGATCTTATCCTACTATTTCTATGTTGTGGGAGATGAAGGATGGTGATGGGGAGATGTTGTCTGGACTCTGAGAGGGTTTTCCAGGTGCTGGAGGTTGGGGGTGTTCGCCAAAAATGAGATGGGAACGAAGTTTGTCGACGTCTGGCAATTAGGTTTCCAAAAACCCTATTTATAGAATTCTGGCCAGTGCCGCAACGTGTACCTAGCGTGCACGCCAATTCGGCGCCATCTTCATGCTGACAAGACGCTATCCTCCTTTCCATCCTTAGCGTCTTGTTGCATTTATGCTAACCGTACCTAGGATAGCGACGTAGCGTTAAAACTTTAGAACTTGATATTTTGAGCGCCTAGACTCTGATTTGAGCACCGTTTTAACATGTGGCTTCGTATCAACGTTATCTAAATAACAGTATGGCTTGAAAACTGATAAAAAGGCCTTGTAAAATGTAAAAATGGACCATAATGATACCAAGTGGTCAACTGAGAATGAATCATAAAGTTGATCAAAACCAATAAAATAACAACATTAACGCTTAAATACCACATGAAAATTAATCAAATATGGGGGAAAGCATAAAATATTTCTACCTATAAGTCCTCTACATGCCTAGCCTGACACTAGTCATTCACGTATGCAGTGACCCTTGTCTTGAAGCATTTCTCCTGGCTCTGCGTCCACAGCTTCTCCGGGCGTGTCCACTGTGTGGCGGGTGTATCATTATCCAGCATCCCAAAGACTTTGAGAATCCTTTTCATGGAAATATGGTAGATGCAAGGAGATCATTGGCGGATTTCACCAAGCCTGTGCTGGGAGATGCCGCAAGAAGTATTGTTCTACCTCAGATTACAGCAGCAGACTTCGAGCTGAAGCCGCATCTGATAAATATGGTCGCCAATAGACCATATCATGAGAGTCCTGAAGAGTGCCAACATCGCACATTGAGAACTTCCTTGTGCCCAAAGTATTGTTCTACCCCAAATTGCAGCAGCAGACATTGAGAACTTCCAACAGTGACAATTTCTTAGGCACCAGTTTAAATGATGCGACAATGGTGACGGTAAATCAGTTGGCATAAGGTGATGTTTCTACTCTATCTCCAGAAGAGACTCTTGCTCATTAAATCAAAGCTCAAGGAAGTTCTCAATGTGCGCTGTTGGGCACTTGATGACATGCTTTTGGCGTGTTTTCTTAAATAACTATCCTACTTAGAAAGTAAGATAGATCGAATCTCTTGAGGTTTCTTAAAATTGACTACTCAGAGAAGTTGGCAATCTATTCGGTTTAACACATTGTGCGTGGTGTGAGTTCCATGACTTCTAATCTAATAAAGTAGGAAAGTAAAAGACAGAAAGATTAAAAAGGTTGACTAACGAGAAGATAGACGAGCTAGACTTCGAATCCCCTAAGATAACTAGAGCATTGGCAATCACAAGACCAGCGGTTTTCAATCCTAATTCATTCAGTTTTCAGACACCACCATAACTCCTGACCCTTAGGTTTAAGACTGGCGAACGTTCGTCTATCCGATCTAACTCCCAAGATTAATTACCGCCCGAGCTCTCGCTTCTTGCGACGAAAAAATAACTGGCACGATTACTAGTGATTTATGAGTTACTCTCGAAGTGGATTAATCCTAATTGGTTCCTACTGATGACACTCCATTTGACGTGATTATCAGCTTCATTTAAGCGACATTTCCTTGCTTAAAACATGGTTTTTAGGGTAGAATAGTGAATATTCAATCAATTGCCCTATCTCGTGCCATTTGTGTTACTTTGGCCCGTTTCGGGTCTATTTGATCGTTTTCTAGTGTTTTTATGTTAGCACGGGTTTTTGCCGTCAAATAAAGTAGCCAAGGACGTGTCTAAGGCGTTGGAACCTCGAGGAATTGCACCGGAATCGATCCAAGGAGTCAATCGAGTAGAACCAAAGTCTGCCCGATTTACACTAATGCTCATCAAAGGAAGTTTTCGGTGAAAACCCTAAGTTTTCGGTGAGAACAATTGATCCGAAAATCACAGAAGAAAAGCAGCTGGCGGACCATCCATTTACACTAAGATTTTTGGCGAAAATTCCTTATAATTTTCGACGAAAATTCTAGTTAAAATTCGGCAGTATTAGGGTTAAGTATAAATACTTAACCGGCGGCCCATACCTAGAAACACATCATAATTACCAACTAATACCGAGCTTCAGAATTCTCTCAAGTTCTGGAGCAGAGAGTTTAGAGTCCGAAGAGCTGGAAAGAGATCGTGACGCCATCCCTTCCATCTCGAAGACTCGGAGCTAGGATTGCAGTTTACCGAAGATCGAAGTCTGCCAGAGTCGTGTTAATTAGGTTTTTCAGATTCTTTTCTGTTCTTCCTCTGGATGATGAACTCTTTCTTTGTCTTTGATTCTTTTGTGATAAACATGAGTAGCTAAACTCTTAGAGCTTAGACTAGATGAACCCCAAGTGACCCAGGGCTTTAAAGCAGTCACGGATCGGCGGTGATTAGATTCGAAGTTCAATCAAGTTCTCTTTCATGTTTGATTTGTTCTTCATTGTTCATGTTTCTTGTCTGGATTGATCACCTAGATTAGATTCTTGTTAAGCTAAGGATAGAAGCGAACGCTCGCCTTACTTTAAAACATCAAATTGAACAATTAACCTTATAATTGGAGCATGCCTTTCGTAGGAACCGGTTAGGGTTAATCCACTGCAAGAGTAACTCAAAAATCGTTAGTAATTCCACCAGTTAAGTTAAGTCGTTGCGAGAGGCGACCGTACCCGGGCGACTAATTAATCTTGGTAGCTAGAACGGATAGAGTGAACGTTCGCCGATTTTAAACCTAAGGGTAAGGAGTTATGGTGGTGTCTTAGAATTGATTGAATGAGAATCGAAATCCGCTGATCTGTTGATTGCCAATGCTCTGGGGAACGAAGGGGGATTCAAAGTCTAAGTTCGTCTGTCATCTCTGTTTTAATCAACCAATTTCCAATCTGTTCTTAGTTTCAATTTTTAATTTCTCTGCATTTCTTAGAATTAGAAGTCGTGGAACTCACACCACGTATGAAGTGCTTAAACCTGAGTAATTTGCTAGCTTATTTGAGAAGTCAATCATTAGAAGGCCCGTGGAATACGATCTACCCTAGCTTTTGTTAGCTTTGTTAGTTATTTGTTTGAACCAGCACAACGACGGGTTCACCAAATTGGCGCTGTTGCCGGGGACTTTTTTTGATTGTTTGAAAGAAGAACTGGCAATTTATTCTTCTATTTTCCATCTTTCACTTTTCCACCCACTTCGATTTTACACTGGTTTTGTTGTTTTTGTTATTTGTAGGTTGTTCACAGGTGTATGCATCGCCGCCCTTGGACTCGCTCCCAAACCGACAAGGCTAAGAGTATAGAGAGACCAAGCAGTTCTGCTCCACCTCGATAATCACAGATTCCAAGGAGAAGCAGAATCAATCCACCTCCATCCATCACTCCGATTAAGATTGAGGAACTGAAGGAGAGTTCCTCATCTCCATCTTCACCTGTACCGTCACCTACATCCGTTTCATACACCGAGTTACTTTCACCTCCTCCATCTCCTACCATGACTGATCAATTACCACCGCCATCACCAGGCGGAAATACACCATCGCCGCCTGCACAGAAAAGTCTAGCTGATTACAACAAGCCGAGCGCGACTAGCGTTCGATCTGCCATTGCCGTACCGCGCATTGAAGGAGATCCTGACTATGAGATCAAGATTCCATTCTTGACTATGATCTATAGGGATCTACAGTTCGAAGGCAGGCCCCTAGACAATCCGTGCACTCATCTTGCAGACTTCTTTGATCTCTGCAGCACTTTCAAGAACGGAAACCTCGACAAGAATACTCTTTGTTTGAGAGCTTTCCCGTTCTCTCTGAAAGGCGCTGCTAAGAGGTGGCTTACTGGAAAACCACCTGGATATTACACTGATTGGGATACTCTGGCTCAGGACTTCGTTGAAGAATACTTTCCTCCTGCCAGAACAACAGCCATCATGGACAGCGTTGCCAGATTCTCCCAGAAAGAAGGAGAAAGCTTATACGATACTTGGAATCGATTCGAAGAACTTCTCTACAACTACCCTCATCATGGATTCGAGCAGAGGCAGTTAGCTGAAATCTTTGCTCGAGGTCTTCAAGAAGAATCTGCCAAGTGGGTCAATTCTCTAGCTAAAGGGGATTGCACTACGCTCACACTTGAAGCTGCTTTTCTTCACTTCGCAAACTGTGCTTCCAAGTCAAGGAACTGGGAACGACAATCAGAAGGATCAAGGAGCAAGCTCGATCTCGAAGCAGCTATCAAGGCCAATGTAGAGAAGCATTTAAAGAAGTCTTCCACACCAATCAAACCGCCGGCAGCTTCTGTCTATGTTGCTGATTGCAAGTGGTGTGGAGCTTGCGCACATAAAGAAGGTCGTTGCCAGAATTTTGGTAAGACAGAAGTCTGGTCCGCCGAAGAGGTAAATTTCATTCAACAAGGCTTTGTTAATAATCAGAATGGTTATGCTGGCTATCACAACTTCAGGCAGCAAGGGAACTATCAAGACAGACCTTCCTACAATGTTGGCGCCAACCATAACCAGAACCAGAATAACCGCCCAGCTGGTCCAGCTCAGGATCAGAAGCCTAACCATCCACCGGCAGGTGTCTATCAGCCGCCGCACCGCAATCCGGGAAACTATGGGACTGCTCCTGGCAATCGCCAGAATCAATATTTGAATAACACCTATCCAGGGCAGCAGTACTAGAAGGAAAACAACGTCAGTGACCTGGACAAGAAGCTTAGTCAGATCATCACCAGACTCGATGATCATGACAGTCAGTTTAAAGCTCAAGCTCTTCTCAATCAAGAACAGATAGCAGTCGGTCAAAGAATTGAGCAAGCTGTGAACAACATCTCGAGCATGCTAGCATCTGGTCGACCATTTGGCCAACTTCTGAGCCAGACAGAACCGAATCCAAGAAAGGAGCAAGCCAAGATGGTAACTGTTAAAAAATTTACAAGCTTATCTACTGATGCTTTTTCTGTTTTACGCAGGATCGCTGAATCTCCAGAGAAGAAGGAAGCACTGAAAGTGGCGCCTAAGGAGGATGATCCTCCTCTTGCACCGTACGTCGTGAAGCCTCCTTTTCCAAGAGCATTGCTGCCGAATGCAAGGATCGAGACTGGCATGAAGGGGAATAAAGAAGGATATCCTGATGCTCGTAGCAAGAAATCTTCCTCTCCATATCCAGCTAAGTGTTCTGATCCTGGTTCTTTCACTTTACCTCTTGTCATTAATGATGTTGAGATAGAACGTTGTTTGGTTGATCTTGGCGGTCTGTTAATGTTATGCCTATGAGTCTATATGAAAAATTGAACCTAGGAGAACTTGAACCGCCTAGAATGCAACTTGTCTTTGCTGATAGATCACTTAAAACCCCTAGGGGAGACATAAAAAACGTTGTTACTAAATGTGGTCCTTTCACGTTCTTAGCTGACTTTGTTATCATTGATACTAGTAAAGATGATTCTACCATTCTCATAGGACGACCTTTCATGGCTACTACTGGAATGCAAATTAACGTTCCAAATGGTTCTTTAACTTTGAGAGTCTGTAAAGAAACGATAACATTCCGCCTTAAATACGAAATGAAATATAATCCTAAGAATGAAGAATTTCATTGTTTAGCTGTTGAAAATGTGGAGTTGACTCCGGTCAACTCCGTTACTGATATCTCTTCTAGTATGCCTAGATCAATTGCTGTTGCAGGTGCTGGACAGATTACCAAGCAGAAATCGAAATCTGTTCCTCAAAAGCCGCCAAAGAAGAAGGAACTGAAAGCCTCTTCTAAGCCACCGAGCACAAAACCTAGCAGACCTCGGGGAAATATAAGAAGACGAAGACCCAAATGGTCTGGAGACCAGTTGTGTCGCCACCTTCTACCAAGCCAGCTGCACCACCAATTCGTTCCAAGCTACCGGCGTCGGAACAAGTATGGAAGGAGAAGCCAAAAGCATCTCCTAACGAGTTACCTACAATCACCGATCCTAGTGATATCAAGTCGGAGGTTAAAGAAAAGAAGGAGCCTATCGATCCCTTGACAGAACTGTTCGGACCATTCAAGATCACTGACCACCTTCCCGACGGACGTACTAAGCTTACACACGCTAACGGGAGGAAATTCATGCTCACCGGAGAAGCCCCGAAGCTCTACTTTATGAACTCTGATGCTAGCATTAAGGAGAATCTGAGTTGGGATGTCTCCTAATACCGTCCAGGTATCTTCCAGCTCAAGGACGTTAATAAAAGAGCGCTTCGTGGGAGGCAACCCACGGCTGGAGTCCGTTTTTTATTTGTGTCAACCTTAGTGTTTTAGAGTCGGTTCGGGGGAGCCAAAAGTGTCAGTTTGTTTGATTTCGTATTGTTCGTGTTGTAGTCTGTGTGTCAGAGTGTCATTCGCAAGTTGATTGAGGTTATTCCGATTTTTGTGGATTTAATTGTGATTTTTTAAGTTTGCCGGATTTACGAAAATATTTTCAATCATGCAGTTCAAAATTTTCGGCGAAAATACACCCTATTTACGGCGAAAACTCCCTTTGAAATCCCACTGTGTTTCTGGTCGATTTTAACTCAAATTTTCGGCGAAAACTACTTGTAGTTTTCGGCGAAAACTCTTTTGAAAAACTGGCAGTGCTTTTGAACTGATATTTTTGGCAAAAACTTGCACTTATTTTTGCCGAAAATTCAAGGCAAATTTTGGACCTTATCCCTTTAAACATCTGGTCACTCACCCTCTCTCTCCTCACTTCATTTTCGAAAAGTTTGTCAAAACCTCCCTGTTTTCCCAAAACTCGCCGACCGCCGCCCATTTTTCGCCACCGCCGACCGCCGTCGCTCCCTTCCCCTTCCATTTCCGATCATCTTGAGCCCTAGAACAGCCGAATCAGAGCTCTACAGCTCTAGTTCACCCAAACCCTAAAATTTTCGATTTTTCTCCGATTTCTCCCAATCCGTTCATTTTTAGCATCCATGGCTTCAAGGTAAGTTGTAGAACTTTTCATTGCGAATCTTTTTACATGTTGATTGCTGAATTTCGTCGGGGTTGACTTTCAGTTGACTTTTCGGTTTACCTCGATTTGCGTGCCGACTGATTTCGTGTGAACTAGGTTAGCTGAACTTGTTGAACTGTTCTAGCATGCTTAGGGAGTATTGTGCTTAATTTTCATATCGTTTGATCATGTGTGCTATGCCTAAGTCTTATTCTTTGTGAAGTTGACTTTCGTGAAATGTCGGTTTGACCATGAACTGTTTTTTATCATTTGGCTGCCTTATGTGCTCATTCTCGTTCAGATTATTGTGTTTGCCATCTGAGATCATATTTTGCAGTCATTTCCGGCTTTGTGATAGTCTTGCCATGATTAGGGTTCCATGTTCGATTCTGTTGACTTTATGAATGTCGTTTTGACTTTTGAACTCTGATTGTGATAATTCCATTCTGGCTGTTCCTAAGCATGTATTTTAATTGTTTGGGATTACCAGTTAATCTGCTTTGCTTACCCCCACTCGGTTTTCCTCGTTTCTTTGTGAAATTGAGTTTTTCTACTAAGTGTGGGGTAGGGTTTTAGTTTGACTAATGTGGTTTCGTTCTGGTTTTAGGAACACCACTTATGAGCGCAGGACCAAGCAGAGACTTGACACTGCCTCGAGCTCCAGAGCCCCCACTCCTGTCACACCCACCATCCAGGGCCCTCCACCAGCATTCCCTGGCCGTGCTGGGTCCCATCGCACTGTTGCTCGTCTACCCGACTACTACTTTGAGTGCTACAAGAAGCTCGAGCATATTCTAGGAGCTAATGTTCGACCACTTTCCATGGAGTCCCTCTTCGATCACGATGAGGACTACCACCGGAACGTGCAAGACGCCCTGGCACCGGCCGGCCTCCTAGAGCTGACCACCATAGCTTCCGACTTCCCAGACGTCGCTCTCCAGGAGTTCTGGGCCACTTTTGATCTGGACGAGCACAAGAGGAGGCGGAGCAAGAAGGTCATTTCCTTTTATCTGGGCGGGGTGTACAGGACCCTCACCTATGATGAGTTTGTAGCTCATCTTGGCATTCCCTACGAGCATTACCATGGTCATCACCTCGGCTGGGTGAACGACGAGGATGACGGAGAGGCATACCATGCACTCTGGAGCCACATGACTGGAGTGCCCGACGATCGTCTCACGGACCATAATTCAGTTAAGTCTCTCTCTCACCCTCTCTATAAATACATTCATATGGCTTGGCGTAGATCGCTATTATATGCTTCAGAGAAGGACCGCCACCATATCAGCAAGAAGGAACTTCTGCTTCTTCGCGCCATCCGGGAGAGCTACCCTCTTCACCCCAGATGGGTGCTTGCTCGCATCTTCCGTTAGAAGACCAAGAGGAGGATGCCACCTCGCTCACTTCTGGGAGGCAACTTCATTGGCCGACTCATCATCTCCTTCGGCCTCAGCCACGAATATGGCCCGAA
The DNA here is from genome assembly GCA_034768395.1 of Linum lewisii. NCBI lineage: Eukaryota > Viridiplantae > Streptophyta > Magnoliopsida > Malpighiales > Linaceae > Linum > Linum lewisii. Next base: position 38,680,320 of record CM068299.1, read on the forward strand.
CATCCCACGCCGCAGAGTACGCACAGTTGGAGGAGATTTGGCGGTCGAGTACAACCTCGAGCTGGACCTCAGTCCCCGGGTAGCAGCAGATCCTCCCCTCCAGAACGAAGATGAGTCAGAGGAAGAAGATGATTCTGAGGAGTCCCAGCCTCAGTACGAACCAGAGTTTCATGACCATACTCCCTCGCCACACCATCAGGCAGGGTATGCACACCACTCGCCGCCGGCCATCCCAGATCCATACCAGGCACCTCACTCGCACCCCGCGGATGTTGGAAAGCTGTATGAGCGACTGCAGGAGTGGCGCATCACCGACAATGCCACTCAAGAGGTGAGATGGACTATTATGCAGCAACATATGCACCGCGCTGATAGGCGGTATGAGGCACAGATGGCGTGGCAACGTCAGTTCGGCGATTTCCTTCACTTTCCACCTCCCAGCGCGCCTGACGAGCAGTGACCGGGTTGTATCCTCTTTCTTGTCCCTTCTTTTTATTTATTCTTTTCGGATTTTGATCCAACTTTTTCTGTGTGGATCCGGGACACTTGTCCCGGTTTCCTTTTTATGTTTCATTTGTTTTTGTTTTGTAGGCAGTAGGGAGATTCCCTTTGCTTCGCTTGGGTAGATTCCCTCCACTCTGAGGACCCGTGCTCATCCCCTACGCCAACCATCTCGGTCCAGGTTCTTCTACTTCACTCTGAACTCTAGAATTAGTCCTGTGAAGATACAGTCCGATTTAAGTGTGGGGTAGGATGCTAGAGAACCTTGCATGAACTTGATTGCCCTTGATTGTGTTTTTGTGTGCCTCGTGATTCCATTCCAGTCTCTCTAGCATTAGAATGGCTCAGTTCTTGATTTTTGATGTTAAGTTGTTGTTCAAACTTTCATAATGATGCTTAGACTACTTAACCTAGAACTTGAGAACCAACTTGTATACTTTGATGCTAAATTGCCTGGTTAGAACAGAATTTTTAAAATCACACTTGTAGTTTGTAGCCTTGATTGCATGAAAATGACCGAATCCGACTAGCAAACCAACTGTAAGCTTTTGATCCATTGCACGTAACTTGCAAATTCAATTCTTTTTGAGTGGTTTTCTTTCTTCTTGAATGAGTTAGAATTTGCATGAGACCTACTCGAGACCACACGATGACACGAGTTCTGATGATAGGACTAGATCAGCACAAGCCGATAGCCTACCTAACGATAATCCATTAGTGTAACCCTTAGCTGGCCATGTTCCTTCGTTCGATATACATTACAGCCATTCCCATTCTTTCATTACCCGTTGATCCCCTGTGGTTGTAGCTCTAGATTACCTACCGATTTATTCGTTGATTGTGGTAACTTGATAGCCATATTAACCCAGTTAAACAGGTGGTCTTAGCTATTATGTCCAAATGTGTAAACCCCTCTAGCAACTAAAAGAAAATTCGGCACAAAAAAAGAAGAAAGAAGAAAGAAAAAAAAGAAAATTTTGAAAAAATAGGAAAAGTTCAAAGTTTCAAAGTTTATAGTTTAGTTCAATAACGTTCTTCTCCCTACATATAGAAGAACGAAGTCAAAAGAAAATGTAAAGAAAAGAAAAAAGAAAGTATGCAAAATAAAGTGCTAGGTTGCTTGAGGGTATCATAGGACGAGTGTACACTATTCCACCCGTGTTTGGTTAGACAGTAGGAAGCCATAAGCTAGATTCAAGGGAAGTTAGTCGAAAGCTACGCCGCACCAAAGTCATCATCATACATTCCCATCATCCATCTCATTATAAACCCTTATAGTGTAGAATTCGTTACGGTCCTAAGCAGGGAAGTCATTCTTGACTAGTTACTCGTGTTGTCTCAGTGGTGGAGATGTGGTCGAATTGCAAACCTATGACAGAATTCAGTGACAGAAAATGAGTGAGAGCATAAACACGTCCCAAAACACAGAGAGTGAGAGTTCCTAATTTACTAAATATTTCCTGTGTGGGGAGTCAGGTCGGTCAGGTCAAATTCCTGGTTGCTACTACTTGTCGTGTGCAGTTTATTAGTGAGACCAGGTAGTTTGGCTGATCAGTAAGTATGCATGTTAGGTTTCTTGTTCTAGGTTCTATCTGTCTAATAATTCATTGTGTTTGATAGAACTCCAATTTAATCGATCTTATCATTTGTGGACATGAGCGTTTCTATTCAGTTTGCTTGAAGACAAGCAAAAGCTTAAGTGTGGGGTATTTTGATGACACTCGATTTGACGTGATTATCAGCCTCATTTAAGTGCCATTTCCTTGCTTAAGACATGGTTTTTAGGGTAGAATAGCGAATATTCAATCAATTGCCCTATCTCGTGCCATTTGTGTTACTTTGGCCCATTTCGGGTCTATTTGATGGTTTTCTAGTGTTTTTATGTTAGCACAGGTTTTTGCCGTCAAATAAAGTAGCCAAGGACGTGTCTAAGGCGTTGGAACCTCGAGGAATTGCACCGGAATCGATCCGAGGAGTCAATCGAGTCGAACCAAAGTCTGCCCCGATTTACACTAAGTTTTCGCCAAAAATCACTTAGTTTTCGGCGAAAATCCCAGCACAAATCGATTGATGCTCATCAAAGGAAGTTTTTGGCGAAAACCCTAAGTTTTCGCTGAGAACAATTGATCCAAAAATCACAGAAGAAAAGCAGCCGGCGGACCATCCATTTACACTAAGATTTTCGACGAAAATTCCTTATAATTTTTGGCGAAAATTCTAGTTAAAATCCGGCGGTATTAGGGTTAAGTATAAATACTTAACTGGCGGCCCATACCTAGAAACACATCATAATTACCAACTAATACCAAACTTCAGAATTCTCTCAAGTTCTGGAGCAGAGAGTTTAGAGTCCGAAGAGCCGGAAAGAGATCGTGACGCCATCCCTTCCATCTCGAAGACTCGGAGCTAGGATTGCAGTTTAATGAAGATCGAAGCCTGCCAGAGTCGTCTTAATTAGGTTTTTCAGATTCCTTTCTGTTCTTCCTCTGGATGATGAACTCTTCTTTGTCTTTGATTCTTTTGTGATAAACATGAGTAGCTAAACTCTTAGAGCTTAGACTAGATGAACCCTAAGTGTCCCAGGGCTTTAAAGCGGTCACGGATCGGCGGTGATTAGATTCGAAGTTCAATCAGTTTCTCTTTCATGTTTGATTTGTTCTTCATTGTTCATGTTTCTTGTCTGGATTGATCACCTAGATTAGATTCTTGTTAAGCTAAGGATAGAAGCGAACGCTCGCCTTACTTTAAAACATCAAATTGAACAATTAACCTTATAATTGGAGGGTGCCTTTCATAGGAACCGGTTAGGGTTAATCCACTGCAAGAGTAACTCATAAATCGTTAGTAATTCCACCAGTTAAGTTAAGTCGTTGCGAGAGGCGACCGTACCCGGGCGACTAGTTAATCTTGGTAGCTAGAACGGATAGAGCGAACGTTCGCCGATCTTAAACCTAAGGGTAAGGAGTTATGGTGGTGTCTTAGAATTGATTGAATGAGAATCGAAATCCGCTGATCTGTTGATTGCCAATGCTCTGGGGAACGAAGGGGGATTCAAAGTCTAAGTTCATCTGTCATCTTTGTTTTAATCAACCAATTTCCAATCTGTTCTTAGTTTCAATTTTTAATTTCTCTGCATTTCTTAGAATTAGAAGTCGTGGAACTCACACCACGCACGAAGTGCTTAAACCTGAGTAATTTGCTAGCTTGTTTGAGTAGTCAATCATTAGAAGGCCTGTGGAATACGATCTACCCTAGCTTTTGTTAGCTTTGTTAGTTATTTGTTTTGAACCAGCACAACGACGAGTTCACCACCTACGAAAGGCACACTCCAATGAATAGGTTAATTTATTGAATTGATGTTCTAAAGTAAGGCGAACGTTCGCTCTATCCTTATCTTAACAAGAGACTAATCTAGGTGATCAAAAAAGACAAGTTTAATCTTATGAAGCAAGGAACCTGTCTGGCGACTAACCCTAACTTAACACAAACCTAATCTGGACAATCAACCAGAAGAGAAACACAGGAACAACGAATCTAGTCTAGGCGTCAACTAGATAAGAAACGCAGTAAACAATGAAGAACAAAACAACAACGCAAGAGAAATTGTCTGAATCAAGATTTAATTACCACCGATCCATGACCGCTTTAAAGCCCCGGGTCACTTAGGGTTCATCTAATCTAAGCTCTACGAGTTCAGCTACTCATATTCGATACAAGAGAATCAAAGACAACATAGGAGTTCATCATGCAAAGGAATAAAAGATAGGAACTGAAAAACCTAATTATGGCGACTAATGTCGGCGACTCCTGTGAAGCTTCAATATCCAAGATCTTCAACTCCTAGCACCGAGCACTCCGAGGTGGAAGGATGGCGTCATGATCTCTCCAAGAACTCTAATGACACTCTCTAGACTCTATCTATAAACCCTAGAGCCGTGGCGACTCTAAAAGTCTAATTGTGTGTGTGAATGAATCCCTCAATTGATCCCCCTTTGATGTGCCGGCTGCTATGCTTAAATAGGATAAGTTAGGGTTTCCAACCTTGTCTGGGAAAAGGGTAAATTTCTTGACAAAAACTTCAAGTTTTCACCAAAAACTTTAGTTAATAACCCGACTCAATTCTTCTGTCTTCTACTGTGTAGTTTCTGCATTAGTTTTCGGCGAAGACTATAGAACTTTTCGCCGAAGACTTTGTGCTGGGCAGTGGAAACTTGGTTCTTCACTCGGTTTGACTTCTGGTATCAATTTCGGGTCATTCCTTGAGGTTCCTTTGCTTCCCGAGCTCGTCCGTGGCTACGTATTTGACGGCAAAAACCTATGAACTCATAGAGATACTAGAAAACACATCAAATAGACTAAAAAAGGGCCAAAGTAACCAAATTGGTAGGAAAAAGAGCAGTTGAGTGAATATACGCTATTCTACCCCTGGAACCGTGTTTCAAGTAAGGAAATGTCGCTTAAATGAGGCTGATAATCACGTTAAATAGAGTGTCATCAGCACTCTTCAAGACTCCCATGATATGGTCTATTGGTGACCATATTTATCAGATGCGGCTTCAGCTCGAAATCTGCTATTGCAATATGGGGTAGAACAATACTTCTTGCGGCTTCTCCCACTACAAGTGATGACACTCGATTTGACGTGATTATCAGCCTCATTTAAGCGACATTTCTTTGCTTAAGACATGGTTTTTAGGGTAGAATAGCGAATATTCAACCAATTGCCCTATCTCGTGCCATCTGTGTTACTTTGGCCCGTTTCGGGTCTATTTGATGGTTTTCTAGTGTTTTTTGTGTTAGCACAGGTTTTTGCCGTCAAATAAAGTAGCCAAGGTCATGTCTAAGGCGTTGGAACCTCGAGGAATTGCACCGGAATCGATCAAAGGAGCCAATCAAGTTCAGAAAGTTCCAGCCCGGTTTACAAAGGAATTTTCACCAAAAATACCCTAGTATTTTCGGCGAAAATATCAGCACAAATCAACTAAGGCCAACTGAAGGAAGTTTTTGGCCGAAAACTCTAAGTTTTCGGCCAAAGCAAAAATTACAGGAGAATTCAGCCAAAGGACCGTCCATTTAACGATTATTTTCGGCGAAAATAGTAAGGTATTTTCGGCGAAAATAATAGAAGAAATCCGTCTGAATTAGGGTTAAGTATAAATACTTAACCGGCGGCCCAAATCAAAAGGATACCTCATAACCTACTTTCATAATCACAATTCCAAGAATTCTCTGAAGTTCTGGAGCGAAGAGTTAGAGTTCGAAGAGCCGGAAAGAGATCGTGGCGCCATCCCTTCCACCTCGGAGACTCGGAGCTAGGATTGCGGTTTACCGAAGATCAAAGTCTGTCACAGTCGTCTTAATTAGGTTTTTCAGATTCTATTCTGTTCTTCCTCTGGATGATGAACTCTTTCTTTGTTTTTGATTCTTTTGTGATAAACATGAGTAGCTAAACTCGTTAGAGCTTAGACTAGATGAACCCTAAGTGACCCAGGGCTTTAAAGCGGTCACGGATCGGCCGTGATTAGATTCGAAGTTCAATCAGTTTCTCTTTCATGTTTGATTTGTTCTTCATTGTTCATGTTTCTTGTCTGGATTGATCACCTAGATTAGATTCTTGTTAAGCTAAGGATAGAAGCGAACACTCGCCTTACTTTAGAACATCGAATTGAACAATTAACCTTATAATTGGGGCGTGCCTTTCGTAGGAACCGGTTAGGGTTAATCCACTGCAAGAGTAACTCATAAATCGTTAGTAACTGCACCAGTTAAGTTAAGTCGTTGTGAGAGGTGACCGTACCCGGGCGACTAATTAATCTTGGTAGTTAGAATGGATAGAGCGAATGTTTGCCGATCTTAAACCTAAGGGTAAGGAGTTATGGTGGTGTCTTAGTAATTGATTGAATGAGAATCGAAATCCGCTGATCTGTTGATTGCCAATGCTCTGGGGAACGAAGGGGGATTCAAAGTCTAAGTTCGTCTGTCATCTTTGTTTTCTACCCTAGTTTCCAATCTGCTTTAGTTTAATTTTTAAATTTCTCTACATTTCTTAGAAGTAGAAGTCGTGGAACTCACACCACGCACAAAGTGCTTACATTCAAGTATTTTGCTAGTTTTTGGAGTAGTCAATCATAGAAGGCCCGTGGAATACGATCTACCCTAGTGTGTTAGCTTTGTTAGTTATTTGGTTGAACCCGAACAATGATTTTAGGCATTCACCAACAAGCTTGGTCAAGTCTGACAACGATCTCCTTGCATCTGCCATATCTCTGTGAAAAGGTGATGACACACTCGATTTGACGTGATTATCAGCCTCATTTAAGCGACATTTCCTTGCTTAAGACATGGTTTTTAGGGTAGAATAACGAATATTCATTCAACTACTCTATCTCGTGCCATTTGTGTTACTTTGGCCCGTTTCGGGTCTATTTGATGGTTTTCTAGTGTTTTCATGTTAGCACAGGTTTTTTCCGTCAAATAAAGTAGCCAAGGACGTGTCTAAGGCATTGGAACCTCGAGGAATCGCACCGGAATCGATCCAAGGAGTCAATCAAGTCAAACCAAATTCCTGCTCCATTTACAAAGAAGTTTTCGGCAAAAATCCCTTGGAGTTTTCAGTGAAAACTCAAGAACAAATCGGCAGTGCATTCAAGAAGAAGTTTTCGACGAAAACTCCAAGTTTTCGCCGAGAACCCGGCGTCTGAAAAACACAGGAGAAAACAGCCGGCGGTCAACCCATTTACAAAGATATTTTCGCCGAAAACTTCATCATTTTTTCGGCGAAAATTCCAGGCAAAACCGGCAGTATTAGGGTTAAGTATAAATACTTAACCGGCGGCCCTAGATAATTATATATTTTCAATCATTACACAATACAACTAATACCAAATACTTCAAGGATTCTCAAGAGTTCTGGAGTAGAGTTTAGAGTTCGAAGAGCCAGGAAGAGATCGTGACGCCATCCCTTTCATCTCGAAGACTCAGAGCTAGGATTGCAGCTTACCGGAGATCAAAGTTCTGTCGGAGACATCTTAATTATGTTTTTTAGATCCTTTTCTGTTCTTCCTCTATTCAAGATGAACTATATCTTTGTCTTTGATTCTTTTGTGAAAAACATGAGTAGCTAAACTCGTAGAGCTTAGACTAGATGAACCCTAAGTGACCCAGGGCTTTAAAGCGGTCACGGATAGGCGGTGATTAGATTCAAAGTTCAATCAGTTTCTCTTTCATGTTTGATTTGTTCTTCATTGTTCATGTTTCTTGTCTGGATTGATCACCTAGATTAGATTCTTGTTAAGCTAAGGATAGAAGCAAACGCTCGCCTTACTTTAAAACATCAAATCGAACAATTAACCTAATCATTGGAGTGTGCCTTTCGTAGGAACCAGTTAGGGTTAATCCACTGCAAGAGTAACTCATAAATCGTTAGTAATCGCACCAGTTAAGTTAAGTCGTTGGAGAAGCGACCGTACCCGGACGGCTAATTAATCTTGGTAGCTAGATCGGATAGAGTGAACGTTCGCCAGTCTTAAACCTAAGGGTAAGTAGTTATGGTGGTGTCTTAGAATTGATTGAACGAGAATCGAAATCCAATGATCTGTTGATTGCCAATGCTCTGGTGAACGAAGGGGGATTCAAAGTCTAAGCTTGTCTGTCATATTTGTTTTCAACCAATTTTTCAACCTATTTTCAGTTTTAATTTTTAATTTCCGTGCATTTCTTAGAATTAGAAGTCGTGGAACTCACAGCACGCACGAAGTGTTAAATCTAAGTAATTTGCCTTTATATTTGAGTAATCAATCATTAGAAGACCCGTGGAATATGATCTGCTTAGCCATTCAACTTAGTAGTATTTGATTGAACCCGCACAACGACGGTTCATCAAAAGGATTCTCAAAGTCTTTGGGATGCCGCATAATGATATACCCGCCACACATTGGACACGCTCGGAGAAGCTGTGGGCACGGAGACAGGAGAAAAGCTTCAAGACGAGGGTCACCGCGTACGTGAATGAGTAGAGTCGGGCTGGGCATGAAGAGGACTAATAGACAGAAATATGTTACACTTTTCTCCCCATATTTTATTGCGTATTCATGTGGCATTCAAGCTTTAACATTGTTCTTTTAGTGGTTTTGATTAACTTTATGAATTCTCATCTCAAATAAACACTCAGGATAATTATGGTCCATTTTCACGTTTTCCAAGGTGTTTTGATGAGGTTTCAGGTCATACCATTATTTAGATAATGTCAATACAAAGCCACAGGTTCAAACAGTGCTAAAATTGGAGTCCAGACGCTCAAGATATCAAGTTTTCAAGTTCTGACATAAAAATAACAAGACACTATGGAAAGGACCACACCTAGCGTCCCATTAGTGAACATCGGCGTTCAACTAGATTTTAAATGGCGCGCACACTAGTTACACGCTTTTTACACGCCATGGGTCTAGGCAGATTCTATAAATAGGGTTTTTAGAAACCTAATGTGAGAGGATGGGCAGACTTCATTCCCAGCTCATTTTCGATGAACACCCCCAACCTCCGGCACCTGGAAAACCCTATCGGGGTCATCTTTCATATCCCACATCCCATAATCAGCAGAAGAAGATCAAGATTCATTCGGGCACGAAGAAATCGGAGGAGCATTTCATCTCTTTCTCTCTAGGTCATTTTTCTCAGATCTTCAATATGTACTATTGTAACTAAACCCCCTAGGGTTTGGTGATTGTAACCTTACGGGGGTTGATGATTGATTAGACTCCTATTACATTGGATTTATTTTGTTTTAATTCAAGTTTAGATGTTATTCAGATCTATGTGTTCTTCATACCCTATTCTTTGCTTCTCTGACAATGATGCATGATTAGGTTTGTTGTTTGTTTGTATAGTACTACCTTGACTCAGTACTGAGCAAGTAATATGTTGTGCTTCATTTTTATGTATAGATTCGATCATATTAGCTATGACTTTTTAGGTTTAAAGACACAATATCATTCCATAGAACACCTTGTGCGTATTCTACTTTCAATGTAAATGGTGAAGAATGCCATTTTGCTAGTGGTTAATATTCAATTCTATTTGACTCTATCCAATGAGCTTAGGATTCGTTTCGATGTTTTGTTGAAAGATTTTGTCTAGCTTGTTAGAACTGTTTTAGTCCAAAGTTGTGTTTTCCATGATTTATGAACCTTGAAAGGGGAAACTTGCTTGACCCTTATCCCTCTACCATTTCAACTATCTTGTGTTCTGTCTTTGCACGCTTAGAACGATTTGTTGTCAACCCCTACTTCCATGATCTTTGAGCCCGTGCTGGAGTTAGTCGTTTATAGCTTGAGCCAGCCTTGATTTGAGATTTAGATTGCGAAGTGTGTGTGTTTTGCCTGTTCCATCAATTTGAACACCTCTCTCACAACTGAATAAGCCGAACTAAGAAGACCCTCGGGAAATACGACCCTTGCCAAAAGCCACATATCTTTGGTCACGCTTTCTGCAACGATGAAAGGAAGAAGGCCCCCTTGCCCTTCTGTTTCCCTCATGATAGGCACTTTGAGAAATACCTGATTTTGAAGGATCTCAAACCTCTGATGCTTGGTGAAATTGACAAATTTTCCCCAAAGGATGAATTGGATCTTATTAAGAGCGTGGTGGAACCAATTGGCTTGTGGGGTATCTTTAATCTCACTGATCCATGCCTGGAAGATCCCCTCAAATAATTTCTCTCAACCTTTGAGATTGACGGCACGAACGTGTTCTTCACACTTCAAAGGGAAGAGTATGGCTGGTCTTTTGAGGAATTATCAATTGAAATGGAGATCACCACTGAAAAGTAGTTGAGAGGAGCGGAGATCATTTAGCCTAACCATTTTAAGTTTGACGGTCGTGGAGAGCTAAAGAAGCACCAAGATAGGATGTGGAGTTACCTCACAAAAGGCGATGACAAAACCTTTCCGGTCACCGATTCTCCTTCTACTAAGGTGAGGTACCACATGTACAAGTTCATCCACCTTATGTGTCACCCAGGACATCCTCCGCTACAACAACTTCGACCTGGATATTGCTCGAGCCGTATTCCATAGAGTGAGGCTTCATCGTATAATGCTTATGGAAGAACTTTTCAAGAGTGCCACACCACTCTACTTACAATATTTGGTAGGCTTAGGTTTCGTTGGGATAATTGTCTCGGTTCTTAATCTTTACCCTAGTTTTGGAGGAAGAGCAAACAAGCACATCCCTATAATCAATTTGGGTACAAAAAGACTTACGATGAGAAGTTTCAAGTTGCGTCTTAACTCTGAAGATCCTACACCAGAAGAACAAGAAGCTGAGGCCACTGTTTATCTTCCCCCGTTTCAGGAAAATGCAAAGCATAACTCTAAGACCACCTGATAGTATGTTGATAGGTGACTTGATCTTATCCAGGAGGAGTTCACAACCCATTTTGACCAAATCAACAACCATCCCATTTTGCAGCATCTTGAAGATTTTGAGAATCCTTTCCACGGAGATATGGAGGATGCAAGGAGATCGTTGGCGGATTTCACCAAACATGTGGTGGGAGAAGCCGAAAGAAGCATTGTTTTACCCTAGATAGCAGCAGTAAACTTTGAGCTGAAGCCGCATCTCATAAACATGGTCGCCAATAGACCATATCACGGGAGTCCTGAAGAGTACCCAGTCGCGCACATTGAGAACTTCCTTGAGCTCTGCAATACCTACAACAGCAGAGAGTTTCAGCGAATGCTATTTGCCTCATGTTGTTTCCCTTCTCACTTATGGGAGCAGCAAAGAGGTGGCTAATCAACCCGATGGAACATTCACCCATTGGAGGCATCTTGCCCAAGCATTCTTAGAGGAATTCTTTCCACCTTCCAAGACATCAGAGTTTTAGAAGAGGATTACACGATTCATGCAGCTCGATGATGAATCATTGTACGATTCTAGTACTGATTCCAAGAGATCCTATGAGCTTGCCCACATCATGGATTTGGAGATGTACAACTTTCCAATTTCTTTGGCACTATTTTAAATGATTCAACAATGATCATGGTGAATCAGTTAACACATGGTGATGTTTATGCTCTATCTCCAGAAGAGGCTCTTGCTCATTATCCCTCAGTTGCGAATCAGAGTAGATCATGGATGAGGAGAGATGCTCTTCGTGATTCTAGTAAGGGATACATTGCTCCTTTACAATCTTTATATGATTCTCAAGCTGCTGAGTTGAAGAAGTTGCAGCAACACGTTAATAGGATGTCATATGGACACTCTAAGTCTGAAAGTTCCTCTTCTGGAGGTTCTTTCTAAAAAGTCAAGAGTTACGATGGTGTTAGTGATCTCCGTCATCTAGAGCGAGCTTGTCTCACATACCTTGGAGCCAAAATTTTCTAGGAGCTATGTGGATGGTGCGGGACTTGCAACCATAATGGTGGAGCATGCAACTTACTTGCAACAACTTTGGGAGCAATCTTCTTATGAACATTGAGGAGCTTAACTTCATTTGTCAAGTATATCCTTAGAATCAGTGTGGGTATGGCGGATTCAGACAGCAAGTGTGGTTCAACCGCAACTACAACCAGGATGAAAAGAGAAACTCTGGGATCCAAGGATCAGGAAGTGGTTCGTGAACTCTATACCAACCTCCAGGATCATCTGGAAGGACTAATAATGGATCATCTGGTAGCGCGGAGCCGACTACTAGAGAGATTATGCAGAGGTTGGATAAGATGGAGATCAAATGAATAGAGGATTGATCGCATGGAGAGAAAGTATGACATGAGGTTTGCAACTATAGAAACACAAATCAAGGGTTAGATTGCTCAATCTCATAGGACAGAGCAACAAATTGCTGAGTTGGGAAAACTTGTGGTATCGAATTGCGACCACAAGGAACTTTACCTAGCACAACCAAGCCTTACCCACGCCAAAAAATTTGACGTCAGTGGTGGCGCAACAAGAAGAAATTGAGGAGGTTGTTGTGTCCATGGAGAAGACCCCTCAAGTTAAGACATTAGTTTCTCCTTATGTCCCGTCTATTCCATTCCCTAACCGAGTAAGGGACGAGTCACAAGAATAATCTTTCCGCACTTATCTCAAGGTTCTTCACATGCCTTAGTAGAGATTCCTACTTACGCTAAGTTCTTGCAAGATACTCTGCTTGGAAAGGAAGAAGTTGAGTTAGAAGCTGTGAAGGTTGTTGAGGAGGTGCCACCTCCTCCGGTAATTAACGGGATAGATCAAGTGGTAGCGATGCTTGAAAAGGTGAGCGTCAACAGAGAGTTTCTTGGATAGCATAGTCAGAAGCATCAAGCATCCACCACTTGAAGAAGCTCTTTTTGAAGAAGGAGGGAGTGGCGCGAGTTGATGAAATGGCGCTTCGGATGAATTGTTCACAACTCAGGTTTCTAAGAAGCGCAAGGATCCAAGAAGTTTCTCTTTTCCTTGCTATATTGGTTCCCATCGCATAGATAGGGCTTTTGCTGATTTAGAAGCTAGTATTAATGTGATTCCCTATCCATTATGCCAACGCTTAGGATTAATGGAGTCAGTTCCCACTAGTATGGATGTTCGTTTAGCTTATGAGAGCATTAAGCAACCCTTAGGGATTGTTAAAAATGTTCTTATTAAAATCAGTAACTGATATTTCCTGGTTGATTTTGTTGTGCTAGATATGAAGGATGATTTCAATACTCCCTTTATACTCGGTAGACTATTCCTCGCTACTGCTGGAACCATCAATGACGTGCTTAGCGGGAGAATGACCTTGCGGTTAGGGGAGGAAAAGATCATGTTTGAAATGGCTACCTCGATGGTTGTTTCTCCTCTTTCATATATCAAGAAAGATTCAGCTTTTGATTTTGATGCTTTGCGCGATCATTTTGATAAGTTCACCTCACTCTCACAAAGTTCTTTGTTGGTATAAGAGGTTGGCATGATTCAGGGAGAAGCGCAAGTCCTGGGATGCTCATTGAAGGAAAACGGAGCTAATGATGTGAAAAAATGTTGTTCGAGAAGTCGGAAGTGATGAAAGAAGGCAAAGGAAAGAAGAAAACATTATCGGTATGCTATGGAAAGAAGATGAAGAGGAACTTGAGATTTAACCACTCGAAGCCCTCTAATAATGTACCTTGAACAACAGTCCAGGTATCATCGAGCTAACGATGAGAAATTTAGCGCTTCTCGAGAGGCACCCCGATATTTTTGTACATAAAAACAATTTTTAATTTTTTCGCTTTTGAAGATTTTTGCTCGAGTTTTGCGTAGGTTTTAGTTGTCATTTTTTTTATGTTCTGATGATTGATGCTTTATCGAGTCTTTATTTTTATTTTTGGTTGAAGAAAGAAGTTTGGGATAGAAAATTGCAAGCAAAACTGAATTTTAATGTTTTAAAAAGGGCTGGGAATTTCTGCCCAACAGGTCAGCGTGCAAACGCTTGCTGGCAGAAAACCCCGTTTAATTTCAAAAAATTTTAGCAATTTCTTTCCCTCTTCTCCTCTCCTATTTTTCTTCTTCTTCTCTCCATCTTCTCTCCCAAACCATAAATACTTGAACTAAATCTCCTTCACTCCTCCATACACCCACCTCCCCTAACCCAAATCCTTCACTCCCATCCCTTTAAATCCTCCATTCATCCCCTCTTCAAGAAAACCCCAACTCACATTCTCTCTCCTTCCTCCATTGAAGAAGTTCTCAAAAGCTTGAGCTCTTCTTCTTCTTTACCGTCTACACTCACTCGCCCACCATAAAAACACACCAATCCTCCCCAAGCTCGTTTTCCTTCGTCAATCTACCCTCGCCCTCAAGTTTTCCCTTATTTTTCTTCATTCCCACTCTTGGAAAAAGAAGAAAAAGTCAAACCTCCTTTGACCATGAATTTGTTATTACTTTTTAAGGTTGGTTTGCTTGTTCTTAGTTTCTCTTAGCTTCAATTTTCGTTAATGAATTGTATGATGCGAATTATTCTTTTGTTGATGATTGATTGTTGGTTAGGAGCATGCTAGGGTTGTGATTCTTGAAATTTTTGGATTTTTCTGAGTTGAAGAGCTAGGATTGATTTGCATGAACTTGATTCTTAGACTTTCTGATCAACTGTCTTGATGAGTTTAATTGTTTGCATGATTCTATGCTTTGTATTGACTGAGTTTGGATTGTTACATGATGAATGATTTTTTGTCCTAGAATTTTTAGCATAATACTTTATGTGTTGAGATTTTAGGTTCCATGTTCTATTGAGCATCCAAGGTACACACTCCCTTTCCCTTGATCTAAGATGATGATTTGAACTTTGTGATGGCTTGCTCGTTGTTCCATTGATGATTTTTTATTTTTTGCCTCACTTAGTCAATTTTTTGCCATGTTCTTTATTTGAAGATGACTTGAAATTTTATGTTCCTGTCTTCTAATTGATTTGGCATGATGAATTCTTTGGCTAGGATTGCATGAGATTAAGTACATGATGCTTATATTCTTTGTTCTTGCTTGCCTAATGCCATTGAATTGTTTATTTGCGCCATTCCACACAGTTTTGCATGAGTTTTAGTGCTTAAGATCATGTCTTGTCCTAGGATTAGTATGTGATTTTTCATGCTAAGTGTGGGGTTGTATGATGTTGAGGTTGAATGTAGCATGTGCTTTGGACTTTGCTTGTTGTTTAATTGCGATTTGAATTTTCATCTTGGGGAATCTATGTTGACTTGGAAACCTTAGTGAATTCTTGTGCATGATCCAATTCTTTTTTTCCAATTGTGCTAATTTGGTGAGGTTCTTTGCATTACTCATTGGTGAATTTTGTTGTGAGAATCTCATGTGGCAATTCTCTTCCTATAGGATGCCAAAGTAGAAGGGGGATTTTCGACGATGGTACAACCCTAACGGGCCTTTCCCTAGGCGACGTCCACCACCATAGAAATTTTCCAATCCAAAGGCAAAGGCGCGATCCAAAGCCTAGTTCCGCATCGAGAGCCTTAGTGGTGTATACTTGGACCGTGAGAATCTGGATGCTGAAGCTGTTATGCACTGTAAGGGGCCTCTAGTGGCAGCCGGCCTCTAGGGATTATGCCTCATTGAGGAGTGCGCCTCCAATATCAGGATGAAACAATTCATGTGCACCCGAAAGAACACTGATGATCATATCTCTTTCTCCATTCAAGGTAAAGAATTTAGCTACACTTGGGATGAGCTTGCAGTTCGGATGGGGATCTGCACTTTGAAAGAAGCTAGGTCCAGCGTTCATGATTGGCCTTTGGTCCCACCATATGAAAAGGATGACATGTTGGAGAGAGATCGCATGTGATAACACTCGTTTTGACGTGATTATCAACCTCATTTAAGCGACATTTCCTTGCTTAAGACATGATTTTTAGGGTAGAATAACGAATATTCAATCAATTGCCCTATCTCGTGCCATTTGTGTTACCTTGGCCCATTTCGGGTCTATTTGATGGTTTTCTAGTGTTTTTACGTTAGCACAGGTTTTTGCTATCGAATAAGTAGCCAAGGACGTGTCTTAGACGTTGGAACCCCGAAGAATCACACACAAATCAACCGGAGGATCACTCAAGGGAAACGAAACTCCTGCTCATTTTACACATATATTTTCGGCGAAAATACCCTTGGGTTTTCACCGAAAATGGAAGAAGAATTCACTGACCCGATCAAGAGGGAGTTCTCGGCGAAAATACATGAGCATTCTCGGCGAAAACCCAAAGCCAAATCAACCAGGAGAAACAGATGGGTGAAGCCACATTTTAACATATGTTTTCGCCGAAAATAACCTTGGATTTTTGGCGAAAATCCCAGTGAAAATCCAGAAACTGTCGGTTAGGTATAAATACTGAAAAACACGGGCAATCAGGGGACACTTACAATCTTACAATTGTCAATACACAGCTAGACAGGGGAGGGAGAAAAACGAGTAGAGAGGTTTCAAGGAGCCAGGAACGGATCGTGACGCCATCCATCCATCTCGGCGAGCCAGTGCTAGGAGTTGAAGATCCAGCAGATTGAAGCTGCCAGGAAACATCGAAATTAGGTTTTACAGTTCTTCTCTGTCTTCCTACCTGAGATGTATTCTTTGTTTGCCTTATATTCTTCTGTATTGAATATGAGTAGCTAAACTCGTGTAGCTTAGATTAGATGAACCCTAAGTGACCCAGGGCTTAAAGCGGTCACGGATTGGTGGTGATTAGATTCGAAGTTTATTCAGTTTCATCTTTCATGTTTGATTTATTCTTCGTTATCTGTGTTTCTTGTCTGGTTTGGCCACCTAGATTAGATTCTTGTTAAGCTAAGGATAGAAGCGAATGCTCGCCTTACATTAAAACACCAAATCGAACAATCAACCTTATAATTGGAGTGTGCCTTTCGTAGGAACCGATTAGGGTTGATCCATTGCTAGAGTAACTCATTAATCATTAGAATTTGCACCAGTTAAGTTAAGTCGTTGCGAGAGGCGACCATATCCGGGCGGCTAATTAATCGTGGTAGCTAGATCGGATAGAGCGAACGTTCGCTAGTCTTAAACCTAAGGGTCAGGAGTTATGATGGTGTCTATGAACTGAATGAACTAGAATCGAAAGCAACTGGTCTGTTGACTGCTGTTGCTCTGGTGATCTAAGGGGGATTCGAAGTCTAAGCTTGTCTGTCATCTTTCTAGTCAATCAATCAATCTGCGATCTTTCTTCGCTTTAATCCTCATTTCAAATAATCTTTGCATTTTAGTATAGAAGTCGTGGAACTCACACCACGCACAACTTGTGTTTAAACTTGAATTAAATTGCCAACATCTTTGAGTAAGGAAGTAGAGGAAACCCCTGGAATACGATCTACCCTAGCTTTTGTTAGCTTTGTTAGTTATTTGTTTGAACGCATCACAACGACACGTTCACCAAATTGGCGCCGTTGCCGGGGACTCTTCTAATTGTTTGAAAGAAGAGTTGGCATTTTTATTCTTCCACCCTTCCATCTTTCATTTTCCATCACACTTCGATTTTACACCGGTTGTGTTTGTTTTTGTCTCTTGCAGATCATAGCAGGTACAGAAATGGATCACTTCCGTTCCATCTTCCTTTACCGCAATGGTTACTCTTAAAAGTGTTGCGGACTACAGTAAACCGCGTGCATCCAACTTTCGATCCCCCATCACCGTGCTTTCTAATGACGATGATCCTGACTATGAGATTAAGATTCCTCTCCTAGAACTGATCTCTAAGGACGTGCAATTCGAAGGAAGGCCAGTTGATAACCCCTACACCCATCTAGATGACTTTTTGGTTGTCTGTAACACCTTCAAGTCTGGGAACCTCAACAAGAATGCTTTGTATCTCCGAGTCTTCCCTTTCTCCCTCAGAGGTGTAGCTAAGCAGTGGCTTGGAAGCAAGCCGCCGGGTCATTACACTAACTGGGAGACATTAGCTCAAGATTTTGTTGAGGAATACTTTCCTCCCGCGAGGACGACTGCTTATAAAGACCGCATCTCCAGATTCACTCAGAGAGAGGATGCAAGCCTGTATGACACTTGGAATGAATTTCAGTCTCTTCTCTTCGACTGCCCTCACCATGGGTATGAACCAAGACAGCTAGCTGAATTCTTTACTCGTGGTATGCGCAAAGAATCTGCAAACTGGGTCAACTCCCTAGCTGGTGGAGATTGTACCGCCCTTACTCCTCAGGATGCTCTTCTGCATTTTGCTAACTGTGCTTCAAAGTCTAGAAACTGGGAGAGGCAAATAGAAGGAAACAAGAGTCAGAGTCAGATGAGTGTTGCAGAGCAGATCAAGGTAGAGGTTCAGAAACATCTACAAGCAGCTGGTATTCCCCTCGATCCCCCGTCAGCCACCATCTCTTCAGTTGACTGTGGATGGTGTGGCTCCTGTGCTCATAACGGTGGGAGCTGCCTCAACTTCGGCACAACAGAAGTCTGGTCTACAGAGGAGATAAACTTCATCGATCAAGGTTTCGCTAACAATCAAAAAGGCTATGCCGGTTACAGAAACTTCGTGCCATGGAACCAGAGCAACCGGTTAGTAGATCCTTATTATAGACCTCCAGGATTCATTGGAGGACAACATCAGTCTCAGGCAAAGCCGTACTACAATAGAGACATGGATTATGAGAAGAAGTTCGATCAGATTATGAGCAGACTTGACGACCACGACATTTAACTAAAAGCTCAAGCCGCACTCAATCAAGGACAGAGAGCTCAGAGCCAGAGGATAGAGGATGCTATAAGTAATATGACTAAACTCTTTACTAGCAATCCTCTCCTTAATCCAGAAGCATTTCAAGCAGACTTCGGTACAAAGAGCGAACACGCTCAAGCCATTACCACCAGGAGCGGCAAGCAAACAACTGATCCCAAGGCTCCAGAACCTAAAGAAATACCAGATACCAGTGCCGCCATGGATATGCCAGAAATTGAGGATATCACAGAAGAAGAAGAAGCATCTGCTCCTCCTCCTCCTCCACCCAGGACAGCTCCTGAGCCTGTTTTGGCGCTATATGTTCCTCGGATTCCCTTCCCAAAAGCTGCAAGGAGCAAGGCTAAGGATCACGACACTCAGTACAAGAAGTGGTACAATGTTCTTAAGACTGCAGAGATCAAGATACCAGTGACTGAAGCTGTGGAAATCATACCACCACTTGGAAAGTTCTTTAAGGATCTCGTAAAGAAAGTGAAGAATGGGGAGGCGTACTCTATCACGCTTACTAATGAATGTGCGTCTATTCTCGGTGCGCCATCTCCCATTCGACAGCCACCACCACCCCCACCTAAGTGTCCTGATCCCGGTTCTTTTACAATACCGTGCATTATCAATGGCATTAAAATTGATCACAGTCTGGTTGATTCTAGTGCTTCTATTAATGTTATGCCTGTTTATCTATATGAAAAGATGAATCTAGGGCAATTAAAACTGATCACTCTGCATATCGTTTTAGCCGATAGGTCTGTCAAACTACCTAGAGGTATGATAGAAGATGTAACTGGTTGCTGTGGTCCGTTTACTATAATGGCAGATTTCGTTGTTCTAGATACTCGTGAGTTAGACGGAACGCTTATCCTAGGTCGACCTTTCTTAGCAACTGCTGGTGTGAATATAAACTACAAACAAGGCCTGTTAACTCTAAGCGTAGGTCAAGAGAGTGTTGCATTCTGCATTAAAGATAGCATGAGATATTCTGTTGCTCAAGATGATAAATGTTATGTTGTTGATCCCCTAGAGTTGGCCTCGACCAACTCCTTTACTAATGCTTTATCTAGTGATCCGCTAGAGTTGTGTTTGATTTCAGGGATTGATAATGCATTAGACGATCCAGAGCAGTGCTTATGGCAAGATGAGTTAGACGAACAGAAGGCAACATTCACACCCATCACCACGCCTACACATATTGAGCCAGCATCGAGTCGGATTACTACCTCATACGAGAATCCGCCAGAACTCACTTTGAAGGAGCTACCTGACCACCTAGAATACGCATTTCTGGGGAAGGACTGTCAGTTACCAGTCATCATCAGTTCGAATCTATCTCCCGAGCAGAAAGAGCAATTAATTAGGCTAGTCAAGAAGCATGTCCGAGCTATTGCCTGGCAGTTAGCAGACATCAGAGGCATCTCTGAAACCTTCTGCAAACATCGGATAGTTGTTGATGAAGAATTCAAACCAGTTAGACAACCCCAACGCCGACTTAACCCTCTGATGCAGGAAGTTGTAAAGAAAGAAGTACTCAAGCTACTAGATGCCTGTATCATCTATCCTATTGCCGACAGTCCTTGGGTCAGCCCGACTCAAGTCGTTCCGAAGAAAGGAGGAATCACTGTCATCCCTAATCCAAAGGGTGAACTCATTCCTACCCGAACAGTTACCGGATGGAGAGTCTGCATCAATTATCGATGACTCAATGATGCCACCAAGAAAGATCACTTCCCACTGCCGTTCATTGATCAGATGCTTGAATGATTAGCTGGTCATGAATACTACTGCTTCTTAGACGGGATGTCCGGCTACTTCCAGATCCCCATTGAGCTTGATGATCAGGAGAAGACGACCTTCACATGCCCGTTTGGTACGTTTGCTTATTGTCGTATTCCTTTTAGTTTATGTAATGCTCCCGCTACCTTTCAGAGATGCATGCTTGCTATATTTGGAGATCTGGTAGAGAATGTGGTAGAGGTGTTCATGGATGACTTCTCCGTCTATGGAGATTCATTTTCAAAGTGTCTGGCTAATTTGGATAAGGTGCTAGCCCGTTGTGAGGAGACCAACCTAGCTCTTAGTTGGGAGAAATGTCACTTCATGGTTACAGAAGGTATTGTTCTTGGCCATAGAATATCTAAGACAGGTATAGAAGTCGATCGTGCCAAGCTTGAGACCATTGCCAGCTTACCCCCACCGACCTCAGTTAAGACGGTTCAAAGTTTCCTGGGTCATGCTGGATTTTACCGAAGATTCATCAGAGATTTCCTGGGTCATGCTGGATTTTACCGAAGATTCATCAGAGATTTCGTCTTTGATAAAGCCTGTCTTGAAGCCTTTGAAACCTTGAAGACTCAACTCACCACCGCACCGATTCTTACAGCACCAGATTGGAATCTTCCATTCGAGATCATGTGTGATGCTAGTGATTTCGCCGTTGGCGTAGTTCTTGGTCAGAGAAAGGAGAAGAGATTTCATCCTATCTACTTTGCGAGCAAGACACTCAATGATGCTCAGAGAAACTACACTACTACGGAGAAAGAGCTCCTGGCTATCGTTTTCTCCTTTGATAAGTTTAGACAGTATCTAGTTCTTTCACATACCATCGTCTACACAGATCATGCTGCCTTGCGCCACTTATTAGCCAAGCAGGACTCGAAGCCACGTCTCATCCGATGGATCCTTCTCCTCTAAGAGTTCGACATTGAAATTAAAGATAAAAAGGGAGCAGACAATCTAGCAGCGGATCATCTTTCCCGTTTGGAGGAATCACAAACAGGTAAGTCTACTACCCCTATCAATGATTCTTTCCTTGACGAGCTGTTGCGTGTTGAAACATATGAACAGGTTAACAGCATAGCTATCGAGCCCTGGGCAATTCCTAACGCTCAAGATCTGAGTAATGCCGCCGATTCAGAGGAGCCTTGGTATGCTACTCTGGCTAACTATCTCTCGCACGGCATTGTACCTCCTGAACTGGATTTCAATGCACGCAAAAAGCTCTTTAAAGAAGCCAAGTCATACTTCTGGGATGAGCCTTTCTTATACCGCATCAGTCTTGACGGGATGATCTGGAGATGTGTCTCTTACACTGAAGCAGCTGACATCATGCGTAAGTGCCATGAAGGACAGTTCGGAGGACACTTTGGAGGAAACCGCACGACAAGAAAGGTACTCGAAAAGGTTTTTATTGGCCTTCAATCTTTAGTGACTGCGACGTTTTTGCTCGACGTTGTGATGCATGCCAGTGATCAGGTAACATCTCTAACCGTAATGAGATGCCCCAAATTGTTTCTTTAACTGTTGAAATTTTTGATGTTTGGGGAATCGATTTTATGGGTCCGTTCACACCCTCCAACGGAAACAAGTACATTCTTGTAGCCGTTGATTACGTTTCTAAGTGGGCTGAGGCTGAAGCTTTACCCACTAATGATTCTAGAGTGGTGGCACGTTTCCTTACCCGTCTTTTCACGCGTTTCGGTTCACCGCGCTTCATCATAAGTGATAGGGGTACCCATTTCCATGGACAATTCGACCGGGTGTGCAAACGCTTTGGCATCACCCACCGAATGTCCACGGCTTACCACCCTCAAGCGAATGGTGAGGCGGAAGTGACGAACCGTGAGCTCAAGCGGATTCTTGATAGGACAGTTGGCCGGTCTCGCAAGGACTGGTCATCTAAGCTCAATGATGCCTTATGGGCATATCGAACTGCCTACAAGACTCCCATCGGTACCTCACCGTATCAGCTGGTCTATGGCAAGGCATGTCATTTACCAGTTGAGCTTGAGCACAAGGCATTCTGGGCTAACAAAGAGTTGAACATGAGCTATGCTGTAGCTGGTAATAACCGCCACAACCAGATCGCGGAACTTGAGGAACACCGACTCCACGCATATGAGAGCACGAAGTTATACAAAGAACGCACCAAGCAAATTCATGACTCTCAATTGAGGACGATCAAGCAGTTCTATCCCGGAGAAGAAGTACTCTTATATAACTCTCGATTGAAGCTCTTTCCGGGTAAGTTGAAATCCCGATGGTCTGGCCCTTATACCGTGGTCAGACAGACACCCTTAGGCAGCGTCTACATTAAATTGCACGATCAAGAGCCGTTTGTGGTCAACGGGCATAGGCTTAAGAAGTATCTGCAAGGGTTAGCCGTCTCTTCCATCAACGTGCACTACTTCACGACGGAACCGTGACACAATTCCAGGTATTGTCTGGCTCACGGACGTTAAACAAGAGCGCTTCGTGGGAGGCAACCCACGGCTGGAGTCAGTAACTTTTCGTTTTGAGTCGTTTTTGTTTTAAACCCCTTTTCAAAAAAAAAACACACACACACAGCCGCCATTTTCAATAAATTTTTGGCGAAAATGTGTCATTGTTTTCACCGAAAACTTGTGTTTAAAATCGACCTGTTTCTCCTGTTCAGACTTTTCGGACCGAGACCACCATCTTTTCGCCGAAAAATTTTCTGCATTTCAACTGGGATTTTCGCCGAAAATCCCACATCTTTCCACCGAAAATTTTCCACCTTTCCACCGGTATATAAGGCCTTCTCGGTTTTCTGTTTTCACGAAGTTCACTACCCCTCCCCATCCGAAAATTTTCCGCAAACCTCACTCTCTCTGTTCGCCGCCACTGCCTCCCGACTGGTCGCCGCCGCCTGCCCGCCGATTGACAAGCTGCCGCCACTCCTTCAGCCGCCGCCAACCTTTCCCCTTGCCCAGCCCTCTTCCAAAACCCTGGAATCGGAGCTTTTCAGCTCCGGTTCCGGCCGACCTAGTTTTTCATCGATTCCTCAGATTTCCAATCGTTTTCTCGAGTCATGTCTTCACGGTTAGTTGTTCAGCACTTGATTGTGAATCTTTTGGCTTTTTGACTTTCGGTTTTCGGCATGGTTGACTTGGTTACTTTTTGGTTCTCCCTCATTCTTCATGATTGCTGTATCGGTATCAATTGGCTAGGTTCTGGCATTCCTTTGTGACCTTTTTGGAATCGTGACTTGTTGTCTGTGAGATCGTGTTCATGAATCATTCCATTCTTCATGCTTGCTAAATGAATTGACAGCTCTTTAATGCTATATCTTGATTCGATGATCTCTCGGTTAATTTGTTTACCCCAGCTTGTCAACTTAAGTGTGGGGTAAGATTCTTGTCATCTGATGCTGGTCATCTTTGAGTTGTGTTTTACAGGGCTCCCAAGCGTTTTAAAACTACCAGTGCAGATAGAGCGCAGCGATCCTTAGCTCGCCAGACACGGACACCATCCTCCCGACCAAAAGTTCAAGCTGCACCAACATCGACGGCTGTGGCCATCATTCCCGAGGATGCACCGACACCTGCGACTCCTATTTCATCTATTCCTATGCCTGCCAATGGGGCCATACATTCGTTCATCGCCTCCCTGGAGCCGCACCAGCTCGAGGTCTTTCAGAAGATCAAAGACATTCCTCCGGCTAAGGTGGCAGTTCTTTCTCTTGACAGTCTCAAGGCGCACAATCCGGCTTGGCACTCTACCATTGACACCGCCCTTCACAAAGCCGACTTACGAGTGCTGACCGCTCATGGTTCCCCCTACCCGCTTGTCGCTCTTCATGAGTTCTGGAGTTCATTCCGGCGCCTCACCCCGAAGCCCATTCGCGAGCAAAAATTCGTATCCTTCCGCCTCGGTGGTGTTCTCCACGAGAAGTCCATTCTCGAGTTTAGCCGCCTGCTGGATCTGCACGTCGACCTCACAACAGCGTCCGCTGGCTACAAGGACACATACTCCATCACGAGTGCTCCTTACCCAGACGTGTGGAGATGGGCCTGCTGCGAAGATGAGACCTCGCCTATCATCAACCCCACGGTCGGTGACATCTTTCACCCTATTCTTAAATTCTTACATTATGTTTGGGTGCAATCTCTGTGTTACTGCAGCAAGTCGAGCCGTCACCATGTCTCTTTGGAGGAGCTCGTCTTATTCCGTGCTTTAGAGGAGGATTCCAACCTGCATCCCGGATGGTGGCTTGCACGATTCTTTCACAAGCGCACTTCCGCAAAGAAGCTTCCTTCTGAGCTTCCAGGAGGGCCCTTCATTTCAATTCTGATCGATAATCTCCAGCTCGGTGACAAATGGGGCCCCGATATTCCTCGTGTCCCGATTGAGCATATAGGTGCTGAACTCGCCATAGCATGGGGCATCGACCTTTCTGCGGATTTTGAGCATTGCACATCGCTCCCTCACCGCACTCACCAGTCAGTTGACCGCCTGCCGTCGCGAGCGCAAATTGAGAGGCTGGCGCGTATTGAGAAGTGGCAGATAGACTACTCGACTGGTTCACTTCAATGGCAGAAGGAACGAGTAGCACATGAAGAGACTCAGAACGAGCGTTGGTCCACTCTCCAGTGATTCATGGCCGCCCAGTCTGCCCTACACACGGATGATATCGCATGGCGACAGCAGTTGGAGCAGCGGCTCGGCCTTTCACCTATCACGAATCAACCTCCACCCCCTCCCGCGGAACAGTGATCAGGTTGTCTCTACCCTTTTCCATCTGTTTTTCTTTCTTCTTTTTGGGTTTCTACCCAATTTTATTCTGTGTGGATCCGGGACACTTGTCCCGGTGTCCTTTTGATCTTTTTGTTGTTTGTGTTTTGTAGGATTTTAAGTCGCTACTCTGCTCCGCTCTGGCACCTCCGCGTTCTTCCACTACACCAACCACCACCCTCCAGGTTCTTCGTATCTCTCTCCTTCAAATTAGTCCTGTGAGGACACAGAACAGTCTAAGTGTGGGGTAGGGTGTTAGAGAACCATGCATGATCTTGATTGCCTATATCTTTGTGTGTGCCTCGTGATTCCTATCCAGTCCCTCTAGCAATAGAATGGCTCAGTTTTTTATTTTTGAGGTTAAGTTGTTGTTCAAACCTTCATAATGATGCTTAGACTGCTTAATCTAGAACTTGAAAACCAACTTGTCTACTTTGATGTTAAATTGCCTGGTCAGAACAGAATTTTTAAAAGCACACTTGTAGTTTGTAGCCTTGATTGCATGAAAATGACCGAATCCGACTAGCAAATCAAATGTGAGCTTCTGATCCATTGCACGTAACTTGCAATTTCAATTCTTTCTGAGTGGTTTTCTGTTTGCTTGGATGAGTTAGAATTTGCATGAGACCTACTCGAGACCACACGATGACATGAGTTCTAGAAGGATAGGGGCACCTAGATTCAGCTACTAAGCCAGATAGCCTACCTAACGATAAAATCCATTAGGTGTAGACCCTTGAGCTTGGCCTGTTCTTTTGGTTCAATTATACATTACAGCCACCTCCCAATTCTTTCATTCCCCGTTGATCCCTGTGGTTGTAGTTCTAGATTGACCTACCGGAAGTTGGTTTGTGGTAACCTGCCTATAGCCATTAAACAGGTGGTCTTAGCTAATATGTCCAGACGTGTAAATCCCTCTAGCAACTAAAAGAAGATCGGCACAAAAAAAAAGAGTAAAGTAAGAAAAGAAAGAAAATTTCGAAAAAAGTGAAGAAAAGAAAAATCAGAAAAGTTTCAAAGTTTAAGTTCAATAAAACGTTCTTCTCCCTACAAATGGAAGAACGAAGTCAAAAGAAAAGTTTGAAAAGAAAAAAAAATCGTGTAAAGAAAAAGAATAAGTGCTAGGTTGCTTGAGGGTATCATAGGACGAGCGTTCATCATTCCACCCGTGTTTGGTTAGACGGTAGGAAGCCATAGATTAGATTCGAGGGAAGTTAGTCAAAAGCTACACCGCACAAAGCCATCATCATACATTCCCATCATCCATCTCATTATAAACCCAAGTACTGTAGATTTCATTACGTTCCTAGCAGGGAAGTCCTTCTTGACTAGATACTCGTGTTGTCACAGTGGTGGAGATGTGGTCGAAATGCAAACCTATGACAGAATTCAGTAACAGAAAATGATCGAGAGCAGAAACACGTCCTTAAACACGGGAGAATGAGAGTTCCCATTGTACTATATATACCCTGTGTGAGGAGTCTGGTCGGTCAGGTCAAATTCGTGCATAATTGGTTGCTAATTACTTGTCGTGTGCAGTTTATTAGTGAGACCAGGTAGTTTGGCTGATTTGTATGCATGTTAGGTTTCTTGTTCTAGGATCGAGTTGTCTAATAATTCATTGTGTTTGATTGAGCTCCAATTTAACCGATCTTATCATTTGTGAACATGAGCGTCTCTATTTAGTTTGCTTGAGGACAAGCAAAAGCTTAAGTGTGGGGTATTTGATAACACTCGTTTTGACGTGATTATCAGCCTCATTTAAGCGACATTTCCTTGCTTAAGACATGATTTTTAGGGTAGAATAACGAATATTCAATCGATTGCCCTATCTCGTGCCATTTGTGTTACCTTGGCCCGTTTCGGGTCTATTTGATGGTTTTCTAGTGTTTTTACGTTAGCACAGGTTTTTGCCATCGAATAAGTAGCCAAGGACGTGTCTTAGACGTTGGAACCCCGAAGAATCACACACAAATCAACCGGAGGATCACTCAAGGAAAATGAAACTACTGCTCATTTTACACATATATTTTCGGCGAAAATACCCTTGGGTTTTCCCAAAAATGGAAGAAGAATTCACTGACCTGATAAAGAGGGAGTTCTCGGCGAAAATACATGAGCATTCTCGGTGAAAACCCAAAGCCAAATCAACCAGGAGAAACAGACGGGTGAAGCCACATTTTAACAGATGTTTTCGCCAAAAATAACCTTGGATTTTCGGCGAAAATCCCAGTGAAAATCCAGAAATCGCCGGTTAGGTATAAATACTGAAAAACACGGGCAATCAGGGGACACTTACAATCTTACAATTGTCAATACACAGCTAGACTGGGGGAGGGAGAAAAAACGAGTAGAGAGGATTCAAGAAGCCAGGAACGGATCGTGACGCCATCCCTCCATCTCGGAGAGCCAGTGCTAGGAGTTGAAGATCCAGCAGATTGAAGCTGCCAGGAAACATCGAAATTAGGTTTTACAATTCTTCTCTGTCTTCCTACCTGAGATGTATTCTTTGTTTGCCTTCGATTCTTCTGTATTGAATATGAGTAGCTAAACTCGTGTAGCTTAGATTAGATGAACCCTAAGTGACCCAGGGCTTAAAGCGGTCACGGATCGGTGGTGATTAGATTCGAAGTTCATTCAGTTTCATCTTTCATGTTTGATTTATTCTTCGTTATCTGTGTTTCTTGTCTGGTTTCGCCACCTATATTAGATTCTTGTTAAGCTAAGGATAGAAGCGAACGCTCGCCTTACTTTAAAACACCAAATTGAACAATCAACCTTATAATTGGAGTGTGCCTTTCGTAGGAACCGATTAGGGTTGATCCATTGCTAGAGTAACTCATTAATCATTAGAATTTGCACCAGTTAAGTTAAGTCATTGCGAGAGGCGACCGTACCCGGGCGGCTAATTAATCGTGGTAGCTAGATCGGATAGAGCGAACGTTTGCCAAACTTAAACCTAAGGGTCATGAGTTATGATGGTGTCTATGAACTGAATGAACTAGAATCGAAAGTTACTGGTCTGTTGACTGCTGTTGCTCTAGTGATCTAAGGGGGATTCGAAGTCTAAGCTTGTCTGTCATGTTTCTAGTCAATCAATCAATCTGCGATCTTTCTTCGCTTTAATCCTCATTTCAAATTATCTTTGCATTTTAGTATAGAAGTCGTGGAACTCACACCACGCACAACTTGTGTTTAAACTTGAATTAAATTGCCAACATCTTTGAGTAATGAAGTAGAGGAAACCCCTGGAATACGATCTACCCTAGCTTTTGTTAGTTTTGTTAGTTATTTATTTGAACGCATCACAATGACATGTTCGTCATGTTCCCAAATCCTTTGGGAGAACGTGATCTCCTCCATGCTCACTTGATTTCGTCCCTCTTCATAGACATTTACTAATCCGAGTTCCAGGAAGAAGAGTACATCATTCCTCCTAAAGTAGAGGAGAAGACAACTTCGAGGAAGAGGAAGAATCACACGATTGATGGCGCATCGGGGAGCACCGTAGAGGATGTCTAATCCTCCTGAGGTTCGGCTTACTCTGAGGAAGGGTTCACATCCTCCTCCACCTATCCTTTACTTTTTTGCTTTTTTTCTAAGACTTTGCTTTTCTTTTCTTTTTCTTTGAAAAACTTTGGGATGACTGTATTGTGATTATGATGATATTTTGGTACTCGAGTTTGTTTTATGTGGATGGTCAAGATACAAAAGAAAGGAAACACCAAGAGCGAAAAGAAATTGAGCGGAAGTTTGGTCCTTCCAGATTTCAACGTGAGCATGCTTCTTTTTCCCGGTATCATCTTCTCTTCTCTCCTACTTCTCCTTAGATTTGTTCTTGTCCAATGAGGACATTGTCTTTTTTAAGTGTAGGGTGGGATATGCATGATCGGGATAGATATATACCGTGACCTTGACTCAAATGTGTGGTGATTGTGGTAAATTTTTGGCTAATTTTTTTCATTCTATCACTGCTTTCCCATTTAACCACGCATCTTTGACTCTCTACATTGCATAATTCCTTGTGAATGTGTCCATGTTCTTGAATTTTTTGATGAAATCGATGTGGTGTCTTGGTTTAGTGAATTGTGTGAGAATCTTGAAATGTCCATCACCCCCACTTTCATTATGTTAGTAGTATAGGAATTTTCTTTAATTGGATTAATCAATGATTACTTGGATTTGTGCAATGCTTGGTCTATTCTTCTGTAAATAATCTCTAGTCTGATGCCATGTCCGATTTAGATATGGGATTCCAACGAAATTTTATTTTGCCAAAGTGCGGTTTAAAATTGTAAAAATGTGGTAGTTGTGGGTGAATATACAAGCTGGCATACGTGCCCGCCCATTGATGTAGTCTCAAAGAGACGTCTCAATGTGGCATTCTTCTTCTAACCTACTCCGGATCGTTGCTGGGGCTTAGGATAACTTGGAATTTTAAAGGTTTCTGGTTGCTCCATACCTGGTAGTATCCACAACCGATCACTGAATGTTAATGTCAAGGCAAGAAAGTAAATGTACAAAAGGTAGTATGGTATTTCCATCTGATGCACACAATTATTGATGTATTTATTCCCTCATTAGACGACATTTTCGTGATGATTTTATCTTGTTTGAATTATTTTAAGTGACTTTATTCCCCTTTCGGCCTTTGGTAATGTTAAGTGACTTTGTTTGGGATGATTTTCGTCAGTTCGCATGTTTTTTTATGGATTTTAGGTAATAACCGACATTGGGAAATCAAACCGGGAGTGGAGCATTGAGCGACATGGGATTCAAGACACCTTGGAGTGATCCGAGTCGAGGGAAGAAGACCCAACCACAAGGAAAGGACGATTTTGAAGAATACTCAAAAAGCTGAATTTTGGAGCTTACACCCCATGTAAGCTCCCCGGATGGAAAATTTTGTCTTTTTCAACAAAGATAAGGTTTTAGATGGTATAAATAGACTTTTGGGGAGCCAATTCAAAGCACATTAAAATTTTAGAAATTAGCCACGACTTGGAGAGGGTTTAGAGCATATTTTGGATTCCTAAAAGATGCTCAGAGCTTAGGAGTTGAAGAGTTTCAAGATCAAAGTTGACCGGAATCGTTGAAATTAGGTTTTACAATTTCTCTCTCTTCTTCTTTTCTGAGATGAATTCTTTGGTAGCTTTTCATTCTTGTTTGTCGGAGATGAATAGCTAAACTGTTCTAGCATAGATTAGATGAACCCTATAAGTGACTTGGGGCTTTAAAGCGGTTAAGGATCATCGATAATTAGATCTTAATTCAGACAGTTTTTATTCACAATTGATTTGTTCTTTGTTTTATGTTTCTTTTCTAGCTTGATCACCTAGATTAGATTCTTGTTAAAATATGGATAGTTGGCGAACGTTCGTCTGGTTTTAGAACTTCTTATCAATTAATTAATCTATTCAATGGAATCATGCGTCTTGTAGGAACCGTTTAGGGTTAATCCATTTCAAGAATAGCTCACTAAAATCAATCAGGTGGACCAATTAGTTATCCGTTGCAAAAGTGAACGCACAGATGGTCAATTAATCTTGGTAGCTAGTTTGATAGGGCGAATATTTACTAACTTAGACCTAATGGTAAGGAGTTATGGCGGTGTTTAAGTACTGAATGAATTAGGATTGAAAAGTCATTGGTTTTGTGATCGCCAATGCCTTGGTAATCTTACGGGGATTCGAGTCTAAGCTTTTGTCTGTCATTCAAACCAAACCTTAATCAATCAATCTGTCTCTTATTTCAATTTTATTTCCCTTGCATAATAGTTTAGAAGTCGTGCACTACAAAAAAAGGTAGTTTAGCGTCGGTCAGACGCGCGTTTTGGCGTCGGTCACCGACCGACGCTAAATTTAATAGCGTCGGTCGACAAAACCGACGCCAGATGTGGTGACGTTAATATTTAGCGTCGGTTTTAGGTCGACCGACGCTACGGCACAGACCGACCGACGCTAAATATGCGTTCACATCACAAAAAAAAAGCTGCAGATGTAGCTGCAGCTTTTTTCTTCTTCTTCCCTCCTTCTTCTTCCCTCCTTCTTCTTCCCTTCGTCTTGCATCTGCTTCTTCTTCTAGCCTCCTTCTTCTTCTTCTTTTTCTTCTTCTTCTTCCCTCTTTCTTCTTCTTAGGAAAAGGTGGAGCGGCGGCGGCGGCGGTCTTGGAAAAGGTGGAGCGGTGGCGGCGGCGGCTTTGGAAGAGGTGGAGCGGCGGCGGCGGCGGCGGCTTTGGAAGACGTGGAGCGGTGGGGGCGGCGGCGGCTTCTTTGGAAAAGGTGGAGCGGCGGGGGCGGCGGCGGCTTCTTTGGAAGAGGTGGAGCGGCGGGGGCGGCGGCGGAGGCGGCGGTGTCAGCGGAATAGGTGGAGCGGCAGTGGCTGAAGAAGAAGAAGAAGAAGAGAGGTTTGGGTTTAGGAGATGAAGATGAAGAAGGAGATGAAGATGAAGAAGAAGATGAAGAAGAAGAAGGGAAAAGAGAAAGATAAGAGAGAAGAGAGGAGGCGGCTGGCGTTCAGCTCATTAGGGTTGACCGACGCTAAAACGCGAGATTCTATTTAGCGTCGGTCGACCAGTCGACCGACGCTATCCTCTTTCGTTTCAACCGACGCCAAAACGCTCTTTTTTGTAGTGGTGGAACTCACACCACGCAACTTGATTTAAACCTGAATACTTGTCGATTTCTTTCAATAAACAATTAGAAGCAACCTTTGGAATACGATCTATCCTACTTTAGTGGGATAGTTATTTGAGACTCTGTTTTACACGTTATCAAATTGGCGCCGTTGCCAGGGACTCTTCTTAATTGTTTGAAAGAAGAGTTGGCAATTATTCTTCTACATTCCATCTTCCCATTTTCCATCACACTGCAATTTTACATCGGTTATTCTTCTTTTTGTTCACTTGCAGGTTGAATGCAGGTATATGAACCATCTACTCACTCATTCTCAGTTCAAGCCTAGTCTTTACCGACAAAGCAACAACAAGTAAAGAAGCAAGTGATAATTGAATCGCCTTCCCCCATTAAAATCGAGGAGACTAAGGAAGAATCAACTCCATCTCCTAAGTATTCCGTTACCGTTACACCTCACACTACTCCATCACCACCGCCGTCTCCCAAAATAAACCCACCACCACCACCTCCTACTCAACGCACCATGGCGGATACAACAAGTCGAGCGCGACTAGTGTTCGGTCAAGCATCGCCGTTTCAGTCAATGATGTAGATCATGACTATGAGAACAAGATCCCATTCCTAGGTATGATCTCTAGGGACATTCAGTTGGAGGGAAAGCCGCATGACAATCCATGCACTCATCTGGCGGACTTCCTTGCCATGTGCGAGATATTCAAGAGTGGGAACCTCGACAATAACACTCTATGCTTACGAACATTCCCATTCTCTCTCAGAGGCGCCACCAAGAGATGGCTTAACAACAAGCCACCCGGTCACTATACTAATTGGGATGATCTTGCCCAAGAGTTTATGGAGGAGTACTTCCCTCTGTCCATGACCACGGCCTACAAATACAGTATTCTCGGTTTAGACAGAAGGACGGAGTTGATGACACTCGAATTGACGTGATTATCAGCCTCATTTAAGCGACATTTCATTGCTTAAGACACGGTTTTTAGGGTAGAATAGTGAATATTCACTCAACCGATCCATCTCATGCCCTTTGTGTTACCTTGGCCCATTTCGGGTCTATTTGATGGTTTTCTAGTATTTTTGTGTTAGCACAGGTGTTCGCCATCAAATACGGCAGCCAAGGACGTGTCTAAGGCACTGGAACCCCAAGGAATCGCACCCGAATCAACCAGAAAAGTCATTCAACTCAAAAGAATTCCTGCTCCATTTTACACATAGATTTTCGGCGAAAATCCCTTTGGGTTTTCGCCGAAAATGAAAGAAGAAATCCACTGTCCTGATCAAGAAGAAGTTTTCGGCGAAAACCTTGGGAGTTTTCACCGAAAACCCTATGCCATTTAAGCCAGAAGAAACAGACGGATCAAGCAACATTTGAGCAAATATTTTCGCCAAAAATATCCTTGGATTTTCGGCGAAAATCCCAGTGAAAAAGCAGCAGCGACCGGTTAGGTTTAAGTACTGAATCAAGCGGCTAAATAAGGGAGATCAGAATTTACACACAAAATTAAGACGGGACGAGAAACCCCAAGACTGAGAGAAAGAGAGAACGAGTGGATAGAGTTCGAGGAGCCAGGAACGGATCGTGACGCCATCCATCCATCTCGGAGAGCCAGTGCTAGGAGTTGAAGATCCAGCAGATTGAAGCTGCCAGGAGTCGTCGATATTAGGTTTTACAGTTCTTCTCTGTATTCCCTACCTGAAATGTATTCTTTGTCTGTCTTCGATTCTTCTGTATTGAATATGAGTAGCTAAACTCGTATAGTTTAGATGAGATGAACCCTAAGTGACCCAGGGCTTTAAAGCGGTCACGGATCGGCGGTGATTAGATTTGAAATTCATTCAGATTCTCCTTCATGTTTGATTTGTTCTCTGTGTTTCTTGTCTGGTTTGGCCACCAAGATTAGATTCTTGTTAAGCTAAGGATAGAAGCGAACGCTCGCCTTACTTTAGAACATCAAGTTGAACAATTAACCTTATAATTGGAGTGTGCCTTTCGTGGGAACCGATTAGGGTTAACCCACTGCAAGAGTAACTCATAAATTGTTAGAATTTGCACCAGTTAAGTTAAGTCTTGCGAGAGGCGACCGTACCCGGGCGACTAATTAATCGTGGTAGCTAGATCGGATAGAGCGAACGTTCGCCAGTCTTAAACCTAAGGGTCAGGAGTTATGGTGGTGTCTGAGAACTGAATGAACAAGAATCGGAAACCGCTGATCTGTTGATTGCCTATGATCTGGTGATCTAAGGGGAATTTAAAATCTAAGCTTGTCTGTCTTCTGTCTTAGTCAATCAATCAATCATTATTCGCTTTAATTTCATTTCAATTAATCTTTGCATTTTTAGTATAGGAGTCGTGGAACTCACATCACGCACTAAGTGTTTACCCTCGAATTTAATTGCCAACACATTTGAGTAAGGAAGTAGAGGAGACCCATGGAATACGATCTACCCTAGCTTTACAGCTTGGTAGTTATTTGATTGACCGCTATTCTGCAGCTCATCAGGAGTCAGCCTATATGATGCTTGGAATGAATTCCATGAACTTCTTTACAACTGTCCTCATCATGGGTTCGAACAAAGACAAATGGCTGATTGTGAATGGTGTGGGGCTTGTGCACATAATGGAGGATGTTGTCAGAATTTTAGGAAAGCAGATGTCTGGTCTGCGGAAGAAGTAGATTTTGGGAAAGAAGGCTATACCGGCTACCGTCAATATCGGCAACCCCAACAACAGCAACATGAAGGAAGCTTCCAAGAGCGTCCCTCCTATAACTCCGGGGTAAATCCAAACCAGAACAACCGACCATCTGGGTCATTCCAGGAGAACAAGCCAGCTCATTAATCCGGAGGGATCTATTAACCACCACATCGGAACCAAGGAAATTATGGTACAACACCTGGCAATCGTAGAATTAGTACTCTAACAACAAATATCAAGGACCTCCTGGGTTCACCGGAGAACAGCATCCTCAAAGGTCAGCGCCACAAAATACTAAGGAGAGCGAGATGGATAAGAAGCTTGACCTAATCATGACGAGACCTGACCACCATGATGAATAGTTCAAAGCTCAAGCCACGTTAAATAAAGTCCATATATCTCAAGGTTAGAGGATGGAAGACCATCTCAACAACATCGTCAGCCTC
This sequence comes from Linum lewisii, assembly GCA_034768395.1. Taxonomy (NCBI): domain Eukaryota; kingdom Viridiplantae; phylum Streptophyta; class Magnoliopsida; order Malpighiales; family Linaceae; genus Linum; species Linum lewisii. The sequence goes on from CM068299.1 coordinate 38,715,333, forward strand.
CTCTCTAGTGATCGCCCCATGGGTCAGTTACCGAGCCAGACATAGCCGAACCCAAGGAATGAGCATGTCAAGGCCATCTCGACAAGAAGTGTCAAGCAAGTACCCGGTCCTACAACTCCTGGTCTGGCCATGGTTCCTGATGACATTGCCATTGAAATGCCAGAGATCAGAGGAAGAAGAGGAGATGACTTCCCCGCCTCCTCCAAAGCTGGTTCCTGTGCCACCTCTCCCTCCTTATCATCCTAACATCTCGTTTACTCAACCCATGAAGATGAAGACCTTCGACCCCACATACAAGAAATGGTAATCATACTTCAAGAACACAGAGCTCAAGATGCCACCCACTGATGCGATAGAGACGACACCACAACTTGGAAAAGTCATCAAGGATCTTACGAAGAACAAGAAGAAGGGAGAGGCATCTTCCGTCTCCCTTAATGAAGAGTTCTTCGCCATCCTCTGCCACACATCATCCATACCCCTCCAGCTAAGTGTCGTGATCCTGGTTTTTTTACTTTACCATGCACTATTAATGGTAATGAAATTTATCGTAGCTTAGCTGATTTAAGTGCTTCTATCAATGTCATGCCTATGCGTCTTTATGAAAAATTAAATCAAGGTGAATTGAAGCCAATTAGTTTACATTTGGTGTTAGCTAATAGACCTGTTAAAACACCTAGGGGAATAATAGAGGATGACTTGTTCGCTGTGGTCCGTTCACTATTGGTGAACCTCCAATCGTTGTGCGGGTTCAACCAAACAACTAACAAAGCTAACAAGCTAGGGTAGATCATATTCCACGAACCTTCTAATGATTGACTACTCAAATAAGCCAGCAAATTACTCAGGTTTAAACACTTCGTGCGTGGTGTGAGTTCCACGACTTCTAATTCTAAGAAATGCTGAAAAATTAAAAATTGAAATAAGAACAAAATGGAAATTGGTTGATTAAAACAGAGATGACAGACGAACTTAGACTTTGAATCCCCCTTCGTTCCCCAGATCATTGGCAATCAACAGATCAGCGGATTTCGATTCTCATTCAATCAATTCTAAGACACCACCGTAACTCCTGACCCTTAGGTTTAAGACCGGCGAACGTTCGCTCTATCCGTTCTAGCTACCAAGATTAATTAGTCGCCCGGGTACGGTCGCCTCTCGCAATTACTTAACTTAACTGGTGGAATTACTAACGATTTATGAGTTACTCTTGCAGTGGATTAACCCTAACCGGATCCTACAAAAGGCACGCTCCAATTATAAGGATAATTGTTCGATTTGATGTTTTAAAGTAAGGCGAGCGTTCGCTTCTATCCTTAGCTTAACAAGAATCTAATCTAGGTGATCAATCCAAACAAGAAACATGAACAATGAAGAACAAATCAAACATGAAAGAGAAACTGATTGAACTTTGAATCTAATCACCGCCGATCCGTGACCGCTTTAAAGCCCTGGGTCACTTAGGGTTCATCTAGTCTAAGCTCTAAGAGTTTAGCTACTCATGTTTATCACAAAAGAATCAAAGACAAAGGAAGAGTTCATCATCCAGAGGAAGAACAAAAAAGAATCTGAAAAACCTAATTGAGACGACTCTGGCAGACTTCGATCTTCGGTAAACTGCAATCCTAGCTCCGAGTCTTCGAGATGGAAGGGATGGCGTCATGATCTCTTTCCGGCTCTTCGGACTCTAAACTCTCTGCTCCAGAACTTGAGAGAATTCTGAAGTTCCGTATTAGTTGGTAATTATGTTGTGTATTGATCCTCCCTTAATTTGGGCCACCGGTTAAGTATTTATACTTAACCCTAAATCGCCGGATTTAGCCTGATATTTTCGCCGAAAATATTGAAGGATTTTCGCCGAAAATCTTAGTGTAAATGGATGGTCCGCCGGCTGCTTTTCTTCTGTGATTTTCAGATCAATTGTTCTCGGCGAAAACTTAGGGTTTTCGCCAAAAACTTCCTTTGATGAGCATCAGTCGATTTGTGCTGGGATTTTCGCCAAAAACACTAAGGTATTTTCGGCGAAAACTTTAGTCTAAACCGGGGCAGACTTTGGTTCGACTCGATTGACTCCTTGGATCGATTCTAGTGCGATTCCTCGAGGTCCCAACGCCTTAGACACGTCTTTGGCTACTTTATTTGATGGCAAAAACCTGTGCTAACATAAAAACATTAGAAAACCATCAAATAGACCCGAAACGGGCCAAAGTAACACAAATGGCACGAGATAGGGCAATTGATTGAATATTCGCTATTCTACCCTAAAAACCATGTCTTAAGCAAGGAAATGTCGCTTAAATGAGGCTGATAATCACGTCAAATCGAGTGTCATCAACTATTTTAGTGATTTTGTTATGATGGATACCCGAGAGGTAGATGTTACCCTCCTCCTAGGCCGACCATCTCTGGCAATAGCTAGCGCGACCATCGATTTCCAACATGGCTCATTGAATTTAAGGGTCGGAAAGGATAGTGTTACATTCCCCCTTAAGGACGGTATGCAATATTCTGCCAAGCAAGAAGCACATCGTTTATCTATTGATATTGTGGAGTTGGTGATGAGCCACCTATACCTAGGACCCGACCAGAGCTTTCCCTAACTAGGGCATGACACCGAGCCAAGCACTGATGCTGATGCTGGACCGAGACATGAGCCACGGGCCGAGCCTAGCACCAAGCCACGAGCACAGGCCAACACCCACGAGCCCCGAGCCCAAGATGCCACCTTAAGACATCCTAGAGACCTTCCTGAATGCCCGACGAGGACAGAAAACTGAAAGCTTGGCAAGATCAGAAATGGGCCCTGAGCCGAGCCAGGCACATGCGCCGGGCCGACATCCAGGCGCCACATAGGGGCGAATTTGGCTGAGCAAACAAAATGCACGTGCCTTTCAGGATTTTCCCGTGCCCAAACAATCCTTTCGAGAGCAGGATAAACCTCCACCAATCCTTATTGGATCTAGAGAAGGATTCCCCAAAAATACGGAGTCCTTGCCTAATTAGGAATCCTAATCCGACGTGAGCACGCCGCTTTTGCCGGTTTAGGGTTTTCTTCCTATTTAGTCTTTTTAAGTATTTTATTCAGAATTTCTTTCTAGTTTCTGATTGTTTAGGAATATTTTAAGCGTTCTAGAATTAGAATAATAGTAGGATTCAGAGAGCTTGTTCCCGAATCCCTCACTATAAATAAAGGCCTTTGGCCTACGTTTGTATTCAGACTTTGATTAAATAATTTTCAGAACACAAGTTCTTTTTCCTTCAAGCTTTTGCTTGTTGTTGCTTAGCTTAAGGTTGGTTCATCATCTAGGGTATTCACCCCTTGGTGTGGCACCTTCGACTGGACACTTAGGGTTCCTAGCTATATACAGCTATTGGGTCCAAGTACTTTCCACCTAGGTTTTCATAGGTTTGACTTGTTGCTAGCGTAATCAGCGTGTGGTGGTTAGGGTCTCGGCACACGGCTGTCGTGGTTCACATTAGCTGGTATCAGAGCCAACTCTAGTACTAATAAAAAATCTAGTGTGTCTTCAGAGATTTGTGTAACATGAATTGAGGATATTAACCATCCAAAGAACAAGGCTCTGTAACAAAAGACACCCATTACTGGAACTCGACGAGCTCAAGATCATGCAGAAGTGAAGGAGGCTTCAAAATGAAAAAGAAGGTGGCTTGGAAACCAATTAACCCTCCATCATCCGTCAAGCCACCGGACGTAGGCATGCACCTGAAGGATCTGTTCGGGCCATTCGAGGTCACCAGCACCCTCCTCGGTGAGAGAGCCAAACTCATTCATGCCGACAGTAGGCGATTTCTCTTGACTCGAGGTACACCTAAACTATACTTTAAAGATGCCGATGCTAGCGTGAAGGAAGTCCTAACTTGGGAAACCTCTTGATCTCCACCCAGGTATCGTCTAGCTCAATGACGTTACACGAGAGCGCTCCTCGGGAAGCAACCCGAGGTTGGAGTCATTTCAATTATTTACTTATTTATTGAGTAATTTTATGAAATTCGTGTCGAGTTGGTTGAGTCTGGATGAAACAAAATAGTTGAAAAATATATCTTGGGTATTATTTGGGTTAAAATATTGTTTGCAGGCATTTGGGTGACCAAATTGTAAAAAAGTGGCAAAATCCAGATTTTGTACCCAGAGTAAAAAACATAGTAAGCTTACATAGCCATGTAAGCATCCGTGTAAGAGCTTACATGTCGTGTAAGCTATTGCACTAAAGAGCTTACACGCCGTGTAAGCTCAAAAATCAGGAGGTACATCCCAAATTTTTCAGATTACACTATCTCTCCTCCTCTCTCTCTCTCTCCCACAAAAGCTCTCAACTCTCCCATCTCCATCCTCTTCTTTGAACTAAACACCCCCGACACCAAATCACCAAACCAACCTGCCGACGCCAGCCTTCCTCCTCGCCGCCGACTTCTCACGTACAGCCGGTCGACAATGTACGTCAACCCTCCACCTCGCCAGCCGTCGGAAAAACGTCGCCGACCCCAACCCACATCCCCGCACAGCCCCTGTCCCACCACCCAAACCCACGCTCACCCACGACCGCCGCTTGCACCTCCAGCCTCCCTCCACTACGTCAACGCCGACCGAAGCATCCCACCACCGTCCTTCGTCGCCAGCCATAACATCAACTCAAGTTCCTAGCTCTCTCACACTCTATTTTCATCCCATCCCCCTCATTTTAGTTCGATTTAGTGAGTTTGAGTCAAATTCCAGGCTCTGTTCCAACCTCTTAGAATGCTTGAAACATGTTTGGCTCCATTGATTATACAGATTACATGTGTGAAACATGGATTTGGTGTCCTTACAACAAAACCCTAATTTTTCAAGTTTCTAATTTTATGAGATTGACCTGATATTTATGAAATCAGTGGTATATTGAGCTTACATTTGAATCGAGGGTCGTTTTGATATCGTTTTGCCCAATTACGAATTTCCATTGACTTTCTATACTGATATTGCTCAAAATTAGAGATTTTTGCATATGACCGAATTTGGATGAATTGTTGCTTCGAGGCTGATCTTGTGATGATTATAAATGTGTTTGAATGCTTGTTCTCGAATGTCTATGGTTTTAATATGCTCGTATAATGAAATAGGTGAACTTCTTGAGTTTTTAATCTTGGCATGTGAGATTTATTTAGCTAACTTGGAAGTGATTATTGCTTGATTATGAAATGTGTTTGATCGTGTAATGTCACTACTTTGTTCTGTTTGGTTAAATGATGTTGACCGCCATGCTAAGTGTTGTGTTAATGTGTTTATGGGACTTTGGCTCATATTGTTGGCATTTCACTTACATCTTTGGACTTGGCTTCTTCGGTGTTTGTTGTTTTTGTTGTCATAATTCGATTATTTGGTGTGTTCCTATGTGCTACTTCCATCGTTTAAAACCCTAAACTTGACATTTAATGTGTTCCTCTTTTTCAAGATGGGAAGAACAGAACATCAAGCGCGAGAGGATCAACTCTACACCTCCGCATGGGCAAGGGAGCTGCGTAGATTTCGAGTGGAGTATCAAGCGTGGTGGCCGGTTATCTGACTATTGTAGCTATGAGTCGCAGTGATTGAGAGGAAATTGAGGATTTTTCAGTGATCTTAGTGCTTTTAGGATTTTTCTCTATTTTTTCTTATCATCCAGAACACTGTACTTTTATATTTATTTTGTGTCGGTTTGTTTTGTCTTGAGTCCTTGTCCAACTTTTGTAGTTCTTGAGTCAGTCGAGTGTTTGTCTTTTGGATGCTTTAATCGTGTGATGAAACTTACTCCACAATGTCTCTAGGTTGAATTTAGAAATACCGATTCATGAATCACAGTTATGTCTCCGATGTCTCACCCACGTCATCTCTGATGCCCTCACGCTCGCTTTTCGGTACCCCTATACACTTTTCTTCTCTTTTTATGTGGTCCATTGAGGACAATGTCTAATTTAAGTGTGGGTGGGATGATATTTCTAGAGGTTGCTATTTCTCTATTAATTGATTCCTCTGATTGAAATGCACTCAATTCATGATTTGCCATGTTAAATTTGAATTCAATTTATTCACAATGACGTTTAGACCGTTCCACTTAGAACTTGTAACCAACGTGTCAGCAGTTATATTAAATGAAGTCTAGGTCAGAACAAATTATATCACTCTTGTAGTTGAAATATGACATAATTGACATGAGGCTTAATATTTTTTAAAACTGCTCGATAACACTGCCCTAAGATGAGAAAAGCACTTAGAATTTCACCACTTTCAGCCAAAAAGCCTACCAAAATCATTTTCCCGTAGGATAACCTCGTTGAGCCTTGGCCTCTTTGTTGGTTTATACATATTTTCAGCTCTTCTCCATGTTTTTCATTCCATATTTGATCCCTTGTGATTGTGGCTTGAGATTAGATGGAAATCTAATTCGAAATCTTATGTAAAAGTTATAACTAGCTAGGATTAAGTGCCTAAATTTTTAAAGCAAGTAGCTGAATTTTGAAATTTGTGAAGAAAATGTCTGATTTATTCCAACATAGCAATTAATAAAAATTGGATTAAGTGCTGAAAATAAAGCTAGGAAACCCCGACACCTAAGTGAAGTGTTCGGGTTGAGCACTAGCATCACGAATGTTGTGAGTTAGGCAGGTCCAACACCTAACCAAAGTGTTCGGATTGAGCACTAGTATGCAGTAAATAAATAGAAGAAGTAAAAAATATTTAAAAAATTGTTGTTTAAAGCGGTCCTAGCTAGAACATGTAACATATAGGTCTAGAAGCGGATAAAGTTGAGTCGATAGCCACGTCATTTTCACTCACTATTCTCCAAATATTTCCTACCCCTACCTAATCCGCATCATGGCCCGAGCTTAAGTCCTTTTCATTAGCGTTGTCATAGCTGGGTAATTTGTAATTAATTTTTAAGTTATTGGCAAGAAACACGTTCTAATAAACTACTACTTGAAGTGTGCAGAAAAAGTGAGGTGTAGACTTGTTTAGTTGTTGTTCTTGTATGTGTAGGTTACATTTTCAACGTGGAACAGTCTAAGTCGAATTGTTAAGATTGAACTTCAATTTAACTAGTCTCGTCATATGTGAATTTGAGTGTGTCTCTAAATTTGATTTGCTTGAGGAAAAGCAAAGTTCTAACTGTGGGGTGATTGGATGCAAACAATTATTGACGTATCTATTCCCCCATTAGACAACATTTTTGTGATGATTTGATCTTTTGGTCTTAGGGGCATTTTACGTCGTTTTGCACGTTTTTATGGATTTTAGGTAATAGCCGACGTTGGGAAATCAAATCGGGAGTGGAGCATTGAGTGACGTGGGATTCTAGGCCCCTTGGAGTGATCCGAGTCGAGGGAACAAGGCCTAGTCACAAGGAAAGGACCAGTTTTGAAGAAAACTCAAAAAGCTAAATTTTGGAGCTCACATCCCGTGTAAGCTAATACACTGTTTTGCTTACACCCCGTGTAAGCTCCCTAGACGGAAAAATTCGCCTTTTTCAACATGGAAAATGTATTAGATGGTATAAATCGAACTTTTGGGAGCCACTTAAAAGCGCATTGAATTTTTAGAGATTAGTCACAACTTGGAGAGGGTTTAGCACATATTTTGGGGTCCCGAAAGATGCTCAATGCTTAGAAGTTGAAGATTTTCAAGATCGAAGTTGCCCGAAATCGTCAAAATTAGATTTTAAATTTTTTTCTCTGTTCTTCCTTTCTGAGATGAATAGCTAAACTCTTCTAGCTAAGATTAGATGAACACTAAGTGACCCAGGGCTTTAAAGCGGTCACGGATTGACGGTAATTAGATCTTAATTCAGACATTTTTTATTCATAATTGATTTGTTCTTCATTTTATGTTGCTTTTCTAGCTTGATCACCTAGATTAGATTCTTGTTAAACTAAGGATAGTTGGCGAACGTCCGCCTTGTTTTAGAACTTCAAATCAATTAATTAACCTATTGAATGGAATCATGCCTCTCGTCAGAACCATTTAGGGTTAATCCACCTCAAGAATAGCTCACTAAAATCAATCAGGTGCACTGGTTAGTTATCCGTTGCAGAAGTGAACACATAGACCGTTAATTAATCTTGGTAGCTAGTTTGATAGAGCGAATGTTTGCAGACTTAGACCTAAGGGTAACGAGTTATGACGGTGTTTAAGAACTAAATGAATTAGGATTGAAAAGTCGCCAGTTTTGTGATCGCCAATGCCTTGGTAATCTTAGGCGGATTCGAGTCTATCATTTTGTCTGTCATTCAAACCAAACCTCGATCAATCAATATGTCTCTTATTTCAATTTTATTTCCCTTGAATAATTGTTTAGAAGTCGTGGAACTCACACCACACAACTTGATTTAAACCCGAATACTTGTCGATTTCTTTGAGTAAGCAATTAGAAGAAACCCTTGGAATACGATCTATCCTACTTTAATGGGATAGTTATTTGATACCTTGTTTTACACGTTAACACAATCTCTCAAGTCGCTTGGTGATTAGCTTGATTAGATCTAGTTCTTCTTTTACTTTCAGGATATTGTCCGGTTTAAAGTGCATGGTTGAGTTTAATATCCTAGTTCATTGAGTTCTAAGATACCAATTACATTGGTTGACGATTCATGATGTTCTTGATGTGTACATGCTTGCAATTTGTTGTTTTGAGTTTTGCTTCAAGACAAGCAACGTTCAAGTGTGGGGTAATTTGATGAATAGATATATGTCATGTTTTATCCTTCATATTTGATACATACGTAATCATGTGGTATTTCAGTGTTAACATTGTTCTTTGGAAGGTTTTGATCAACTTAATGATTATTCGTCTAAATTAGCCTCTCGGGATCCTTATGGTGCATTTTCACTTTTTCCAAGGTGTTTTTTGATGAGTTTTCAGGTCATACCATTATTTAGATAACGTCGATACGAAGCCACAAGTTCAAACGATGGTCAAATCAGAGTCCTTGTTACACCCCGAACCTAGCTATAGAAATGTTGTGTAAAGCCCCTAAAATACCCTTAGCAAAAATTTCTAATCATTAAGAACTCATTATTTTTTTTTTTTGTAAAAAACGGGGCGGAGCCCCTAGATTAAAAGAAAATTACTCTTGGCAAGGCGACCCCAACGAGGTCATACCTTAGCCATTGAGCCAGAACAGAGTCCGGTTGCGTAAACAAATGCAAACCAAAATTACAAGAATGACCAAGATTGGCCAGGTAATCTGCCCCACAGTTGGCTTCCCGATAGACATGAGTAATAGAAATCTCCCAACTCCTCGCTTTGAGCTCAATGAACTCTGAAATAAGGGTAGCGTGCTGGTTATCTGTTGCTTCCCTTTGAAGAATGGACACGGCCGTCCGCGAGTCCGATTGAATAATGATTCTCCTAATCCCAATAGCCCATGCCAATTTAAGGCCCTGGATGATAGCACTCAACTCGGCTCTAGTAATGGAGCAGTCTCCGATATTAGCCGTGAAGGCTTGGATGAATCGGCCACCATCATCACGGATAAGACCGCCGATGGCTGTCGAGCCCGAGTGACAATAACGAGAGCCATCGATGTTAAGAATGAACCAACCTTCCTCTCCCGGCCGCCACGCAATCAATTGGGTCTGCCGGGCTTTCCCCGGCGCTTCTCGGCCCAGTTGATTGGTCTTCCAGCTCGAGAGAATCAGATTGATCCAAAACTTACATTGCTCTGAGACCTCGTTGGCTGAGTGAGTGACTCCTTCGAAAATCAATTTGTTTCGAGCACGCCATAACATCCAAGCAATAACGCCAAAGTGTGTATTAGTGTCCTTATCACCAAGCATCGCCCTCCACCAAGAGTCAAAGTCCGTGTGAGCATTCCTTGCCGAGATCGCTTGGGGCAGCGTCAGACGCCAAACCTGCATAGCAAAATGACACTCATAGATCACGTGCGACATTGATTCAACATGATTAGAACACCGGTAGCACAGAACCTGGTTTGTGAGCTGACGTCAACTCTTTTCCTCATTAGTTAACAACTTTTTGTGCGATGCCAACCAAAGGAAATGCCTCGTCCTGTTGGGACCTTTCCAATTCCAAATTTGCCGCCAGATATAGTCAATGGGAGTAGCGGCATTATCCGTGATCATTAAATAAGCTGTGCGGACAGAAAAACCACCCCTGGGTTCCAACCCCCAAACGAGAGAGTCATTCCCCAACCTGTTCTTCGGGGCAGACATGCCGATCACCTGCATAACAATGTTGTAGGGGAGAGCGGCAAGAAGGAAATCCAAATTCCACTCACCCTGATCGGTGCAAGCTTGAAACACAAGGAGGGAATTATCGACCCTCCGGATGTCAAGAGCATGATCAGCGAGAATAATTCGGCTATCAACCCACCGATCAGTCCAAAACCGCGTGCTTTTCCCATCTCTAATGCTCCATTGCATACCATTTATCACAAGAGGCCAAACTTTAAGGACCCCCCTCCAAATCGCCGAGAAGCCTTTCTTACGAGCAAGCGTATAACCCCCATCGATCTGCTTAAGGTATTTGGAGAGGAGAACCTTGGCCCACAGCTCCGTCGGCCGGGACACCAATCCCCAAACAATTTTCATCAAGAAAGTTGTATTAAGATCCCGAGCATTACGAAGCCCCAAACCTCCTAGGTTCTTAGGTTTACACACAGTTTCCCAGTTAATGTTGTGAATTTTCCGCCCTCCCCTGACCGACCCCCATATAAAGTCCCTGATTTTTTATCAATCGCTTCACAGACATGGACTGGGAGGAAAGCTGTCTGCATCACAAAGGAAGGGATGGCATTTAACACAGAAGAGGCAAGGGTGACTCTACCTGCCAAGGAAAGGTTATTAGCCTTCCAACCGGCCAGCTTCTTGTCCATCCTATCCAGGATGAACTCATACGTAGACCGGGTAACTCTGCCATGTAACACAGGCACCCCGAGATAACGACCCAGGTCTTGAGTAGCTGCAATACCCAGAATCTCCGAAACACGCCTAGAAACACCTCTATTCATCTTGGCCGAGAAGAAAACCCTAGACTTCTCTTTATTAATAGACTGACCCGAAGCTTCACAGAAAAGATCCAGGATATTGACAATCACACTAGCTTGCTCCGCACTAGCCTGCCCCATAAAAATTAAGTCATCCGCGAAGAAAACATGAGAGAGGGGCTCACCTCTTCTGACGAGACGAATAGGTTTCCAACTGCCATTCTGAACCGCCGAATTGATCAAATTACTCAACCTCTCAATACACAAGGTAAAGAGGTAGGGAGACAGGGGACAGCCTTGATGGAGACCTCGAGAAGGAAGGAAAGTCTCCGAACAAGAACCATTCCAAAGAACCTGGTACGAAGCTGACGTGATACAATTCATAATAACATCCACCAGATTTGAAGGGAAACAAGCCTGAACAAGGTTATCGCGCACAAAACTCCACTCGATCTTGTCGTAAGCCTTAGACAGGTCGACTTTGATGACCATAGACGGCTTACCTCCTTTACCCGAAGCCAAGGTATGAACCACCTCCTGAATAATGAGGATATTGTCAGTAATGTGTCTTCCCGGAACAAAACTGGTTTGAGAAGGATGAGTCAGGTAGCCCATCAAACCCTTCAGGCGATTAGCAATGCATTTTGTGACAGTTTTATACGCCACATTACACAGGCTAATCGGTCTGAAATCGCTCATAGTGACCGGACTCGGGCATTTGGGGACCAGAGTAATCAGGGTTTCATTGATCTCAGCGATCTTAGCTGGCTCCTCAAAACAACTGGCCACATAGGTAGAGAAGTCCTGCCCAACAATATCCCAGCAACTCTGATAGAAAATCGGACAATAGCCATCCTTACCCAGAGCCTTGAGAGCCCCCATGCTCTTAACCGCACCAAAGATTTCATTCTCAGACAGATTTCTGCCAATAGCCGCCTTGTCATTTTGCTTAATTCTCGCTGTGAATCCCTCCAACGTGGGTAGCGGACCGCCCCGGGAGTTATAAAATTGTTTAAAGTAATTCGTAGCCATGGATAAGAGCTCCGGTTGGCTAGTGACCCAAAGCCCCTCAGAGTTCTTCAGGCGAGAGATCCTGTTAAAAGCTCTCATGCGCAGCGTAGTTTGGTGGAAATAGCTTGTATTTCTGTCACCTTCAGAAATCCATTTAGAGCGAGATTTCTGAATCCAAAGAGCATCTTCTTGCCAAAGGACCGCCTCGAGCTTGGACCGAATAGCTCTCTCATTGGCAAGGTTGGTTGGAGACGGGTTGTTACACGAACAGGATTCAGCACTCTTCAATTCCTCCGTAAGCCGCTTTTTCCTGCGAAAATATTACCAAAGACGAATTTATTCCAGTGACGGAGATCCGAAGTAAGATTGCCAAGGGCAGCAGGTAAAGGCGTCCCCGCGCACCATTTCCGTTTCAAAACAAACTTAAAACTAGGGTGGGTAAGCCAAGCAGATAAGAATCGGAAAGGTTTAGAAAGGGTAGAGTACACCTAGTATTTGGATCGCAGCAGAATCGGCCTGTGATCTGATTTAACTTTATGCAGGTACAGAATATTCGAGTCTGGGAGGGACTGCAACCAAAGGTCATTAACCAGAGCTCTGTCGAGCCTGACAAAGACGTTGTTCCTAGCCCACGTGAACTTCGGCCCTTGGAAAGGTAAATCAGATAAACCGCAGACGTCCACCATATCGATAAACGACTTGTTACGGGCACGAACAAACCCCAAGCCACCTCTCTTGTCGTTGGCCGAGAGGACCGAGTTGAAATCACCCACGACGGCCCACGGGACGGACATACTCCCCGCAATAGATTTCAAAGCATCCCAAAGGAGAACCCGTTCAGTGGACTTGGTGCTGGCGTAAACAGCGGTCAGACAGAAGCAGAAACCTTCTCTCGAAACACCCTTTGCGTGAACGAATTGGTTGCCAAAATCAATAATATCAAAAGCAACCAACTTGGAATCCCAAACAAGCCAGACCCCGCCATTAAAACCATTCGCGTCCGCTCGGAAATTCGAGTCGAAACCCAGCTTATCAACAACCTTCGCCGCTTTAGCCCCACTAATCTTCGGTTCAACGATAACTGCAGCAGCCAAACGACGGGAATCAGTATAAGCTTTGAAGCTTTTTACAAAGGATTTGTGGTTAGCACCACAGCAATTCCAACAAAAGATGTCTTCAATCATTAAAAATACAAAAAGAAAGAGAAGAGAACTCCCTCAAAGAAACGGCGGGCAGACGGCACCCGAGATTAGAGCGTATCCATGGCCACCGGCCCATCCTTGTTTCCCCTCGACGAAGCCCCATCTTTAGTCTTAGAGGTACGAGCTTCCGCGGAGTCTTTAACTTTCCCTTTCAAACCTTTGACGATCTTCACCGTCGGAACTCCCTTTTTTAGCAAAGCAAGAGCGGAATTAGGAATCGGGATATGGGCATCCCCAGCTTGGTTCTGTCTCGGATCCGAAACCGGTTGAGCTGTCAGAGCTTTCGAAATTGGGTCAGCGGGAAGGATAGAGTTACCCAAGGGAGACTTTTCAACACAGCCCACCGGAATTGACTTTGGGTTTGAGCATGGGCTTTGGGCGGAAGAAGCAAGGCCCAACTCAATCATAACAGGAGTGCCTCCAGGAAGGCTAACGGGTGGAAAAGGATCTTGGGAATTAGGATAAGCATTTTCCTTATCAGCAACCACCAAATCCTCCTCTAACGGTTCCTCATTTATGTTGATTGAGGGCTGAGCACAAGCTTTCGGGATTTTGTCCGCCAGCTCCTCCTGACCTTCCTTATCGGTAAGGACCGAAAAGCTGTTACCTTTTTTGACATCCTCCGCCGGCCGATCCCCCGAGGGCACCTCCACCGTCCGGACAGCCGGCTTCCTACGGTTCTTCTTCACTTGCATCCAAGGACCGAAGTCTTCATCCACTTCCGGGCGCGCATCCTCCGCCCTCACCTCCTGGAAAATGGGATTGGCAAAGGACGAAGTTTGATTCGCTAAAGGCTCAGTTGGGTTCTGTTTACAGGAGTCATCCTTGTGACCATAGCAGCCACAATTGAAACAGATGGTGTGCAGGCCTTCATATTCGATGCGGCGCACCCTCCTCCTCAGCCTATATTTAGACAAAAGAGGCTTAGATAAATCGACTTCGACGCAGATCCGAGCAAAGTTGCCTCTACTACCTTCCAATGTAGTATTATCAATTCTCACTGTTCGCCCGATTCGGTCACCGATGATCTTAAGGATGGTTCTGTCGAAGTATTCAAATGGGATTCCCGGCAGCCGAACCCACACCCGAAGCGTCGACAAGAAGGTATCCTCCGGCCTAAAATGGGGACGCCACTCTTGGATGACCACATAATGGTCATTAATCATCCAAGGACCTCCGAACAGAGCACGTTCGTAATCCACCACTGATTCAAAGTTCACCACGTAGAAACCGAACCCCACGTCTGAGACTTGAACTCCACCTTTCTTAGCCCACAATTGGGGAAGTTTGCGGCTCATAAAGACGTAGGGAAAGCATCGATCGAGGGTGTTGACAATGATAGCATGACAAAATCGGCGTCGCACCCGAAGTTTTTCCGAGTCAGGTATACGAATCGTAGGGCATCGGGGGTCATCATCCGCTTCCTCCACATCGGATTCATCGGACAGGACAACATCCTCGTCCCTATTGATGGTGTTCCAGAACCCTGTAACCTTATCACGAAAGGAAGTCCCTTTAGATTATTATCCCTTCATGGAATATTAAATTGATTATGGTCCATTAATAATTAACGTTGCGTGGTAAATTAATTTCGTTGTTAAGAGTGGGGAAGGTTGTCCTTCATCCTCAAGGTTCAGTTTTCGAACCCATCTGCAGCCTCATTTTATGTTTTAATTTCCAGCCCCTACAACAAAACGACGACGTTTAGCAAGGCAGTCATCATCATCTTCAGCTTCCTTCCTTTGTGTCGACGTTCAATGTTCTGATTTCCGTCGACTTGGAAACCAAAGCCTTGATTACTTGCTCCAGTTCCCAAGATAGTTTGATTCAATGAATCAAATCCTATTCCTCTATTTGTCTCCATCCCAAAGCAAGTTTTCCCTCCTTTCTCACCCTAATCAAACTAAGCAACAGCCCATGTTGAAGTTGAAGGCGGCGATGGCCGTTCTCCATAGCCAGAAACTCCGACCGGCATCGACAACGACCAATCTTCTTTCCCCCAACTCCATTCCGAATTCCAACCTTGGTATAGAACTCGTCTTGGGCACTGTATCCCGTTTCTGTAAAACCTAGCTGATTCGTGTTTCCTATTTCTTAAATTCCAGTTTCGACAAAATCAGCCGATGGCTTCTCCCCCATTTTCGAGCTTTTAATTGACGATCCCTTGCCTTAGAAGCACTCGCCCGAGGTAAGAGAAGCCTCTCCTCGGTTTAGAATCATATTCAGGGCGGTTGGTTTGAGTTATGCAGCCTCGCCGGAATCTGGGATCCTGCCGGCAAGTTTTCCAGCGTTTTGGGAGTCGTTTAGGTAGAAGGCGGCGGTCGCACCAGCCCGGGTTTGACCAATCTCGGTCAGACCGGTTTGGTTGGACATTTTAAATCAGCGCAAGTCAGTGCCTATAATTTTGTTAATTATAGTTGTAGTCACTAAGATTCTGGGTGTGACTGTATTAGTTACCCCATTATGCTCAATCGGTCTGTGACTTTTGAATGTTGTCAAAATGAACCCAACTAACTTTCTGAGTTAGTTCAAATCAGTCCAGTTAGTTACGAATCTAGTTAATTCGTTAACTGTTGATCTTAGAACGCTTAAATCGAATATTAGCATGAGAAAAATATCATTTGGTGAATAAACTGGGTTAATATAAAATGGAATTGAGTAATAAACTAATAGGATTTTATTATAGATTAGGAATTATTTCAATAAGTTATTTCAATATTAAATTAAATCCTTCTCTCTCAAATTAGTATGAAATTAGGTTATGAGTAATAATATATTTCTTTGAGAATAATTAGACTTAGGAGATGAATATATAATTAAATTGTGGATTAATAAGGCAAATGATTAAATCAAATAGTGGTCTCTTCTTTCTCATCTCTAAATTAGATAACTAGGTTATGTTGAAATATAATTCTTAATTGAGATAATATTAATAGTGTATTTCAGGAATTAGTTAATGCAAGTAATTGAATTAGAATATATATACATAGGATATTTAATCAAGGAATTTATGGAAGAAATTGTAAATCAGTAAATTACTTCTCTAAATTAATTGATTTAATTTATAATCATCGTCAAATAAAGCCGTTGTCACACTTCATGATTAGTTGTGAAGTGGTCCTTCCCAAGTCACCAAACTTTCGCCTTAGACTGTCCCATTTATAGTTGGTTCCACTCTAATCTAATATCTCGTCTTTAGGTTTTTAAACACGATCAGCTCCCTAAACCAGACTTCTATGTTGAGGTTCTCACGCTTGATTCAAGGTGGGTTGGTTAAAGGGGGTAATATCTTGTCGTTGCTAGTTTACTTTGCGTCGTTAATATATTATGCATTTATTGTGTTATGCCAAGTTTCGTGATCTATGTTTGAACTATATATTTCATGTTTTAATTGTGTGTTAATATTATGTCCATGCCAAGTAAGCATAAGTTAGTAGCTATTCACCTAGACAATTATTAGGCAAGTTAATAATGTGTCTCTTATCTTGTCGTTGCTATAGTTGCCTTACATGTGTTTTAAGTTATGGTTGTTATATTTCTGCTCTTGTTAATTTATGACTTATCCTCATGTGCACGTATGATGTTGTTCATGTAATTAAGTTGTATGAATGTTGTCACACCTCATATAAACAAGTATATGATGGTTAGATTAAGATGGTAGTATCTTATCGTTGCTTGGTTACTTTACGTTGTTAATGATGTTATGTTTGATTTATGTATTGGGTATAATTATTCTGAAGTTGTATGCATGATTGAGTGTCGAGCCTCATATGGATAAGTAATAGGTGAATTGGTTTAAGAGGATGATGCATTATCATTGTTAGTTCTATGTTATGTCTTTGTTATGTTACGTTAAGATGCATGACCTATGTTAGTTGATATACTTCATGTTCTAGTTGTGGTATAATATCGTATTCATGCCATGTCAGTAATACTTCACATAGATTATTATTAGCTGAATTTATAACGTGACTTTCTAGTTATGTTGATGATGATTTATTTATATGTGTATGTTATGTTCAAGTGATTAAAGTTATGGTTATTAAGTTTCTAGTCTTGTTAATTGAGATTTTTTCACTCGTGTATGTTGTGTTTTTATTCATGTCATTAAGGTTGTATGTTTAGGATAGTCACACACCTCACATAGACAAGTAATAGGTGGATTAATAAATGGTAGTGTCTAGCTAGACCTCCACCCCACCCCAGTTTTCAGTATTGGTCGCTGGTGACCCTCAGGATGATATTGGGCCAGATTTGCCCAAAGTTTTCAGTTGGACCAGAGAGTCCCTTTTCAGTTGGACCAGAGAGTCCCTTTATCAGTTTTCAGGGGGTGGTAAGGCTAGTTAGTTGAGTTGGGGCCCCTAACTAAAAGCTTATCAGAACTAAATTAAGTCAAGTTATGCATGAAGTGTTATGTTCATGTTATACTAAGTTAAGTCAAGTTATGGTGCTCAATATATCAAGTTCTGAAGTTTTAACGCTATACTAGGTCATGGTTTGAAGGGTTAGCGTAATTACCACGCTACGCTAAGGAAGTAAAAGAAGCTAGCGTAGCGTCAGTAAAGTACAACATGAATTCGGCATGTAAACGACGTGCATGCCAGTTACACGTCGTGGCTGTGGGCATAATTTTATAAATTCATATTTTAGAAACCTAATTCAGATACTTCGTTCCCAGCTCATTTTTGACAAACACTCCCGACCTCCGACTTGGGCACTAAGAACCCTTCGGGAGACCGCAGACAATCGGCAGGCGTGCTTCAGCAGACTTGCGGCTCCGGGGCTAGGCAGGGAGCTTGTACCGAGGCTGAGCACGTCGGGGCCGGGTGGCGCTCCGGGGCTGGTCCGAAGCGCGGGTCGGGGCTCTGGCCTAAGGAACACCAGGGCCTGAGCTAGGGCGCGGGCCATTGACCGCGTGACCACTCTTGTCGGGGCTGGGTTGACGTGTGGCTCGGGCGTGGAGCTTCGGCACAACGTGAGGTTGGAGCCGGATGCCGGGATCGGGTGCCGATCCGGGGTAGGGCTGGGCACCAAATTGGTTGGGTTCTAGACCGGTGTGTTGTTGATGCTAGGTGCGGGCTCCGAGTGCTGGGCGGGCGCTGACGCAGAGCGTTGGGTCGATACTGACGTTGGGGCCAGGCTCGGGTTCTTAGGTTTTCCTGCAAATACTAAAGGATTTGTGCTCTATAATCTAGTCAATAATCAGATTGTTGTGTCTAAGGATGTTGTGTTTCATGAAATGAGGACTTTGTTATTGCATCAGGGGATTTTTCTGCTGTTCTCAGACTATTTGATTCTCAACATACTGCTGATGTTCCACAGCAGAGGAATGGTGTTTTTTTCCTTCTGCTTGCAATTCTCAAAATCAGCTTGATATTTGTAATTCTCAAAACACGCCTATTGGGTCTAATAGCCAAGTGGGCTTTGACATTAATTCTCAATTTGGGCCTCATATTGCGCAAGAGAAGATTTCTGAGCCCAAGGATGTTCAATTTACTCCAAGTAGTAATTAGCCCGTACTTACTTCCCGTACTCGTCGACCTCCGACTCATTTACGAGACTACTATGTAATCAGTTTGATTCTCAAATCAAGTATCCAATTCTGGATCATATTTCCCTTACTCAACTTAGTAGTCAGTATCAACAAGTTATTTTGGTGGTCACAGATGAAACTGAGCCGGTGCATTATAAACACGCCATACTTAACCCTAAATGGGTCGAAGTGATGAATTCCGAGTTAAATTCGTTACATACAACAAAGACTTCAAAACTAGTCTCCTTACCCCAAACAAAAGGGCGATTGGTTGTAAATGGTTTACAAAATCAAGTATAAAGTTGATGGCTCTATTGAGCGTTACAAAGCCCATTTAGTGGCAAAAGGATATACTCAAACCGCAGGTGTAGATTATACCGATACATTTGCACCCGTTGCAAAAGTTGACTACCGTTCGATCTTACTATCCCTTGCTTTTATCAAAGGATGGTTTCTCCATCAATTAGATGTTAATACCGCCTTTCTTCATGGCGATTTGTTTGAGGATGTTTACATGCAACCACCTCTTGGTTTGCATTTAGAATCTCCAAATCTTGTATCTAAATTGACTAAATCTTTATATGGTTTAAAACAAGTTAGTCGTCAATGGAATTTTAAACTTACCGAATTTCTTCAAATTCATGGTTTCATTCAATCCAAGGTTGATTATTCCTTGTTTACCAAAAATCAAAATGGGTTATTCCTAGCCGTTTTGATATATGTTGATGGCATCATCATGACTGGTAATGATGATCAAGGTATACATATCCTCAAAAGTCAACTTCATGAGCAGTTTACGATCAAAGATATTGGGGAGCTCAAATTTTTCTTGGGGCTTGAGATTGCTCGTTCATCAAAAGGAATTTCTCTTTGCCAGAGAAAATATGCTTTGGAAATTATTTCCAATTCTAGATTGTCCGCTTCTAAGCCTATGTCTTGTCCTTCTAACCTCATGATTGTCTCTTTCATCAAGAGTTCCTCTTTCTGACTCTTCATCATATAGGCATCTCGTTGGGGGGTTGATTTATTCGTGCACAACTCACCGAGATATTTCTTTGATGACACTCGATTTGACGTGATTATCAGCCTCATTTAAGCGACATTTCCTTGCTTAAGACATGGTTTTTAGGGTAGAATAATGAATATTCAATCAATTGCCCTATCTCGTGCCATTTGTGTTACTTTGGCCCGTTTCGGGTCTATTTGATGGTTTTCTAGTATTTTTATGATAGCACAGGTTTTTGCCGTCAAATAAAGTAGCCAAGGACGTGTCTAAGGCATTGGAACATCGAGGAATCGTTCCGGAATCGATCCAAGCAGCCAACCAAGTCAAACAAATTCCTGCTCCGGTTTACAAAGGAGTTTTCGCCGAAAATCCCTTAGTATTTTCGGCGAAAATGCAAGCACAAATCCACTGATGTCAACTGAAGGATGTTTTCGGCGAAAACACTAAGTTTTCACCGAAAACTGTTGAACCAAAAACCACAGAAGAAACAGCCGGCGGTCATCCCCTTTTGTGAAGGAATTTTTGGTGAAAATTCATTACCATTTTCGCCGAAAATGTCAGGCAAAATCCGGCGAAATTAGGGTTAAGTATAAATACTTAACCGGCGGCCCAAAAGGAATATACCTCATAATATCAATCATACTTTCCAGACCTAGGAGTTCGAGAGAGAGTTTAGAGATTTCAAAGAATCGTGGAGAGATCGTGACACCATCCCTTCACCTCGGAGACTCGGAGCTTGGATTGAAGATTACCGGAGATTGAAGCTTCACGGATTCGTCAAATTAAGTTTTATAGTTCTTCTCTGTTCTTCCTACATGAGATGCATTCCTTGTTTGTTTTTGATTCTCTTGTTCCTAATATGAGTAGTTAAACTCGTAGAGCTTAGATTAGATGAACCCTAAGTGACCCAGGGCTTTAAAGCGGTCACGGATTGGCGGTAATTAGATTCGAAGTTCAATCAGTTTCTCTTTGCATGGTTGTTTTGTTCTTGATTGTTCATGTTTCTTTTTTGGTTGGTCGCCTAGATTAGGTTTTTGCAAGCTAGGGTTAGTCGCTAGACGGTTCCCTGCTTTGGCGCTTAAACCTGTCTTCCTTGATCACCTAGTTTAGGTTCTTGTTAAGCTGAGGATAGAAGCGAACGCTCGCCTCTCTTTAAAACATCAATTCAACCAGTTAACCTTATAATTGGAGTGTGCCTTTCATAGGAACCGATTAGGGTTAATCCACTGCAAGAGTAACTCATAAATCGTTAGTAATTGCACCAGTTAAGTTAAGTCGTTGCGAGAGGCGACCGTACCCGGGCGGCTAGTTAATCTTGGTAGTTAGATCGGATAGAGCGAACGTTCGCCAGTCTTAAACCTAAGGGTCAGGAGTTATGGTGGTGTATAGAAATTGATTGAACGAGAATTGAAATCCGCTGATCTGTTGATTGTTGTTGCCTTGGTGATCTAAGGGGGGTTCGAAATCTAAGCTTGTTTGTCGTCTGTCTGAACCATCCAATCATTCTAACTTTCAATTTCATTTTAATTTTCTTGCATCTTAGTCTAGAAGTCGTGGAACTCACACGACGCACGAAGTGTTTAAACCTGAATAAATTGCCAGCTTCTTTGAGTAGTCGATTAGAAGAAACCCTGTGGAATACGATCTGCTTAGCTTTCCAGCTTGGTAGTATTTAATCACTGTTCTGCAGCTCATCAAATTGGCGACGTTGCCGGGGACTCTTCTATATTGTTTGAAAGAAGAGTTGGCATTTTATTCTTCTATTTTCCATCTTTCATTTTCCATCACACTTCGATTTTACACCGGTTGTGTTTGTTTTTGTCTCTTGCAGGTTAAGAAAATTCAGAAGCAAATAACTTCCGATCCACCTTCCCCTACCGCAATGGCTGCTCAAAAGAGTCTTGCGGATTACAATAAGCCAAGTGCTACTAGTGTTCGTTCTTCCATCTTTGTGTCGCGCAATGAAGACGGTCCTGACTATGAGATCAAGATCCCCTTCCTGGAAATGATCTCTAGGGATTTACAATTTGAAGGCAGGCCATTAGACAATCCGTGCACGCATCTGGCAGATTTTCTTGATCTCTGCAGCACTTTCAAAAACGGGAATCTCGACAAGAACACTCTTTGCTTGAGAGCTTTCCCGTTCTCTCTGAAAGGTGCAGCTAAGAGGTGGCTCACTGGCAAACCACCTGGCTACTACACTGACTGGGAGACTCTTGCTCAGGAATTCGTAGAGGAATACGTCCCTCCTTCCAGAACAACTGCTTATAGGAAAAACATCTCAAGGTTCAGACAGAGAGAAGGAGTAAGTTTACATGATGCTTGGAACGAATTTCAGGTTCTCCTCCACGATTGCCCTCATCATGGCTTCACTCAGAGGCAACTAGCTGAGATCTTTGCTTGGGGTATGAACGAAGAGTCATCTGAATGGGTTAACTCCTTAGCTGATGGAGACTACACCGCACTCACACCAGAAGCTGCTCTTCTTCACTTTACAAACTGTGCATCCAAATCTAGAAGCTGGGAGAGACAGTTTGGAGCAGCTAAGAGCCGACCAAGCCGTGAAGATCAGATCAAGGTTGAAGTACAGAAAGAAATGAAGAAGATTTTTGGTAACTAGTCTTCAGAGGAAGTGAACTTTATTGATCAAGGCTTCACCAACAATCAAAGAGGCTACCCCGACTATCGTCAGTTCAGACAACCTCCTCAACAACAAGGAAGCTTCCAAGAGCGTCCTCCTTACAGTTTCGGATTCAACCAGAGTCAGAATCAGTACTTGAGCAATAGTTATCAAGATCAACCTCAGAAATCTACATCAGGGAACACAAGGGATATCGAGGTAGACAAGAAGCTCAACCTGATCATGGCAAGGCTCGATAACTATGAGGAGAAATTTAAGCTTCAAGCCGTCATAAATCAAGAACATGAAGCTCGAGGTCAACGAATGGAGAGCATGATTAATAACATGCTTAGCTTGCTAACTAGTAGCCCCCTCCTTAATCAATCATCGGTTCAAGTCGACTCTACCATTAGGAAGGAGCACGTCAAGGCCATCTCCACAAGAAGCGACAAGCAATCAGCTGATACTGTAGCTCCTGAACTGGCCATAATTCCTGATGCTATAGCCATTGACAAGCCAGAGATCGAGGAGGAGGATAGAGAAGAAGAAGAGGAGGTGACTGCCCCGCCTCCCCTGGCAAAGTCGGCACCTGCGCCACCTCTCCCTCCATATCAACCTCGGATTCTGTTTCCTAAGGCTGCGCAATCAAAGGAGAAAGATCATGATACCCGGTACAGAAAGTGGTATGGATACTTGAAGAACACGAATATGAATACACCAGTTACTGATGCTATCCAGGTGATACCGGAGGCTGACAAAGTCGCAAAGGATCCTGCGAAGAACAAAAAGAAGGAAGAGTTGTCTTCCGTCTCCCTCAAGGAACAATGCTCCGTCATCCAGAGCCAGGCGACACCCATACCTCCCCCAGCTAAGTGTCGAGATCCCGGTGTTTTTACTTTGCCTTGCACTATTAATGATGTGAAGATTGATCGTAGTGTAATTTATCTAGGTGCTTCTATTAATGTTATGCCTACTTGCCTGTTTGAGAAATTGAACCTAGGAGAGTTGAAACCAATTAGCATGCATTTAGTGTTTGCCGACAGATCTGTTAAACTACCTAGGGGAATAACAGAAAATGTGGTTGTCCGATGTGGTCCTTTTACTATTCTGACTGACTTTGTTGTCATGGATACTCGAGAGGAAGATGTCACTCTTCTCCTAGGCCGATCGTTTATGGCGACAGCCGGCATTACCATTAATGTCTCGAATGGCTCGTTGACATTAAGGGTCGGCAAGGACACCATGACATTCCGCCTCAAGGACGGTATGCAAGTCCCAGTCAAAGAAGAGATGCATTGTTTATCTGTTGAAGTTGTGGAGTTGGCTTCGGTCAACTCTAGTTCTAATGAAAAATCTAGAGTTTCTGTAGAAATATTCTTGTCAGGTGTTGGACAGATCCCTGATCTGAGGAATGAGCTGCTGACACAAAAGCCGAGAAAGAAGGAGAATCTGATGGCATCCCCTCATGAATCGCCAAACATTAAAGATCTTGGCGAGATAAAGAAGGAAAATAAAGAGAAGATGAAGGCGGTTTGGAAGCCGATTGCTCAGCCCCCGTCTACCGAGCCACCGGAGAAGAGTGATCCTCTGAAGGACGCTCCTTCGAAAGAACTGTTCGGGCCATTTGAAATCTCTGGTCATCTTCCCGAAGAACAAACCAAGTTAATTCACGCAAACGGGAAGAAGTTCACACTTGCTAGAGGATCCCCAAGGCCATATTTCATGAACTCCGACTCGGGCCTAAGAGAAATCCTGAGTTGGGATGTCTCTTGATCGCCGTCCAGGTATCGTCGAGCTCAAGGACGTTAAGAAAGAGCGCTTCGTGGGAGGCAACCCATGGCTGGAGTCCGTTTTTTAATTTTAGAGTTAGTCTTTTCGTCGTTCGAGTCAGGTTCGGGGGAGCCAAAGTGTCAATTTAATTTTCTTTCGTGTTAATTTGTTTTTCGTCAGTTTTTGAAAAAGAAAAAAAGGGATTTTTAAATAAATTTTCGGCGAGAATTAAAATTACTCGCCGAAAAGTTTGCCAAATTGCAAACAGTGAGCTCCTTTTTATTTTTGCCTATTTTTCGAAGATGTTTTCGGCGAAAAACTTCTAAAGTTTTCGCCGAAAACTTGTGTTGTTTTGAAAATCAGTTTCCTTTTTTTGGTTCGATTCCAACACATACTTGATCGTCCAAATCGGAGCTTTGTAGCTCTGGTTATCCCCGAAACAAGTTTTTCACGTTTTTGGCCAACTTCGTCGCTTTCCGTCCATTTTCTTGAGTCGTGTCTAAAAGGTTAGTTGTTGGGTTTTCAATTTCAAATCTTTTGACATGCTAATTATTGAATTTTTACGAGTTTAAATTCTGTCTACCTCGTTTTACGTGCCTGCTGTTTCGGTGTGATTTTTTCTGAACTGCTTGAGCTTAGATCTTCTAGATTGCTCTAGGAGGGTCGTGTCGTGAATTTGAAAAAAAAAATAAAAAAAAAGAAAAAGAGAGTCGAAATATTTTCAAAATTCCCCTAAACCTTCTTTGTTCGACTTTTATTCTGTATGGATCCGGGACACTTGTCCCGGTACACTTTTGATCTTTTTGTTGTTTTTGTTTTGTAGGAACTCGAGTAGCTACTCCGCTCCGCTCCGGATTATCCGTGCTCATCCCCTACGCCGACCATCTCATTCCAGGTTCTTCGTATCTCTCTACTCTAGTTTAGTCCTGTGAGGACACAGAACGATTTAAGTGTGGGGTAGGATGCTAGAGAACCTTGCATGAACTTGATTGCCCTTAATTGTGTGTTGTGTGTTTCTCGATGCCTTTCCAGTTTCTCTAGCATTAGAATTGCTCGGTTCTTGATTTTTGATATTAAGTTGTTGTTCAATCTGTCATAATGATGCTTAGACTGCTTAACCTAGAACCTGAAAACCAACGTGTATACTTTGATGCTAAATTGCCTGGTCAGAACAAAATTTTAAAAATCACACTTGTAGTTTGTAGCCTTGATTGCATGAAAATGACCGAATCCGACTAGCAAACCAAATGTGAGCTTTTGATCCATTGCACGTAACTTGCAATTTCAATTCTTTTTGAGTGGTTTTCTGATTGCTTGAATGAGTTAGAATTTGCATGAGACCTACTCGAGACCACATGATGACACGAGTTCTGGAATGATAGGGGCACCTAGATTCAGCTACTAAGCCAGATAGCCTACCCAACATCAAATCCATTAGGTTTAAACCCTTGAGCTTGGCCTGTTTTTTCGGTTCGATATACATTACAGCCATTCCCCATTCTTTCATTCCCCGTTGATCCCGTGTGGTTGTAGTTCTAGATTGACCTACCGGAAGTCGGTTTGTGGTAACCTGCCTATAGCCATTAAACAGGTGGTCTTAGCTATTATGTCCAAACGTGTAAACCCCTCTAGCAGCTAAAAGAAAGAATCGGCACAAAAGAAAAAAAATAAAATAAAGAAGAAAAGAAGCAAATTTCGAAAAAAAGTAAGAAAAAGAAGAAAAATCAGAAAAGCCAAAAAGTTTCAAGTTCAAAAAATGTTCTTCTCCCTACGTATGGAAGAACGAAGTCAAAAGAAAAGAAATGCGTAAAGAAAATAAAGTGCTAGGTTGCTTGAGGGTATCATAGGACGAGCGTTCATTATTCCACCCGTGTCTGGTTAGACGGTAGGAAGCCATAGGCTAGATTCGAGGGCAGTTAGTCGAAAGCTACACCGCACCAAAGCCATCATCATACATTCCCATCATCTATCTCATCATAAACCCTTGTAGTGTAGAATTCGTTGCAGTCCTAGCAGGGAAGTCCTTCTTGACTAGTTCCTCGTGTTGTCACAGTGGTGGAGATGTGGTTGAATTGAAAACTTATGACAGAATTCAGTAACAGAAAATGATTGAGAGCATAAACACGTCCTTAAACACAAAGAGTGAGAGCTTCCCGTTTACTGAATATTTCCTGTGTGAGGAGTCTGGTCGGTCAGGTCAAATTCGTGCATAATTGGTTGCGATTACTCGTCGTGTGTAGTTTATTAGTGAGACCAGGTTGTTTGGCTGATCAGTATGCATGTTAGGTTTCTTGTTCTAGGAACTATCGGTCTAATAATTCATTGTGTTGATTGAATTCCAATTTAGTCGATCTTATCATTTGTGAACATGAGCGTTTCTATTCAGTTTGCTTGAGGATAAGCAAAAGCTTAAGTGTGGGGTATTTTGATGACACTCGATTTGACGTGATTATCAGCCTCATTTAAGCGACATTTCCTTGCTTAAGACATGGTTTTTAGGGTAGAATAACGAATATTCAATCAATTGCCCTATCTCATGCCATTTGTGTTACTTTGGCCCGTTTCGGGTCTATTTGATAGTTTTCTAGTGTTTTTATGATAGCACAGGTTTTTGCCATCAAATAAAGTAGCCAAGGACGTGTCTAAGGCGTTGGAACATCGAGGAATCGCACCGGAATCGATCCAAGAAGCCAACCAAGTCAAACAAATTCCTGCCCCGGTTTACAAAGGAGTTTTCGCCGAAAATCCCTTAGTATTTTCGGCGAAAATGCAAGCACAAATCCACTGATGTCAACTGAAGGATGTTTTCAGCGAAAACACTAAGTTTTCGCCGAAAACTGTTGAACCGAAAACCACAGAAGAAACAGCCGGCGGTCATCCCCTTTTGTGAAGGAATTTTTGGCGAAAATTCCTTACCATTTTCGCCGAAAATGTCAGGAAAAATCCGGCGGAATTAGGGTTAAGTATAAATACTTAACCGGCGGACCAAAAGGGATATACCTCATAATATCAATCATATTTTCCAGACCTAGGAGTTCGAGAGAGAGTTTAGAAAGTTCAAAGAATCGTGGAGAGATCGTGACGCCATCCCTTCACCTCGGAGACTCGGAGCTTGGATTGAAGATTACCGGAGATTGAAGCTTCACGGATTCGTCAAATCAGGTTTTACAGTTCTTCTCCGTTCTTCCTACCTAAGATGTATTCCTTGTTTGTTTTCGATTCTCTTGTTCCTAATATGAGTAGCTAAACTCGTAGAGCTTAGATTAGATGAACCCTAAGTGACCCAGGGCTTTAAAGCGGTCACGGATTGGCGGTAATTAGATTCGAAGTTCTATCAGTTTCTCTTTGCATGGTTGTTTTGTTCTTGATTGTTCATGTTTCTTTTCTGGTTGGTCGCCTAGATTAGGTTTTTGCAAGCTAGACGGTTCCCTGCTTTGGCGCTTAAACCTGTCTTCCTTGATCACCTAGTTTAGATTCTTGTTAAGCTGAGGATAGAAGCGAACGCTCGCCTCTCTTTAAAACATCAATTCAACCAGTTAACCTTATAATTGGAGTGTGCCTTTCGTAGGAACTGATTAGGGTTAATCCACTGCAAGAGTAACTCATAAATCGTTAGTAATTGCACCAGTTAAGTTAAGTCGTTGTGAGAGGCGACCGTACCCGGGCGGCTAGTTAATCTTGGTATTTAGATCGGATAGAGCGAACGTTCGCCAGTCTTAAACCTAAGGGTCAGGAGTTATGGTGGTGTATAGAAATTGATTGAACGAGAATTGAAATCCGCTGATCTGTTGATTGCTGTTGCCTTGGTGATCTAAGGGGGATTCGAAATCTAAGCTTGTCTGTCGTCTGTCTGAACCATCCAATCATTCTGTCTTTCAATTTCATTTTAATTTTCTTGCATTTTAGTCTAGAAGTCGTGGAACTCACACCACGCACGAAGTGTTTAAACCTGAATAAATTGTCAGCTTCTTTGAGTAGTCGATTAGAAGAAACCATGTGGAATACGATCTGCTTAGCTTTCCAGCTTGGTAGTATTTGATCACTGTTCTGCAGCTCATCATTCTTTCACCGTGAGCTACTTAAGCCAGTTCATGAGCAAACCTACTGATTTACACATGAAGGTTGCGTTACGAGTGGTTAGGTTCCTCAAAATCGATCCTCGTCTTGGTTTATTTTTCCCTTTCACTTCGGCCATGCAACTTCATGCTTTTTCTGATAGTGACTGGGTCGGATGTGCAGATTCTCGACGGTCTACCACAGGTTTCTGTGTTTATTTAGGGGATTCCCTTATTTCTTGGAAATCAAAGAAATAAGTCACGATATCACGATCTTCGGCTGAGGATGAATATAGAGCTCTTGCTGTCACGACTTGTGAACTCCCTATGGTTGAAGTCTCTTTTTCATGATTTGTTATTTGATTTTACGACTCCCATCTTGTTATATTGTGATAGTACTTCTGCGATATGTATGGCAGAAAATCCGGTAGCTCGTGTATGGGCCAAGCACATTGAGATTGATTGTCATCTCATTAGAGACTGTGTGACTAATGGTTTCATTCTAGTCATTCAGGTTTCTACTACGAATCAGCTTGCCGATATCATGACAAAGCCTCTAGGGCCTCACTTTTTTTTGCCATTAGTGTCCAAACTTGGCTGCTCAGTATTCACCATCCAGATTGAGGGGGGGTGTGAAGATAGGAGTTGTAATTGTCATTAATTCAAGGACTTTATTGTAATTTGCCAAGTCACTCAGTCTTATATATATGCCTCTATAGGCATATGTTCATTTACTTTTGGCATTCTAATCACTCATGCTGTTTTACTCTCATAATAATTCTTCTTCCCGGTCTTACCAAACTAATAGTCGTCATCGATTTGCTTCCCGTTTTGCCCGATCGTAGCGTTCACATTAAAATTGAACTCGTTGTTGCTCAACCCACCTTTGGAGTAGTTTCCCTTGTTGAACCCAACGTTCATCTGGTGGGATCTGCCCATCATAGACAAGCTATCGTTCCCTTGTTGACTCTAACCTGCTGCCCGTCGTTGAACCCGTTCCAATCAATTCCCATTTTGGGTTTGTTTAGGTTCGCCGCCAACGTTCGGCTGAACTGGTAGAACGACGACTCCTGATTGTTGTTCTCCATCGATGATTTCTCAGAATGAATCAGATGAAAATGGAAAGTGGAAAATGGAAAATTTAAGAGCGCCGACTGTTGATTGGTGATGAAGATTGAACGGCGATTGAAAATGGAAAATGGCAAATGGAGTAGGAAGGAAAGCAAATGGATAAGGGAGGATTTATTTTGATTTTATTGAAAATTTCCTGGAAAGTGAATAGGTTTGGGGGTTTTATTTTGATTTAATTTTAATTTACTAACCCTAGAAAAGAGGAGAGTGTTGTGTCAATCTAAGTGGTTGAGAGGAAGGAAGAAAGAGAATAGATTGAAGGAAGGAAGGTCGTGATTGGCTGAGTTGTGTCACACAGATTGACAATGTGGACAAATAAGGAAGGAAGGTAGGGATTGGCTAAGTTGTGTCACACAAATTGCCAACATGGACAGATGTGGGCGGAAGATTTTAAGGTAAGAAATTCTTAATATTTCTTATATAAGAACTCGAACTTGAGCCGTTGATTTAATTTTTTAATCAAGTGGTACAAAACGTAACAAAGGATATTTAAGTAATTTCAACCTAATTACAATTTTTTTATTTGGAAGAAACCAACCTATTTCTAAATAACTACCCACGTTCACCAAAAAAAAAACTACCCACGTTCAAAATGTTTTTTTTTTTTTTTGCATAGACAGCTCCTGGCGGAGATACATAGACAGCCATCACAAAAAAGGAAGGAACATCAATTCCCAACCCAGGAAGTCATGTCTATCATGACTCCTTGGAGGTTAGTCAGGGCCATGCGAGCCACGTAATGGGCGGCCCTGTTACCTGAACGGCGAACCGTCATGAAGCGCCAAGCAGGGGCTCCTCTTTGTCGCTGAAGAATCTCTTCTACAATAGCCCCTACAGGTTTTGAATGAACCTGACCCGCCAACAACTGCATCGACTAGCTCTGCATCTTTAATTTCGAACCTCGTTCCATATCCACCTGCAAGAAACCAACCCACCAACAGCAAGAGCACACATAATGGAAGTAAAAATAACAGTATTCAAGGATCGAATGTACCTAGATAAGATGGAAGTCTAAAGTTGCCAACAAACCTGTATGAAACCATCAGAAAAGTAGCTAGCAAGTGTAACCATCTAACCGACGATAAAAATCAATGGTAGACAACTGAGCCAAATGCTCAACAACATGCTAATAAGCATGTAGATATGAAAAAACTTCGGCAAACAACCAAATCAAAAAAATTAAGAACACAATAAGTAACAAAACAAGAAAGAAATAGAGAATAAAGGATGAAAATGTAAAGAAAGAGAAAGGGAAAAGACGAAGAAAAAAAAAGTTGTCTTTGCCTAAAAACCATCATTATTGCCCGGAAAATATCTCCTCCGTCACCAACATCCAGTTCAATTGGAAAAAGCAATTGTTACCCATCAGTTGTGGTTATGACAACATCTCCTTAAGCGTGTCTTCTCCTTCGTCGTTTCATCTGAAATCAAATTAAAAAGCAATTGTAAGTGTACATTTACTGACAAATCTATTTCAATTACCTCAATGACTCCGGTGACACTGTTGATGTCAATCTTCCGGAGCCACCTGTCGCATTGGCCTGCTTGAGTAGATCCATGTACGGAGGAAGGAAAAGGGAGGTTGAGGGACTGGGTGACGAAGTCGATGACGATGCGGTCGTCGGAGTAGCGGTTGGTTGGGCGGTTGCTCTCCGCTCCTTCTCATTGCATTGGCTGTGATGCAATATCCCTTAGCCCTCCCTGTTTGATCCTTCCGCCGTCGACAACTTTCCCACTATTGTCGATGATAACTTAGTGCAAATTTCCCACTGATCTCGACGTTTACTTCTCCTCTTTCACTCTTTGAATTCCCTTTTGAAGTTCTGAACCCTTTTATGGAAATAGCCTGTTGATTCATCAAATCAGACTCGAGGCCACACAACTCATCCACCAATCCCGCCTTCCCTTTCATTGATCAGCCTTCCCCATCGATTTGTAACAGTTTCCTTTAAATGAACCTAGGGATTAACCCTGACTTGGCTATTAAGCCGACCAGACGCACTGATGCCTTAGAAGGGATAAATATAATCCTGATCCCAATGGAAGGTAGTGGGCCTTGATAAGCCAATTCAACTGCCGGTCATTGCAGTCGAAATCGGAGGAAGGCTGGCAGAAGGTAACCGCCGAAAGAAACCGACTTAGAGTTGTTATTAATTTGTTTATAAACTAACCTCTATTCTTTTTCTCGTTCCACGTGGTTGTTTGTTTCTTTTTATCATAAATAATTTTTTCAAACTATTTTTATTTAATTTAAAAATTAAACATTCAACTACACATTGTACCATTCAATTCTGCATTGTACCTATTAACTACACATTATATCATTCAATCAACTACGCAATGTACCATTCAAATACCCATGTTTATAACTTTTGGCACTTATTAGTAATTTAAAAAATATTATATTGTCTATTTGTACATTCAACTACGTGTTGTACCATTCAACTAGACATTGTACCATTCAACTAAATATTGCACCATTCAACTACACATTTTACCATTCAAATACCCACATTTAAAACTTTTGGCACTTATTATTAATTTAAAATATACTATATTGTCTATTTGTACCATTCAACTACGTATTGTACCATTCGACTACACATTGTACCATTCAACTAAATATTGTACCATTCAACTATACATTGTACCATTCAACTATGCCATCTATGTAAGAATGATGTTTGTATCATACTATGAACTTTTACTATATATGTATCATTTGTTCGAAATCGTACCCATTGTGTAGGGATCTACTATTGTGATTAAGTGTCCTTATATAAGGACACTGTTTATAGCCGTTGGATGATGATCCTAATCTAACTGCGGGGAACCAGGTATGGACATAAGGGGAAAATGAGATAATTAATTTAAAGTGGAACCAAAACGAGAACTAAAAAAAGGCGTACAAATACCCTAATACCCATTTCATATCAATCATTGAATCTCTATTATATAAATTAAGAGGGTACATTAGTGTCCTTATATAAGGACTTGAGGAGTCATATTAGTAATTGCCCATTGTGTAATATGTGATGACAATATCATATGAATGAAAATTAGAATGTAACATTCACCAAACAGCATAGAAATAAACTAAAGTGTACCATTGAAAATTAAATTGTAACATTATTCATCAACTCTACCATTAAATTCAATAGCATTCACCAAACTTTACAAACCCAAAAGCTACATGAAATAATTTTCTTAAATGAAAAATAGATGGTATCATTTGAGTAGTATTTTTTCCTCCTCTGATTAATGATTTTCATGTGCATAGGTGAATATCTTTTTCCAACCTGCAAAAGACCAGTAAAAAGGAATGGACATGGGAATCAATAATCGAGCATCTATTATAATTGTGTAATATTAAATCATGTAATAGTCCTACTAAATCATAAGCATAAAAGGGAAGGATATCGTAAGCAATACTGTCGAAAACTGCACCTAACGCAAAAAACTGAACTCTCGTTGAAACTTCACTGCCGCGAAAATTGTCGCTGCACGTTGCACAATAAAATCCAAATACCTTCAGAATCATTGTCGTCGTCGTAGAATTGATACAAAAAAATTTAGATGTTGACCGGAGGATGAAGATAGGCGTAATGAAGAAAGATTATTCGCTATCGGACCTGAGAAACACAAGTCTCCGCCGTACCGATGGAAGAAGATAACCGGACGGAAAGAAGAAGCTTAGCCGCCAGACCACCGTCATGCCGGAGGAAGAAGAGAGCCGCCTACGGTGGAGGAGAGGCCCTGACCCAGCTATCGAAGGAAGAGGAGAGCAAGTTGGAGCAATAGGTTTTTTTCTTAATTAATCTACTAATATATATATGCATTTATAAAACACCCCCTTTATTCTTCTTCTCCTTGAGTGTAGGGAAATCAACCAATGAGTGAATTTCTATTTTATTTTTAATTTCTTCTTTCATTTGTTAATGAGGCACTTAACCGTTTGAATTAAAAAAAAATTAAAAAATAATGATTTTCCTTATTTCCACATATCCCTCAACTAACACTCCCTATTATCTAGGATATGAGCTTTCTTCAACTGGAAAAATAAAGTAGAACGGATTTTCCTCATCAAACTTGTATATTTCTATCCTCTTTCCTCTACAACCAATTCCTTATATAATTAGCAGTTAATCATCAAAATTCAATTCATTCATTCTTCCCATCCCAGCTATTAGTCTTCAACTTTGACAGGTTTGTTTACTCTTCCTTTCTTTGTTACTTTCTTTTGTTTGTTTCTCGGCAACCTGTCATCTTTCCTCTGCAATTGATTTCCTTACCTTTTTTTTTTTTGGAAGAAGCTGATTATATATTAATCAAGCAAGGTCGTACAGACAAAAGAGAGTTCATGAATCAATGACTCTAACAGCAGAAGACAAAAAGGCATGTAAGCAAAAGAAAAAGAAACAGCTTAACAGCCCAACAAAATACGCCAATCCTCTGGAAGCACATCATTACAACAACATCTTGCAAGCCAATCCGCCTCCTTCAGCTCCATACGTCTTCTGAAGTAAACATGACAATTGTTGTTGTGTAAAGAATCAACAATGGCAGCAATGGTGGCTTTACAGGAAATGGGCCACTCTGAGGAAGGAAGCAACAAAGCATCCACAATGGTCTTGCAATCAGAGAGAATGCAAACAGAATCCCCTGAGGACGAAGCAATCCTCGTGGCTAACAGCAACGCTGTAGCCTCTGCTGAAATGGGTTACGACACTGAATTTTCTCGACCTGTCCATCTACGATCTCTCCATCGGCATTTTTGATAATGATACCGATTCCTGCCTTCTGGACGTCACCTTTAAATGAAGCGTCACATAGAATATACTTGTCGTAATTTCTCGGCAGTGGACTAGAATGTTGAGGGAGTTCCCTAGGTCGAGACGGGTGGTTCTCAGGAATCTCATTTTGAATGGAGATCCAGTCAAAGACATCTTTCTGGATACTATATGCAGCAGCCGAAGAATGAACCAGATCTTCATTAAAAATGAAATTGTTACGTCGTTTCCAAATGTGCCACCCGCAAAAGACTCGGCTTGCAGCTTCGTGGGGAGAGAGGCTGGCAAAGCCATGCTGAATCCAATCAAAGAAGTTCCAAGAACCAATTCCAGGATCATACATCGAATGAGATCGAGGAAACAAGTTCCACAATTCTGCAGCTTTTGGGCAGTCGCAAAGGAGATGGTTGAGGGTTTCAGGAACACTTGGACAGAATGGGCATTCATCAGAGTCAGAACATCGTCTCCTCCACAAGTTTTGTTTAGTGGCCAAAGTTCCTCTAGCACACCCCCAAAGGAACATCTTGACGTTCGGTGGAAGCGTCAAGCTCCAAAGCCATTTCCAAGCCTCTGAACATGGTAAGGAGGGAAGGTGGTTGAAGCTACGAGCATTAGCAATAGAGTGATAGGCAGATTTTGCTGTCAGCTTTCCTCTCTTGTCGTAATCCCAAACCCACTCATCTTGGAAGCCAACCGGACCTATCGGAATACACATGATATTCTGCAACGTAAGCTCAGGGTAAAACTCACGGAGTAGGGAAGAGTCCCATGTTCTATCATCTTTGATAAAGTCCCTGACTCTAAGCCCTGCTGTATCTCGACCTCTGCAACGATAATCTTCTTCATCTGGGACCCAAGGGTCGGTCATCCAAGTATTTTCCCCATTCCCAATATTTCGACGTAAACCTCTTAACATCTCTTCTTTTCCTTCCCAGATACTTGACCAAATCCACGAAGTTGAAGACCCTTTTTTTGATCGAATGAAGTCTGTGTGCGGAAAGTAACGCCCTCGAAGAATCTTAAACCACAAAGAATCTTGATTTGTAAGGGCTCTCCAAGCCGTTTTTGCCAACATAGCACGATTAAAACACTCAAAGTTTCGGAAGCCAAGCCCTCCCCACATTTTCCCCGTCGCCAAGACCCTTTTAGAAGTCCAATGAATGCAGCGTTTATCCTTAGAACCCCCCCACCAGAATCGATTGGCAATGCTAGTGAATCGATTCAGAATCTTTTTTGGCAAAAGAAAGCAGGAGAAGATGTAAGTTGGTACCGCTTGCAGAACTGCTTTTACAAGAATCTCTCTTCCTCCTATGGAGAGCAAATTGCCTTTCCATGATTGAGCCTTGTTCTCCATTCGCGTGACCAGGTAGCTGAAAGTTGCTGCTTTGGAGGACCCCCATTCAGCAGGAACTCCAAGGTAGGAGCCCATCCTACTATTTCTTGGACAATGAAACACATCACAAATAGCATCACGCACGTAATCA
Organism: Linum lewisii; assembly: GCA_034768395.1. Classification (NCBI taxonomy): domain Eukaryota; kingdom Viridiplantae; phylum Streptophyta; class Magnoliopsida; order Malpighiales; family Linaceae; genus Linum; species Linum lewisii. Next base: position 38,750,912 of record CM068299.1, read on the forward strand.
GGGCAGTTTATCGAGAAGAAGAGAGCCGACTTTTCAGGATTAATAGCTTGCCCTGTGATACCACAATAATCCTCAAATATCTTCACTAACCTCATAGCCTCCGTAACCGTAGCTTTTCCAAATATGACAGTGTCATCTGCGAAAAGTACATGGGAGAGCTGCGGACATCTGGGGCTAATCTTGAGACCATTAAGCCTCCCTGAATGCAGGTTTCGATTCAACAAAAAGGAGAGGACGTTTGCAACCATGATAAATAGGTAAGGGGAAAGAGGATCCCCTTGCCGGATTCCTTTCTCAGGAACAAAAAACTCAGTCGGAGAACCATTGATCAGCAATGAAAATCGAAATGTTCTCACACATTGCATAATCCAGCCAACCCATAGAGGATCAAAACCCATCTTAGACAAGATACATTCTAGACCATCCCAAGAAACTCGGTCGAAGGCCTTCATCATGTCAAGTTTTAGAAGGAAGCTGAAGTTTTTTGTTTTCTTACGCATTTTGAGGCAATGAATGGCTTCGTGAACAACCACAATGCTGTCTTGAATAGCTCTGCAATCAGTAAAGGCACTCTGAAGTTCTGAGATCAGCTGAGACATCCACTTTCCGAGCCTAGTTGACATGACCTTCGCAATAACTTTGTATCTAAAGTTCGACATGGAGATAGGCCGAAATTGGTGTATCATCTCTGGATTTTCAACTTTCGGAATCAATGTAATGAAGGTGTCATTCCAGCCATTCTCAATCCTCCCTGTGCTGAAAAACCTTTTAACTTCCTTACAAAGATCAGGTCCTACCAAAGCCCAACTTTTCTGAAAAAATATCCCTGAGAAGCCATCAGGTCCCGGACTTTTGATAGCTCCCAAACTGAAAACCGCCTTTTGAATTTCCGTATCATCAACCTCTTTAGTAAGATCATCATTCATAGCTTGTGTGACGACCGACGGAAAATCCTGCAAAAGATCAAGGTTAGTCACTCTTTCGGTTTCCCGAAAGAGCGAAGTGAAAAAACAAGTTGCATGTTCCGTCAATTCTTCAGGTACATGGATCCATTCACCTCCCTGAGTTTTCAGTTTAGTGATTGAATTCCTTTTCCTCCTTTGTTTCATGGTGATGTGAAAGAAGCAAGTATTTTTGTCTCCCCAACGCATCCAATTTTTCTTTGCTCTTTGAGCCCAGTGCATTTCTTCTTGCCTCCAAAGGGTGTTAAGTTGGGACTCAAAGCTTCTTCGGATGGAATCGTTACTTGTGCTTCGAGGTCTTTCTTCAAGCCTTTTGATCTTGTGGAGGAGTGTCATGATTTTTCTTGGGCTATTTCGAAATTCAGCTTCGTCCCATGAGGAGAGGGCAGCTTTACATCTTTCCAATCTCTCCGCCAAAGAGCTTTGTTCCCCCTTCCACACTTCTTCCACCTTTGCCCGATAATCTGGGTGTTCCATCCACTTGCTTCAAATCGGAACACCTTTGGTCCTTTTTCACAAGGAGGCTTTAGCTGGAGGATAATCGGATTATGATCGGAGGCGGTCCGAACTTCATGAATAACAATAGCCTCCGAGTGAGCTTCGAACCAATGAATGGAGACGAGTGCATGATCCAATCTTTGTCGGATCTCTCCTCCCTCTTCATGGTTATTGGACCAGGTAAAAGAGGGTCCCTTGAATCCAACTTCCATTAGATTACACGAGCAAATGAAGTTCTTGAAATCTCTAGTAGTAGCATCTGTAACCCTTCTTCCACCCTCTTTCTGATCCTGTCCTGTAATTGCATTGAAGTCTCCAATCAACAACCAATAGTCCTCCCTTCGTCTTGCAAAACCTTCGATTTCGTTCCAAACCTCCAATCTATCTTCTCTCCTTGGAGCACCATAGACGAAGGTAACAAAGTTTTGATCTCCTTCCCCAACTTGACAATCAATGAAATTTTTTGATGCTCGGAGAATAGTGATCCGAACTTCGAAATTCCACCAAAGAGCCAATCCTCCTGACCGAAGGACAGGATCAATGTAGAAGCTATTTTGGTATTTTTGTTTTTTCCTTATTTTTTCCAGGTCATGTCTTTTCTGCTTTGTTTCAGACAAGAAGACCATGGAGGGGCAATATTGAAGAATCAATCTCTTCAAGTAACTCACTGTAGAGGTTTGCCCCAACCCTCTACAGTTCCAACTAAGTGTGCTCATGAAGATGGTGGTGGCCTTGGGCATGCCACCTTAGCCTCATCTGCAGCTCGATCAATAGTAACAGTTCCTTGCTCGGCACCACTCTCGTTCACTCTATTGTTCATCTCCAAAGACAAGTTGGTCATACCATTCACTTCCTTAGCCCCACGAGCTCTCCTCTTGAGTTTCACTTTCCTTCGAGGTTCGTCGATATTCATTCCCATAGCAAAAGTCTGGCCATTCTCCTCAATACCAATCACGTCTCCTCTTATACATTGCTTCTTTTGTTCCAACACTTCCACCTCTGGTTGAATTTTCCTTTTAGGGGAGCCCAAAGACTTGGTGGGGGGTGTGGTAGATGGGGAGGGGGGATTGGAGTCAATTTTGATCATGGGGTAAAGGTTAGGGGTGGGGGTCATCTGTAGGGAGGCTGGTTGTATGAATGGTGATTTGTCAAAATGAGATCGTAGTTGAGCAGGGTCGATATAGGAAATGAGTTGGTTTATGAGGGCATTTGGAATAGAGTGTGAGAGGCTTGAGCTCATCTGGGTCGGGTTGTATTCATGGGATCCATGGTTATGGTGAAGGCTCAATTGAGATGTAGAAGAGTGATTAGGGTGGAACACAACTGATTGGGAAGTCAAGGGAGAGGATTGATTTAAAATTGACTTTCCTACACTTTTGGACTGAGTATGAGAATTGTGAGGAGTGGTTGAATCATGGGAAAGATGATGGTTGGTGTCAAGAATGGCTGGGTTTGTTTGGGGACAGGGGGCAGTAACTTGGTAGTCTTGGACATCATGTGGATAGGCTGGTTGGGTTTTTTGTGTTGCTGGTTCTCCCTTTCTTCTATCTTCATTCGCATGAGCCCTCCTAGCTCTAAGATGAGGGCCATACTTTTCACTTCCATCACTGTTTCGGATCAAGACTCCAGAGCAATAAATCATTGTATGCCCCAAACACCCACAAGTATAGCAGAAGTCCGGTAGATGCTCATACTTAAAGTCAATCTTGTCATCGGAATCTCCATCTCGGCCCCTAAACCCTGTTGGGATGGGTTTGCTGGGATCGATCTCAACTAGCATTCTTACCGGGGAATCCCATTCGTCTGTTTCAGGGAAGCTCTCATCAATCTTATGAAAGAGGGGGAAAAGCTTACCAATGGTTCCATAATTGTTCTTGGTTCTATGCATTGGGTGGAGACCCATAATCTGAACCCATATACTAGCTGTCTTAATCTGCACCTCCTCTGGCTTACGGACTCCCCTCCAGTCTTTCAGAACAAGGAAATGTTGGAGAACATGCCAGGGGGACTTCTCCTCTGCCCTTTTCATATCTTCCTTTGAGTAGAAATTGAAGAGAAAGACGTTCCTTCTGAGCTCCTGAACTCTTACTTCACCTCTGAACTTCCATAATCTAGTCACACTGTTTCGCATTGCGTGAGCTGAGACCGCCTTTTCGCTGAAGATCTGACCTGCCAGAGATTTATCAGTTAACCTTTGTTGGATTTAAGGGCTTGAATCAAGATTTAAGACCGGATCTTCACATGTGAGTTGGCCAGCTCTTTCAATCAACTGAGATATGTCATCCATTTTCAAGAAAGATCGGATTCTCTCTCATACTTTCTTTTTCTCATTTCCTTACCTCTGTTTGTATTACTTTTGCTTATTTACTAATTACTATTCAACTATTGCCATGGTCACTCTTCTTTTGTAGGTTTGAGTCTATGTTTTTATTGCTTTTGTAGCTATATAATATATTAGTAGATACGTGACACAGTAGAAGACAACAAGCATGGGTAGAAAACGCAAGAATATATCTACTTATGAGGTGGGAGAGTCTTTGTCTACTATACGAGAGCCTTCATGTATGGTACTTATACTTTTTTCCTAAATAATTATACTCTTCTATCTTGCTACTCTAATACATCAATAATAAATTTTATTGATACCCAATTTTACCTTCAAAATCAGGGTGTGGCAGAGCTATCTTACGTAGAAATTCATTTAAGACACCTTCGAATGAAGGTATGATTTTGTGTTAATGTATAGTGCATATATTCTGTTTGGTATTACTGTAACAATATTTTTTTTCTTCTCTTAACGTACATATTGAATTTTATCGACAAATGTTGAAAGCCACCTTACAAGAGTTGTATAGAGCGCGTCGAGCGAAACGTCGTTACATTCGAGTAAATCGTAGAAATTCTGTACAAGGTAATTATTGATCCATATAATCATAATTTAATTAATCTCACGCGTGTCTCCAAAAACAATTTGCTATAGTATTTTGCAAATATATTTTAAATTTGAATTTCATAATTATCCATGCATGTTGAGCATGTAGTTCAATGACCCATATATGTATATACGCCACACAGTACACTATTACTATTAGCTAGATTTTGGCCGGCCAATGTTGACTGGGTACTGGGTAGTATGGTATATTTATTTTCTTTAACTTATTAAAATAAAATGCTTACTTTTGGCATTTGTTTAAATGAAATGACTGTGTAGTTGGGTATGATATAAATTACAATCTAAATCTATCACGTTTATAAAGGATAGTATAACATCTATTATTAAAAATATAAAGGATCTATTTTGTTATCGTTGCATATTATAAATCCTAACAAAATAACCTAGGATGGTGGTGGTAAGTTAATTTAAAATTCAATGGAATTTATTAAAATATTGAAAATTATTGGTGTAGATTATAAATCCTAACAAAATAGCCTAATTGGATGGTGGTGGTAAATTAATATAGAATTAAATGGAATTTATTAAAATATTGAAAATTATAAAATGAAATGAAATTTATTAATATATTGAAAATATAGAGTTCATTAGCAAGTTACAAAAGCACCGTACAAAAAATCTTTAAAAAAATTATAGATTTATTATCATGCCTACTTATATTGATTTTATTTGTTTATCATTTCATTCATTACTTATAATTTGTCTTCCACAGGTTATGCATCTATAATCCTTCACCTTCACCAAAAGAGTCAACGAATGACTCGAAAGATTCATATATTGGATAAACGAACAAGTCAACAAGACGCAGGTTCGTTTTACACATCCTACCGCAATCACCCTATTATTTTGTGTTACATCTATTGTGCAATTCTCATTTTTTTCATAATTTGTGGTTAGGATTTCCTCATGTTCAATGTTACTCTATTGGGCATCCGTCGTGTGTTTGTTCGTATTGTGGAGCTACTATGTGGAGGGAAGAGAGTACGGCTGCAACACTAAAGGCTCCAATGCCTACTTTCAGCCTTTGTTGCAATGAAGGCAAGATAAGACTACCACCAGCCAGACAACCACCTCAATATTTAAAAGAGTTGATGACTTCAGAAGATAGTGAATGTCGTCACTTTCGCGAATCTTTCATCAACTCGGGTCATTAATTCCCGGTGAAGGAAATTCTCCGCAATTTGCCCAACTATATGTTCATGATACCAATAATGAAATCGAACATCGCATGACCTCTTCCACAGATGGTGTTTATTGTAAATCTCTCTCTCATCACATTGTAAGGGCACTCAGAGATATGTTTGATGAAAACAATGTCTTCGTAAAAGTTTTCAGGTATGCTCGAGATAGATATGCTCAAGAGTTGTATGATGCTAACAGTGCAGATAGTGATGTTGACATCTACTCCCCACACACTACTCTCATGACCATTGTGGGTAAGACTTATACATTTTTAATCACCCTCACCAAGTTCACTATATATGGACAGACCATTTAGTGAGTATACTATTTCACAAATCCTTGATGAAGTGGATGGACACCAAGATGCTAATATGGTTAGTCATCTATACTAAATGTCTTTTTCCTTTCGGCCCCACATTTATTGTTCAAACTTACTAACTTAAATTATTTTTCTTTGCATGCTTAATCTTCTACTTAGGCAAGAGATGATTCATCCACACAATCAATGAAAAGTTGTGTTTCAGTTAATGACATTTTCTCCAAGGGTACTTCCAAAGATCATGAAGAAATTAGTTGTGAGATACCAGATAATACTACAATGGCAACGACTAAAGCTATGATTACAAAGAGAAGGAAGCTACCAACCACTTTATCCGATGAGGAGTAATTAAGTGTTTCAACACTTAATTTCTTCTTCATATTCTCTGGATTTGAACCCTTCTATTTGCCACTTTGTTTGTTCACAGTACTCTTATATTTCAGTTGGTGTTTTCTTTGTGATTATGTTATTTCTTCATGTTTAGACAATTTGGTTTATGTTGAATTTATTTTTATTTCAGTTTATTTAAAATTGTGTCAAATGATTTAATTTTAGTGTTTGATTTATAATTCACCGTACTATACTTTGTATCAACTTAATAAATATACAAATGAGCCAATACTGAAAAAAAAATATTTGATACTCTATATCAAATTAGTTGAACATTCACATTATCGGCCAACGGGCCGGGCAAAAAGCTAGTTAGAGTTATGAAGATTTAAATATGGTACCATTATTATTTCATAATTATCTCATTTAGGTAGTTATTAGATAATATATTTGATAAATATACCCTTTTAACTAATTAATTATACCAGCCGTAGGATTGGTACTGCAAGATCTAATGCTTCATAATAGAGTTTTTATATAAGAAATCTATAATATTTCTCACTATACACTATCCCGATGTGGGCAATTAACTTGGGAATTAGTCACAGTTTATTTAAACCGTCACAAATTAGTCACAGTTATCTATTCTCAATGTGTCAAGACCGGACCGGACATCAAACCAGGCCAATGAAATTTTCAAGAATTTAAGGTCCGACCGGATTGAACCGTAAAAACCGGTACGACCATTACTTTAAAAATTTATGTATCATTTACCTATAATCTAAGTACCAAACAACAATATATAAACAATTCTAAAAAATACTAAACCTAAATCAATACATATGCGGCTATGACTCCTCATTTTCATCTTCTTCTTCTCTCTCTTTCTCCCATCTTCTTCTCATCCATGAACTAATCTCCCTCTTATCCATTAAATCATGAATCCATCTTCCTCTTCTCCCATGAGTCCATCTTCCTCTCCTCCCATTAACCTATTTTCCCCTTCTCCCATTACCTCATCTTCTTCTTTTTCTCCCCCCCCCTTCCATTTTTCAAATGTCCTAAATAGTAAACCCACATCTCATTCTTAAATCTAGAAATAAATCTATTTCCAATCTAAACATAATCTCACCCCTATCTTAGCTATGGTTGGTCGTAGATACTAGATATGTTTTCAGCGATGTAAGAATGTTTTCAGCGATGTAAGAATGTTTTCAGAAGTTGAATCCCCCGAATAAGAATGTTGTCGGCGATGTAAGTTTAATATCAATCCCATTGAAACCGTGATTCCCGGTTCAACAGATTTTCTGGGTTTTTACGGGTTGAACCAATTTTGGAGGCCAATAAACCCGTGGTCTAAATAACCTTAGACCGAAATGGTGTAGAGTCTAGTCACTAGTTTTACCGGTTCAGCCTGGTTTTAATAATATTGTCTATTCTGCGACTAATAAACCGTCATGAAACTACAATTTTCTTATAGTGGGTTTCTACTATGTTTCTTGTGGGCCTCGCGTTCTGTGTGGCCTAGGTAAGCTCCATGGAAACCCTAGGCGGCTGTTGTCCTATGGGTTTCGCTAGGATGTGATCGTACGTGCTGAACAGGTTTTGAGCGTCTGGACAAATAACTACCGAGCTAGAAGCAAGGTAGATCGTATTTCATGTGTTTTCTTCTAACCGTCTACTCAAAGAAGCTGGAAAATTACTCGGGTTTAAACATGTTGTGCGTGGTGTGAGTTCAACGACTTCTAATCTAATAAGCAAGGAAATTGAAATGGAATTAAAAAGACAGATTGATTGATTGGTTGACTAACATATTTGACAGACAAGCTTAGACTTGAATCCCCTCTAAGATCACCAGGACATTGGCGATTACAAGACCGGTGACTTTCAATCATAATTCATTCAGTTCTCAGACACCACCATAACTCCTTACACTTAGGTCTAAGTTCCGCGAACGTTCACTCTATCGGATCTAACTACCAAGGTTAATTAACTGTTTGTGGGTTCACTTCTACAATGGAGAACTAACTGGTGCAATTAATTAAGATTAATGAGTTACTCTAGAAGCGGATTAACCCTAAATGGTTCCTACGAAAGGCACACTCCATTGAATATGTTAATTGCTTGATTTGATGTTCTAAAGTAAGGTGGACGTTCGCCACTATCATTATCTTAACATGAATCTAATCGAAGTGATCAAGCTAGACAAGAAACATAGGAAATGAAGAACAAACCAACCATGCAAGAGAAACTGTCTGAATTAAGATCTGATTACCGCCGATCCATGACCGCATGAAAGCCCGGGTCACTTAGGGTTCATCTAATCTAAGCTCAAATGAGTTTAGCTACTCATGTTGATAACAGAAAAATCAAAAGCAACAGAGGAGTTCATCATACAAAAGGAGAACAGATAGAAAGTGTAAAACCTAATTCTGACGACTCTGGCGAAGCTTCAAACTCTAGCAATCTTCACTCCTAGCTCCGAGCACTCTGAAGTGGAAAAGACGGTGTCAAGATCTCTCCGGGAATTCTTTGATGCTCTCTAAACTCTATCCCTCAGCTCTCAAGTCTCGATTATGAAAAGTATATTGAATGATGTCCGTTTGAATGAGTAGCAGCTGTCTTATATAGGTTTCCAAACCTCTGCCGGAAAAGCCTTAAGTTCTCGACGGGAATAGTAGAAGTTCTCGCCGAGAACTACAGTGTAAACTTATTATGATTTCTCAACAAGGATCTTGAAGTAGTTCCTTCATAACGTCTCGGTGAGAAGTTGGAAGTTCTCGCCGAGAACTTCAGTGTAAATCTTCAGCTTAAATCTCGACGAGACTTCCTTTTCACTTCTTCAGCATATCTTCGGCAAGAACCTCAATCTTCTCGCCGAAAATTCCAGTGTAAATATTTTCTGCACAGCGATGATATTTGGTCATTGATTTCTGAATTACTCCTCGGCGAGAATTGTGAGAGTTCTCGCCGAGTATTTTGGTGCTGGACAGGAGGCTTGTACTTCTTCACTTGGTTTGATTTCTAGCTTCGATTCTGGGTCATTCCTTGAGGCTTCATCACTTCCCGAACACGTCTAAGGCTGTATAATGGCAAAAACATGTGCATTCAAATAGACCCATAGCGGGTCAAAGTAACCAAATCGGTATGAAATATTGCGATTGAGTGAAAACACCCTAAACTACCCCAAAAACCGTGTTTCAAGCAATGAAATGTCGCTTAAACGGGACTGATAATCACGATAATCACGTTATTCTCGACTGAATTATGTCATAGGTTTGTATTTCGACCACATCTCCACCATTGTGACAACACTAGTAATTAGTCAAAAGGTCTTTCGCAAGGGACTGTAACGATCCTACACTATAAGGGTTTATAATGAATGGATGAAGGGATGAATGATGATGATGGCTTTGGTGTGGTGTAACAATTGACTAACTTCCCTCGAATCAGGAATTATGGATTCCTACCGTCTAACCAGACACAGGTGGAATAGTGTATGCTCGTCCTATGATACCCTCAAGCAACCTAGCACTTTTTATTTATTTTTTCGATTTTTCTATTTTATTCTTTCTACATTTACTTGCTTTAGTTCTTCGATATGTAGGGAGAAGAATCGAACTACTACTTTGAGTTGACTTTAATCGGACTTTTTCTTTGAGTTTTTTTGTTTTTCTAATTTTTTTTCTTTTTAGTTCTAATTTTTTTTAGTTGCTAGAGGGGTTTACAGGTCTGGACATACTAGCTAAGACCACTAGTTTACTGGATATAGGCAAGTCAGCACAAACAGACTTCTAGTTAGCTAATCTCAAGCTACTACCACATCGAATCAACGAGGTGATGAAAAATATGGGAATTGGTTGTATTGTATAAACGAACTGAAAGAAAGGCTAAGCACAAAGGTTTACACCTAGAGGATTTATCGTTGGGATTGCTTCTGGTTTAGTAGCGATTCTAGGTGTCTCTATCCTTCTAATACTCGTGTTATCGTGTGGTGATGTGAACCACGGCTGACAATGCTCTGTGACCCTAACCACTGCAAGCTGATCTTCAAAGGCAACGAGAGAACCTATGGAACCGGGGCGGAATCGGACTTTGACCCACTAGCTTCAGCTGAGCTAGGAACTAGAAGTATCACGTCGAGGGCGCCACGCCAAGAGATGGATGCTCTTGACGATAAGCCAAACCTTAAGCAATGCAACAACGAGCAAAGGCTTGAAGGGAAAAGAACATATGTTCTGAAAAGAGGGTTTATTAATCAAAGGGGGTTGCTACAAAACGGTGGCCGACGGCCTCTATTTATAGGAGGGGTTAGGGAACAAGCTCTCCTAATCCTTCCTTAAATAGTTACTAATTAAATAATCTAAAGTCCAAAATAAGCTAAACTCTTCTTAAATAGTTTAACTAAAAGGAAAAACACAAAACAAGTCAAAGGAGTCGTGGGCCGAAGAAAGTAGCCTATTTAGGAAAAAACTGGCAGAACCAGGAAACCCTAATCCGGCGCCTGGGCGTGTATCTTGTGCCGGCCCAGATTAGGTGATCTTCTTCCTAATCGGGTGGCAGCTTCCTTAATTCTTCCAGGGACGGTTGGCCATGCTTCTTGGACTTCTACGGCTTCTAGGGCCGGTGGAAATTCGTCAAAGGCCCAAGCCAATTGATGGCTCGGCCCAGGTCGATCCGGTGTAGCGCTCCGGACTCAGTTCGACGTCGATCAGGGCCAGGCTTCGGGCCTCTTGGTGTTCTGCCCAAGCTTTTTATCTTCTGTCTCGGGCCATCTTTAGATCTTGCCTTGGGAGTGTTTTCAAGCCAAAGTTTGAGCCCGGTGCCATCAGAATTCGTTTGGGGCTTGGAGCGAACGCTTTGCTCGGCCCGGGGCTGGCGGCGGTGCCCGGTCTTAGTATTAGCGCCCAATAGGGCTTCATTTCCTAGTCCAGCTCCGGCTCCCGCTTTGGGGAGGTGTCTTTGACTTCCAGTAGGGTGTAGCCTCCCTTGGCAAACCTATCTGCGTCCTCCTCATGCCTTTCCTTGCTCCATGCCTTCATGTAAGTGTTGAGCCGTTCCTTGAAGGCCTTGGTTTGGCTTCGGGTTAGGGGTGGCTCAGGTCTGGTCCAGGGAAGAGGGGGCTCATCATGTGGTCTCGAATAGGACTTATGCAAATTCTAACTCATTCAAGATACGAGAAAGCCACCCAAAAAGAATAAAATTACAAGTTATATGCAATGGGTTGCTAGTCGGATTCAATCATTTTCAAGCATTTCAAGGTGACACTACAAGCATGATTTAAATTTCTGTTCTGACCAGGTTATTTAGCATCAATGCAGGCAAGTTTGTTACAGGTTCTAAGTTACGTAGTCTAAGCATCATTGTAAAAGATTGAAAACAACTTAACATCAAAAGTCAAGAACCGAGTAATTCTATGCTAGAGGAATTGGAATGCATCACGAAATCACAAAGAAACAATCAAGATCATGCAAGATTCTCTAGCATCCTACCCCACACTTAGATTGTTATGTGTTCTCATAGGACTATACTAGAGTAGAGAGATACGGAGAACCTGGATGGTGATGGTCGATGTCGAGGATGAAATGGAATGCCTGGAGCGGAGTGAAGCACCTACATTGGTCCTCAAAACAAAAACAACAAAAATATCAAAAGGAAATCGGGACAAGTGTCCCGGATCCACACGGAAAAAAAGTTGAAACGAAGAAAAACTGACTCAATAATTTAAAACGGACTCCGGCTGTGGGTTGCCTCCCACGAAGCGCTCTCGTTTAACGTCCTTGAGCTAGACGATACCTGATTATGGACCCCAATTCAAGAGCTCCTTGAAGTCAATCAACTACTTCAAGGCTAGCGGTTGAGTGTCGAATAGCACTCCAGAAGGATGAAGATGCAGGCGGTGATGTTCAAGTAAATCGTGGTTCTTCTTAACTGACCGTTTCTTCTTGAATTCTCCTACTAAAGGAGGAAAAAGATAGTACGGTATGTCGCAATTAATGAGCTCAGTCTTCTCCGCCCGATGGTCATCCAGGGGTCTCTTAGAGTTGAGCACATATGCCTCCAAATTTATGACCTCCTCAATTTGCACGTGCTCATCTCTAGCTTGAACTACAGGCTAGCTCGACGGAAGCGTAAATGAAGATATCTCATTGATTTCCACATGCTCATCTTCAGCTTCAACTACACGATGGATAAGCTGAACATCTTCGTCAACCACGTCTGCTAGTCATTTTTCATCAGATACCTCTAGCTCACAATAGTCATGGGCTAGATTATTATGTTCGTCTTCTAGCAACTCTTGAGCATCTTCTTCCATCAGTTGATTTGATTGCTCGAACTCAACGTCCACCGCATCAGGAGCTTGTAAATCTGAAATGATCTTCTCCAAGAGGGATTCTATTCTCGACATCTGTTGTTGATTTCGATGAGCTTGTAGATATATCTCTTGGTGACCTTGGTGGTGGTGTGTAGCTTCTGGCTCTTGCCAAGGTTGAAGGTTCCTCATACCAACTTGTCATAGGTGGTTGTTCTGATGTATCCCATCCTTAGTTGACCTCAACATATTGTACTTCATTGATGCACCACCCTTGGTACTAGCCATCCCACCTGTTATCCTGCATCTCAAAACTCAAGAGCACTACCCAGGTGAATCATGAAAAAATGGGGGGAAAACAAAATCTTAACCCTCAAATACTACATTATAGACTCAAAACTCTAAATCGTATTCCAAACTCTAACATTTGACGATAAGTCCAAATTAAAAGATCATAAACCCAAAAAATAAACTCGAAACCCTAACACTATATTCTAACACCTCGACATTAAACTAAAGCTCTGAAACTTCAAAGTTCAATTACGAATATGACATAATTTTAATGATGGGGGTACCGATACCCCTGGGTACCGAAGTGTTACCCATATATATATATATATATATATATATATATATATATATATGTAATGTCCCAAACTTTAAACCTTAGAAAACAACCTTTCTTGCTTAAAGTAGAAGGAAACACGATACCAAAGTCGTTGGCAAACGTTCAAAGGCTGAAATACAAAGCGGGCCCCAAAGCATGGGCAAAACCAACACATGAGTTTTAGTTATTACAAACCAAACACACAATTTCAAAACACACTCCACATAAATAGAAACACTCGTCCAACATCCTTGACCACTCACCGAGAGTCTCTCGACATGGTTTACGAGGCTCCTTCTGCACCGCTTACTCCTGATTAGCTGCGAAGTGACCTGGTGGGTGGTTCAGGGGTCAGTCCTTAACATTCAAGTATAAAGGAATGTTAAAAGTAAAGAGGTGCATATGACCAAACTGGCATGGTCCTCAATTTCATGGCCGAACTGCGGAAAAATCATATAACCGTTAGTTCACAATAACACCACAATTAACATCGAATAGGGCGTCCCCTCTTCCCGCCTAGCTAACCTTTACGCCATCATCGATAAGGCTTACTTATGAGCCTATAATAGGGATTTCACAAGAGTCGCTATTCTTCCCTACCACCATGAATCGATTGGGGATAACAATACCCAATTCCCATCATCCAGTCGAGGCTAATTCCACCCAACTCCCATCATCGGGTTGGGCTATCCGTACTCATCTACCGTGATTCGATTGGGGCTAACAATACCCAACTCCTATCACTCGGTAGGAACCCGTATCCATCGATGTTCCCGTCGGAGGACTAGCTAGCGAGGCTTTACTTTCCACCTGTATGCACTAGGTGCCAAACATCATCAGATAACATCACGGTTTAACCATAACCGAATCAAACACTATTAGGTATAAAACTAATGGTTCCGGAAAGATAGAACTTTCCGTAGAAACGACACTTTGTTGTCTAAACAAAGACTTTCCGTCTGAATTTCCAGGTAAGTAGGGGAGTCACTCGGACTACTTAAGTCCCTCTAACCTTAGGCATCATAACTTTATAAATCGGAATTAATGAGGATCCGCGTCACTCCTTACTCTAAATAATCTAACTTATCGAGAAAACCAACTCAGATGGGTTAGTACTCGGTTAGAAATAGATTACAACGAGGAATTATAAGGACCTTAATTTGAGCATGCACGAGTACAAAATAAGGCCTGAGTACCTCACTCGTTGCTCTGGTTACCATCAAACGATTAATTCGGAATAATCACGATATTTGGTTAGTGTAAAAGTTTAACCAAATAGCTATTTAAATTGAGGTATTAATTAATCCAAGGAATTTACCCCCTTAAACCAACCCACCTAAAGAGTCGACTCGAAGATAGGGAGTTAACGGCTGCGCAACTTCCTGGATCAAACTGTCAAAGCTGAAAAGAGGTTAAATGCCAAAAAGTTGACAGTTAAGGATCAAATTGTCATGAGGAAAAGCTTCAAGGACCGAAATAACAAAGCAAAAAGAAGGAGGGACTGCACAAGTAATTTACCTGTTCCCTGTTCCTGCACCTACAGTTCTGCCAATTTCCGATGAGGGGATTAAATGATTTTGGTGAATGGAAACTCAATTCTGAGAAAGGGGTTAGTTTTAGGAGTTTGAAACGAGCTGATAGAGGGTTTCAGTTTAGACCGACGATGCCTGGAACCCTTAAACCCATCTTTGGTCGGAGATGGTGTCAGAGTGACTGAGAGACGGCTTTAGGAAGAGATACGCTTTGCTTCGAAGAAAGAGCCGGGTTTTATAGGCTTCAGGGAGTCGATTAGAGCCAAAAGAGATAAGGTTCACGGGTTGGGTGGCACTCTGAAAAAGTCGTCATCGTTCCGAGATTTCGCCAAAATGGGATCAACTCCTTATCCATTTTGTCCGTTTCTGAATGGACTCAAGCTCCAATCTCGATTCCCACGTGTTTCTACACGTTCTGGTGGGGTTCCTAGTCCCGAATAGACTAGAAACATGCCTCTTGGCTATTGGGAAGAGTCACCGGAGTGATTCCGGTCGCCAGAAAAATTGCTGGTCATTGAACTGATGGGCCAAGGAAGAAGATGACCCAAAATGGCGTAGTTTTGGTGCTGGGCGGATTTAAAAAAAATGAATAAAATGAATGTCAAGGCTGGGATTCGAACCTGGGTCAGCTGAGTGCTGGTCTGGTTCGAAAACCAGCTGGGCTATAGGTCATTCATCCATCAGTATTACCCAGCTAGCTGTTAACTCGGTCTGATTGGTTTGATTCACATTTCCAAATTAGATCCTACCAACGACCAACTTGAACTAACCCTTAAGTGTAACCTCGAATGAACTCGTGTCCCCCCCCCCCCCCTTTTTGCTAAGAATGATTAAAAAAAATTATGGGGTGTAACATTTCTCTCCTCCTTCAGTAAATTTCGTCCCCAAAATTCTAGATAATGAATTTATAAGGAAAAAGGGATTTATAACTTAGACGAGTAAAGATTACCAACCTGGTTTAGTCCAAGAAGAGCTCAGGGTACTTCTCCCTCATACTCTTCTCCGTTTCCCAGGTTGCAGCTTCCGTTCCCTGATTCCTCCATACGACCTTAACCATAGGAATCTTTTTCTTCCGTAGATCCTTCTCTTGTCGATCTACTATCTGCACCGGAACCTCCTTATAGGTTAAGTCATCGGATAACTCAATGTCTTCCAATTTGAGTACGTGATCCGGGCTAGATCTCTAAGCTCGAAGCATGCTTACATGGAATACGTCGTGTATTCGAGATAAGCTAGGAGGTAACGCCAGCCGGTATGCTAGTGGGCCGATACGTTCTAGTATCTCATACGGGTTGATGTACCGGGGACTTAATTTCTCTTTCTTTCCAAATCGCATGACTCCCTTCCACGGAGACACCCGCAGAAATACTCGCTCTTCTACTTCGTATGAACGCGGTGGCCCAGGCCTTTCTGCGTTACTCTTCTGACGGCCTTGAGCAGCTTTAAGGTTCCGTCGTATTTCCTCGACTTTTTCTACCGTCTTCTGAATAATTCAGGCCCTTCCAGTTGCCTTACTCCCTCTGCGTCCCAGTATAACGAGGTTCGACATTTCCTCCCTTAGAGTACTTCATAAGGGGCAGCTTTTATCGAACTGTGATACTGATTGTTGTAAGCGAATTCTATCAATGGCAGATGTTCATCCCATGCTCCCTTCATTGTTAGGGAACAAGCGTGAAGGAGATCCTCCAATGTTTGAATGGTCCTCTCCGATTGGCCGTCGGTTTGGGGGTGATACGCCGTGGAGAAGTGCACTTTTGTGCCCAAGGCATTCTGAAGACTCACCTAGAATCGAGAGGTAAAGCTAGGGTCTCGATCTGACACAATGCTGACCGGTACTCCATGCAACCGCACAATTTCTCGAATGTACAACTCTGCTAGCTCATCCGATCCGGGCTTGAATTTGATGGGAATGAAGTGGGCCGCTATCGAGAATCTATATACTATGACCCAAGCGCCATCGTGTCCCTTAGGAGTCCTTGGTAGCCCGTACAGAAAATCCATGGTAATCTTCTCCCACGTCCACTCAGGAATCTCCAGAGGTAAATGTTGGATAGCTGGGGTCTGATGTTCTGCCTTAATCATCTGACATTCAAGGCAATAATAAACGTGCTCCGCTACTTCTTTTTTCATGCCAGGCCACCAATAGTGCTTCTTCAAGGTTTGGTACATCTTGGAAGCTCCCGGGTGCATTGCGTAAGGTGCCGAGTGGGCTTCATCAAGTATGTCTTGACGAAGTTTGTCTACGTTTGGGACACAAGCTCGTCCTTGACAAGTTAGTAAGCCGTTAACCAGAAGAAATCTTGAAGCCTTTTCTTCCTTGAGCCGTTCCTTGAGTTTCTTTATTTCTGGGTTGTTACACCCCGAATCTCTGAACCAGAAATTTGTTTTGAATTTTATTACATATGTTCGGGAAGTGACCGCAACTTGATGATTAAATGATTTCAAGAGAAGTTAAGTTCACTCATGAAAGGCGGAGTAAGAGGTTAAGCGACCGACTCGACTCTTGCGGTATAGCATGGAGTGTTCGATACGGTAGACCTCGTTAATCAAATGGTTTTAAAATTTGGTTAAGCTCAGATTCCAAATGAAGGTGGGTAAGGGTTAATGGAACATGGTTGCAAGGAAGTCAAGTATCCCACTTAGCTAAGTTGGTTAAGGAACTAAACCAGCAACCTAAAGGTCACAAGTTTGAATCCCTACTCCAGCAAATCCTTTTTTTTAGTCTTGAGAAATGATGACATCATAGTGACGTCAGCGTAATGTCATCATCTTCCTCCATGAACCAAAACCAAAGCCGCCGGTTGTTTTTTGGCAACTCCTCTATAGTTCCGGTAAGAGCCCAATCCTTCATATTATTGATGTTTGTCGAGTTTTGATGATTGTAAAACATCACCCGTGAATTCATAGCTTTCCAGCTCCATTATTGGCCTGAGTAACGCCAAAATGGAGTTACCTCATCGACCACACTAACAACCGACCATTCACTCCTTTCTTTCTCGTGACCTTGACTTTTGGGTACTCCAGATGGCATCAAGAGGCTTCGGAGTCGGCTATAAAAGCCAACAAGCCTTCGACTTTGAGTCACGGAACCTCACCATCATAGCTCCGACGAGAGTTGCGGCGGAGCATCCCAAACATGCCCAACCCTTGGAAAATACAAACTCAACATCGTCTTAAGCATGAAAATATTTTCCAACCTTCAAAAGGAAGATTCGTGCGAAAAATAGGGAAATCCAAGCTTCACCGGAGCTTCACCAAAATGGAGGCTTTGTCTCCTGCAACTTGGGGAAGAAGATGGCAAAATTACAGTTTGGTCACCCGACTTTCTAAGTTACATCACGATCCTTCAGTTTAATTTTAATTACTGTCGCAATCCTAAACTATCAACTTGTGACAGATTCAGCCCAACTAACTTTTCAGTTAGTACAATTTGGCCTGGAAGTTACGGAAGTCCGTTAAGTTCTTATTTCGAACCGATTCGAGCTACGGAATCGATCTTCAAGTCAACCGGCTCGTGTTATAGGTGGGTTGGTTTAAGGGGGTAAATTCCTGATATTTTTATTAGTTAATTTACATTCCATTAACCTAAATTGTTTAATTAAGTATTTCCATTCCAATTATTTTGGAAATGAGCTCCGGTAATCACCTTAACACGGAATATTGGATTTATCGGATGAATAGAAGTGTTGGATTATTGGGTAAGTGTTATACTCCTTAGGGAATATTAATTCCTTAGTATGACGTAATAATTGTTATGATATTATTACGAGGACTTATATATCACCCATAACTCCTATTCAAATCAGCTATCTTCTGAGGGTTAGATTTAACTCGGAATAAGATCGCATGTGAAATGATGTGGCTTCGATTGCTTTGGTGGTTAGTTAAACCAATGGATGACGTGATGGATTGTTAAATCCATATAAACTATAAATCTATTACTTGTAGTTACTATAATACCTTGATGATTTGGATGACTAACTGTTGTATGTTGGTTGTTCAGAGTAATGAGTGACGCGGATCCTCATTAATTCCAGTTTATAAAGTTATGATGCCTAAGGTTAGAGGGACTTAAGTAGTCTGAGTGACTCCCCTACTTACCTGGAAATTGAGACGGAAAGTCTTGGTTTTGACAACAAGGTGTCGTTTCTACGAAAAGTTCCATCTTTCCGGAACCATCGGTTTATACCTAATTATGTTTGATTCGACTATGGTTAAATCGTGATGTTATTTGATGATGTTTGGCACATTGTGTATACAGGTGGAAAGTAAAGCCTCGTTAGCTAGGCCTCCGCCGGGAACATCGATGGATACGGGTTCCTACTGGGTGATGGGAGTTGGGTATTGTTAGCCCCAATCAATTCACGGTAGATGAGTACGGATAGCCCCAACCGGATGATAAGAGTTGGGTGGAATTAGCCTCGACCGGATGATGGGAGTTGGGTATTGATAGCCCCAATCGATTCATGGTAGTCGGGAAGAATAGCGACTCTTGTGAAGTCCCTATTACAGGCTCAGAAGTAAGCCTTATCGATGATGGCGTAGAGGTTAGCTAGGCGGGAAGAGGGGACGCCCTATTGGTTGATGAAAGTTGATCGAGTTGATCTCGATGTTGTGTGGTACTATAGGAATAGCTCATGTAATGTCTTATTGACTTGTGATTATGTGTGTTAATATTTCACATATAGGTCGTGTTTGGAATATTGGATTGATATTCCTTATGTCAAGTCATTCGATAGATGGTAACGGTAATCTCCGTTACGAGAGGATGAATTTGGAATTACTGGTTTGCGTTGTTAATTCCATTAAATTTGTTTATTCATGTTTATACGGAATAATCATGATAATGGACTGACCTCGAGCCACCCACCAGTTTTGCAGGAATTTCCTGGACAAGCAACTGGCCACTGGAGTTTCTTAAGGCGTGCCGGAGCAGTGGATCATGAGACGGTGTAATGGCGACTTGGAGAATCGCTCTCAAGTCGTTGGGCCCAATTCTGCTGTAAATGTTTTGACGGTTAATACCCTATTTGTATGGTTGGTTTGAAAGTAGTTGGTCAAAGTTGTATTTTTCAACCTTTGAGTCATCGTCTGTCTCGGGACACGTTGTCGTTTTATGTTTCATAAAATTGGGGTGTTACATGGGTCGTCCTCCAGCTTCTCCTTGATCTTGTCGTAGAGTAACAGACGAATCTTCAAATTTGCTAAGAGAGCTGTGACTCCCTCTACGTGAAGTTCAACGTTCAGAGCCCGAAGTGCTGTGAGTTCTGGTAGTGGGCTATCCTTTTTCCTACTTAAGGCATCTGCAACCAAATTGGCCTTCCCGGGATGATATTTGATTATACAGTCATAATCATTGAGCAATTTGATCCACCTCCTTTGTCTCATATTTAACTCATTTTGCTCAGTTAGATGTTGCAAGCTCTTGTGATCCGTAAAAATGGTGAACGTTTCACCGTAAAGGTAGAGTCTCCATAACTTCAAGGCGAATACCACAGCTGCTAACTCCAAGTCATGGGTGGGGTAATTGACCTCATGCGGGCGTAGCTGTCGAGAGGCATAGGCAATAACCTGCTTTCCTTGCATTAGTACGCATCCCAAGCCTTGGTGTGACGCGTCACTATAAACCGAATACTCTTCCCCACTTTGTGGAAGAGTTAGGACAGGCGCGGAGGTCAGCTTCCTTTTTAGCTCGTCAAACGCTTCTTGACACTTCTCATCCCAGATGAATGTTGCTCCCTTGTTGATGCGAACCGCCTCCTCTAGGAAGGGATCGACTCAACACCCAAAACTATATTATCAGCCCCACGAGAACCTAACCTTTGAAACCGCGGAGAACCCTTGAAATCCACTAAGTCTTGACTTAGGAACCCCAAGGTATTCGGTCGAGTTGGTGCCACAAACAAAGGATGATTGCCTTTGATGATAAACCAAAACCATAAGCTAAGCAACAACGAGCAAAGACTTGAAGGAAAAAGAACAATGTTCTGAAAATTTCATTAAGGGGTAAACTGTCTTACAATGATGGCCGAGGCCTCTATTTATAGCTCAAGGGTGGCCTAGGCCGGTTCCAACTCTAAAAAGGAAAAACTAAAATAATCCTATAAGATAGGCCGAAGAAACTATTAAAATAAACCAAGTTGTCCGAATATTAAACTCTAAACCGGCAAAAATTAAGCAAAACCCTAATTCGGGCGGATTAGGGCAAATCCGACTTTCCTTGTCCGGGTGGGATTGGGAAACCTCCGGGCGCGGGCAGGAATCCGGACGCGGCTAGGAAAAGGGCCTGGAACGCGTACGGTGGCATTTCCGTAATTACCGCAGGTTCTGGGAGACCAGGTGGTCGGGTGGCATCCTTTGGCTGTGGTGACCGGCTCGGCATCATTCGCTCCGGGCCCGGTGCTAGGGTTTTGGTGATGCCGGGCTGTTCTGGCCTTCTGCTTGACATTTCCTCGGACAAGTGAAGTTCTCTCCAAGTCTTTTGGCCTCCTGAATCTTCTGGCATCAACTTGTCCGCCAGATTCTGAGTGCTGAGCAAGGTTGTCCGATACAGGGGCTGGTTGTCCGCATCTGCCGGGCCCGGGGCAGTGTCCTTAGGGCATTTGTCTTTTGGGGGGATTTCTGTCGACCATCAAGCGTCAGTCACTGTGCATCCTACCTCTGGTCCAGCTCTTCATGCTTGGCTCGACTCTAATCGCCTATGTAGGCAGTGACCCGTGTCTTGAAGGCTTTGACTTGGCTCCAGGTCAAGGGCAGGTCTGGTCGAGTCCAGGGCACCGGGGGTTCATCATTCCCCTCTTTTTGGGGAGGATTCGTCCTCGAATCTGTTTCTGCAAAGTCATCATCATAGAAAGGAGTTAAGTCAGCAACATTGAAAGTAGCACTTACACCATAGGTGTTGGGCAAATCTAAAACATAAGCGTTATTGTTGATCCTTTCAAGAACAGTGTAAGGCCCATCTCCTCTTGGCAGCAACTTAGATCTCCTTTGCTCAGGGAACCTGTCCTTCCTGAAGTGAATCCACACTTGGTCACCAGGTTGGAAGATTTTCTCCTTTCTTCCATGGTTTGCATTCCTTAGGTATTTAGTTGTCCTTCTTTCGATGTTGGCTTTAGCCTTCTCATGAAGCTTTCGAACGTACTTAGCCTTGGTGTGTCCATCTGCATCTAGAAACTCATGTATAGGCAATGGTGATAAATCCAATGGGGTTAGGGGGTTAAATCCATAGACCAATTCAAAAGGTGAGTATTGGGTGGTGGAGTGGACAGATCAGTTGTAAGCAAACTCTACATGGGGTAGGCAGTCCTCCCAAGTCCTAAGGTTGGATTTGATGATGGCTCTAAGCATTTGGGATAGTGACCGGTTGACAACCTCTGTTTGACCATCAGTTTGAGGGTGGCAGGTAGTGGAAAACATAAGCTTGGTTCCTAGTTTATTCCACAAGGTTTTCCAAAAGTAACTTAGGAATTTTGAGTCTCGATCAGAAACTATAGTCTTAGGAATGCCATGAAGTCTAACTATTTCTCCAAAGAATAAGTCTGTTATGTGGGATGCATCATCAGCCTTATGACATGCAATGAAATGAGCCATTTTTGAAAACCTATCTACAACCACGAAAATTGAGTCTTTGCCCCTCCTAGACTTAGGCAATCCTAGAACAAAATCCATAGATATATCTACCCAAGGGTGTTCAGGGATAGGCAAAGGAGTATATAAACCAAAGGGTTGAAGGTGGAACTTAGCTCGTTGGCATTTGGCACATTGGTTGATGACCTTCTCAACTTCTTTCCTCATTCTAGGCCAGTAGAAATGTTCCTTAAGGCAGGCTACGGTTTTAGCAACTCCAAAGTGTCCCATGAGTCCTCCTCCATGAGCTTCCCTTATGACTAGGGTTCGGCTTGAATGGCTAGGGTAGCATAGCTTGGCTCCTTTAAATAGGTATCCATTCTGCCTATAATAATCCTCAAACCCTACATGTGTGCAAGACTCAAAGAAGTCTTTAAAGTCGGGGTCAGTCAAATATAAATCCATAATATGCTCAAAACCAATGAATTTAGAACTCAAGGCAGTGATTAGGGCATACCTTCGAGAAAGGGCATCGGCTACCACATTCTCCTTACCTTGTTTGTAGTGGATGATATAAGGGAAAGACTCAATGAACTCCACCCACCTTGCATGCCTTTTGTTCAATTTATGTTGAGCCTTCAAATATTTGAGGGACTCATGGTCGGTGCGGATGATGAACTCCTTGGGCCATAAGTAATGTTGCCAAATCTTTAAGGCTCGGACTAGGGCATACAGTTCCTGGTCGTAGGTGGGGTAATTGAGGGTTGCACCACTCAATTTCTCACTAAAATAGGCAATAGGTCTCCCTTCTTGCATTAACACGGCTCCAATTCCTACTCCCGAAGCATCACACTCGATTTCAAAAGGTTTTGAGAAGTCGGGCAGCTTGAGTAATGGGGCTTCGGTGAGCTTCTTCTTGAGTGCTTCAAAGGCTGCTTCTTGAGGTGCTCCCCAATGGAAGGGAACATTCTTCTTAATGACAGCCGTGAGAGGGGCGGCTATTGTGCTAAAGACCCTCACAAATCTCCTATAGAAGCTTGCAAGTCCATGGAAGCTTCGGACATCAGTGATGTTCTTTGGGGTTGGCCATGACTTGATTGCTTCAATCTTGTCCTCATCAACCCTAATTCCTGTAGAGCTAACAACAAAACCAAGAAACACAAGATGATCGGTGCAAAAAGTGCACTTTTCCATATTTGCATATAGTTGTTCTTGTCTTAGGGTTTCTAGGACAGATTTCAAGTGACCTAGGTGATCCTCTAGGGTTTTTGAGTAGATCAGAATGTCATCGAAATAAACTACTACAAATTTCCCTATAAAAGGCCTAAGGACTTGATTCATTAACCTCATGAAGGTACTAGGTGCATTAGTCAAGCCGAAGGGCATGACCATCCATTCATACAAACCTAGTTTAGTTTTAAAGGCAGTCTTCCATTCATCACCTTCCTTCATTCGGATTTGGTGATAGCCTGATCTTAAATCTATTTTAGAAAAGATTGTTGAACCATGTAATTCATCAAGCATATCATCTAACCTAGGGATGGGGTGTCGGTACTTAACTGTGATGTTATTGATTGCTCGGCAGTCGACACACATCCTCCAAGTTCCTTCTTTCTTTGGCACAAGGATGACTGGAACAGCACACGGACTCATGCTCTCCCTCACATAACCCTTGTCCATCAATTCTTTGACTTGTTGCTGGATTTCCTTAGTCTCCTCCGGGTTTGTCCGGTAGGCAGCCTTGTTGGGTAGTGATGCTCCCGGCACAAGGTCAATTTGATGTTCTATGCCTCGGATCGGGGGCAGGCCACTAGGGATTTCCTTGGGAAATACATCTTCAAAATCCTGCAAAAGTGAAGACACAGCACTAGGAAGAGAGGTGTTAGGGTTAGTAATCAAACATTCTTTGTAGAGAATGACCACTAGGGCTTCCCTAGATATTAGGGTTTGTTTGATCTCACTAGGTCTAGCTATCAGGTTTTCTCTCCTCTCAACCTCACTCTTTTGAGCTCTTTGATCCTTAGGATCATGACATTCTGTTTTTTATCTTGTTTCTGTTTTTGAACCTTTTTCTTTTGAGGGTTCACTCTTTTCTTCTCTTATCTCTCGTTTCTTGAGCTCTCTCTCCTTTTTCTCTCGGCTCACCTTTCTCTCTATTTGATCTTTGAGTATCTCAGTAGGTGATATTGGCTTCAACTTGAAAGTAGTGTCTCCATGTGTGAGTTGATACGTATTTGCTCTTCCAACATGTTGTGAGTATCGATCAAACTGCCAAGGCCTTCCAAGTAGAACATGGGCAGCCTCCATGGGAACTACATCACAAAGCACCACGTCCTTGTATCTTCCAATGCTCAAAGGGATGTGTGCTTGTTTGTTGACCTTCAAATCTCCACTATTGCTAAGCCAATGCAGTCGGTAGGGCTTAGGGTGTGCGTGAGTAACAATTCCCAAACCCTTAACAAGATCTAGGCTCACTGCATTGGTACAACTTCCACCATCAATAACCAAAGTACAAATCTTATTTAAAATCACACACCTTGTATGGAATAGATTGTCCCTTTGCTCCCATCCATCTTCTTTAGGTTGTGTACTAAGGATCCGTCGAGAAACTACTGAAAATTGAATCCGGGGACGGGTGGCCGTCGGGTTCATGTCCGTCGGGCTCGCCGGGGGGCCGTCGGGGCCGGCGTTCGGCTTTAGGATATCGACGAGGCCTTAGTCTGTCTTCAAGCCAAAACTAGCCGAGGGAATGTTCAAAAGGCCCGGGGTAGGCCGATTGACATCATCTGGCTCGGACAGGGTGTCCGGGGTAGGCATGATGCTGGTCCGGGGCAGACCTGCTCGGCATCAGTCGGCGTGACCGGTGTGATCACTTGGCTGTTGAAGGCTGAAAATTTTTCCAAGCCTTCCACGTTGACTTCTTCTCCTTCACTGGACTCCTCTTCTATTTCTTCATCAATTGGCTCCTCTTCATCATCCGTGACAACCTCTCCTTCTCTAAGTACCATGGTTCGGGTGTTAGGGCAGTCCCTTGCCATGTGACCCCTACCTTGACATTTGAAACACACAATGGCACTAGGCCGAGCATTAGTAGTAGGGATTTTTGAGCCAGGATTAGGTGTTACCCGTGATGTGGTCCCTTGAATTAGGGTTTGGCCTCGATCCAGAACTCCGGCTAGGGTTTGTCCTCCAATGGGTGTTCCCTGCACTACTGTCTCCTCTCATAGGGGCACTGATTGGTGGCGGGGTAGTAGCCCTCCTTCCAAGTCCATTCTTCAATTCCTTCTCAACCCTAATAGCCGTGGTTACCAAGTCATCATAGTCAACAAAGTTT
Organism: Linum lewisii; assembly: GCA_034768395.1. Lineage (NCBI taxonomy): Eukaryota > Viridiplantae > Streptophyta > Magnoliopsida > Malpighiales > Linaceae > Linum > Linum lewisii. The sequence goes on from CM068299.1 coordinate 38,776,508, forward strand.
AGGATGTTGACTTGATGTAGGATCTCTCTTCGTAGGCCTCCAGTGAACCTTGCTATTTTGGCATCCACATCTTCACTCAGGTCAAGTCTTGTGACCAAGATCTCCATCTCCTGACTGTACTCTTCAACTGACATGTTCCCTTGCTTCAAAAGTTGAAGCTTGGCGTGCAAGTCTCTATTGTAGCTGCTCGGTACAAATTTTCTTCTCATCTTTCTCTTAAGACTCCTCCAACTAGGGATGGGGTCCTCTTCTTCTCTCTTGATCTGATTTCTGAGCTGAGCCCACCACAAAGCTGCAAAGTCAGTGAACTCAAGGGTGGCTAGGGTTACCTTTTTCCTCTCGGAATAGTTATGGCACTCAAAGAAATCTTCCATGCTCCTCTCCCAATCAATGTACTCGTCGGGATTTGCTTTGCCAGCAAATTTGGGTACATTGAGCTTCAGACTGCTCACATCATCATCTATCTCCTGTTCGTTCCTCCTTGGCCGCCGGGGGCCATCTCCATTCGGGGCTCCAAACTGTTCAGTGAATCGGGTGAAGTTTTGAGCCATGGCAGCCAATTGTGCCTCCACAGCAGCTAACCTCTCATCTGCCATGATTAGTACAAGAACAACGGACCTCACAAAATCACTCTAAAGAACCTCACACACTCTTTTTCTTACCGCTCGTGTATGAAAATTTAAAGTCACTCAAATTAGGGTTTTCTTTGAAAATTTCCAAGACAAAGACAATTCCACTTCAAGTAGTTGCAAGTTTCTTCGAAGCTATGAAGTCTAAGTCTACCAATGACACAAACAAGACTTTATACCTAGGGTTTTGGATTTCTAGGGCAAGAATCTTGATGCTAGGTCGTGGGATGACAAGAGCTTGGGTGTTCTACTAAGAAAGCTACTAGCTAAACTTATGAAAAAACTCCTCTTCTTGAACTTAACCTACTACCTTAATTGTGAACGTGGCCTTGCTTTTTGGCTAGGTCAATTTTTCTATTTTCTTAGACCTTGATTCTTTTCTTTTCTTTTCTTTGATTCTTTTGTATTTTCTTTTTCTTTGGACGGCCACAGCTTTTTCTCACAACAAAAACTTAAAGAAAGGTAGAAGATTAGAACAAACACAATGAAGCTATTTAGGGTTTTTTTCTGAAAACTGAAAGCAATGAAAATTTAAAGATATGAATCCAAGCAAGAACCTGAAAACTGGATAGATGTGGTCCAAGAGTTGAACCGTGCTCTGATACCAGCTGATGCGAATTGCCTCCTCTAGGAAGGGATCGACTCAACACCCAAAACTATATTATCAGCCCCACGAGAACTTAACCTTTGAAACCGCGGAGAACCCTTGAAATCCACTAAGTCTTGACTTAGGAACCCCAAGGTATTCGGTCGAGTTGGTGCCACAAACAAAGGATGATTGCCTTTGATGATAAACCAAAACCTTAAGCTAAGCAACAACGAGCAAAGACTTGAAGGAAAAAGAACAATGTTCTGAAAATTTCATTAAGGGGTCAACTGTCTTACAATGATGGCCGAGGCCTCTATTTATAGCTCAAGGGTGGCCTAGGCCGGTTCCAACTCTAAAAAGGAAAAACTAAAATAATCCTATAAGATAGGCCGAAAGAAACTATTAAAATAAACCAAGTTGTTCGAATATTAAACTCTAAATCGGCAAAAATTAAGCAAAACCCTAATCCGGGCGGATTAGGGCAAATCCAGCTTTCCTTGTCCGGGTGGGATTGGGAAACCTCCGGGCGCGGGCAGGAATCCGAACGCAGCTAGGAAAAGGGCCTGGAACGCGTGGTGGCATTTCCGTAATTATCGCAGGTTCCGGGAGACCGGGTGGTCGGGTGGCATCCTTCGGCTGTGGTGACCGGCTCGGCATCATTCGCTCTGGACCCGGTGCTAGGGTTTTGGTGATGCCGGGCTGTTCTGGCCTTCTGCTTGACATTTCCTCGGACAAGTGAAGTTCTCTCCAAGTCTTTTGGCCTCCTGAATCTTCTGGCATCAACTTGTCCGCCAGATTCTGAGTGCTGAGCAAGGTTGTCCGATACAGGGGCTGGTTGTCCGCATCCGTCGGGGCCGGGGCAGTGTCCTTAGGGCATTTGTCTTTTGTGGGGGATTTCTGTCGGCCATCAAGGGTCAGCACTGTGCATCCTTCTCTGATGAACCTCTGGTCCAGCTCTTCATGCTTGGCTCGACTCCAATCGCATATGTAGGCAGTGACCCGTGTCTTGAAGGCTTTGACTTGGCTCCGGGTCAAGGGCAGGTCTGGTCGGGTCCAGGGCACCGGGGGTTCATCACTTGTGAAGCAGCCAAGTCATTGGTCGAGCAATGCGTGAGAATCCTTCCACAAACTTCTGATAGTACCCTGCCAGGCCCAGGAAGCTTCATACCTCAGACACATTCTTTGGGGGTGCCCACTTAACTACGGCTTCGATCTTTCTCGGGTCTACTTCTACACCTTTACCGGAGATAAGGTGGCCCAAGAATAGGACTTCCTTTAACCAAAATCCGCACTTGGAGAATTTTGCGTAGAATCGCTCCTCCTTCAGCCGTTGTAGGACGATCCTTAGGTGTTCCTCATGGTCCTCCCGATTCTTTGAGTAAATCAGGATATCGTCTATGAAGACTATGACGAATTTATCTAAGTACTCGTGCAGCACTCCATTCATGAGGGCCATGAATGCAGCAGGTGCGTTGGTTAGCCCAAACGACATTACCAAGAATTCGTAATGACCATATTGAGTCCGGAAAGCGGTTTTTGGAATCGAAGCTTCGGCTACCTGCAGTTGATGATATCCAGACCTCAAGTCGATCTTCGAGAAAATCGTTGCCCCTTGAAGTTGGTCCAACAAATCGTCTATCCTTGGTAGCGGGTATCGATTTTTGATGGTCACCTTATTTAACTTCCGATAGTCGATGCAGAACCTCAAACGTCCATCCTTCTTTTTTACGAACAACTGGAGCTCCCGAGGGTGAAACGCTGGGTTGGATGAATCCATTCTCAAGTAGCTCCTGAAGCTGCTCCTTCAATTCCTTCAGCTCCACAGGAGCCATCCGATAAGGTGGAATTGAAATTGGTGCGGTTCCGGGAACCACCTCGATGTCAAACTCCACCTCTCTTAAGGGCGGAAGACCAGGAAATTCTTCTAGGAAAACTTCAGGAAACCCCCTTGCTACAGGTACGTCCTTAAGCTCTACGATTGGTGCTTCCACCACGTGTGCCAAATAAGCTTCACATCCTTCCTGAATTAAGGTGAAAGCTCGAGTAGCCAAAATAAGAGCTCCAGGAACGGGCCTCCGAATTCCCTTGTACAACGCGGTGCCTCGGCCTTCTACTTTAAAGCTTACTTCCTTGTTGAAGCAGTCTAGTTTCGGTGAATTCGAGACAACCAATCCATTCCCAGGATTACGTCGATCTCATAGAAAGGGAGGAGGATTAAGTTTACTATCGTATCGTATCCAACTATTACGATAACGCAACTTCAAAAAACTGAATCAGTGATCAAGGTATCACCGACCGGCGTTCGCACTCCTAAATTTTGACCTAGAGGAGTGGGTTCTATTCCTAGTTTATGAGCAAACGTACTGGAAATAAACGAATGCGTAGACACGGAATCCATTAAAGCAAAAGCTAGCTGACCGAAAATCATAATCATACCAGTAACCACATCAGGAGCTGCGTTGGCCACCTCCCTCTGCACAGCAAAGAGCCTGGGTTGTCCTCCAACTCGAGACACCTGGCTTTGGTCTCGGCGGTCGTGTCCTCCTTCATTGTTGTGACCTCGATCTCGCCTGCTTCCAGATCGGATTCCTGATGGTGCCCTTCCGCCATTAACGGTTGGCTCTAACGTAGCCCTTCCTTGAACTACTCTATTAGGACATTCACGCTTGTAATGTCCCTTCTCTCCGCATCCGAAGCAGGTGCCGGTGCAAATTTTGCATTCGGCACGATGTGGTCTTCCACAAAAATTGCAGTTGGGTGGGGCTCCTAGAGAAGCGGCGCTCCTGATTGGCCTTGGAGGAGGGTAAGCGTAACCCTGGTTAGAGGTCCTAGCCTTCTTTTTCTTTGAGCGACAGGTCCGTGGTGACTCCTCACGTGACCTAACCACCTTCCTCTTTCCCGATTCCTTGCTCGCAACCTTTTGTTCTAGAATTCGCTGGTCGGCCCTTTCCAAGTTCATCGCTGCATGGTAGGCTTCCCAACGATCCTTCCAGGCGATGGTGCACAAGGACTTGTAGAGTTAAGGCCTTAATCCATTGAGATAGTGATCTCGCTGGGCTACCAGGTCCTGATGGAGGGGTCCTCCATAAGGTAACCGCTGTTCGAACCGAGCTGTGTAGTCAGCCACCGATTCCCGATCCTCACTTCCCCACTCCTGTTTGATGGTGAGGAAATCTTGCATTTTATCCTCATGATAAGATGGTGGAAGGAAGCTCTCCCTGAAGGCTCGTAGAAATTCTTCCCACGTGATCTCCGGTGGGTCCTGCTGACTAGTGGGTTGTGTGAACCACCAATGATACGCGGTGCCCTGAAAGAGGTTTAAGGTTAAGAGGACCTTATCCTCATCGGCAGCTCGCATCTCCTGAAGTGTGCGAATAACCTTTCCTAACCATCGCTCAATGACGACAGGGTCTCTATCGTCGTAAAAAAAGTCTTCCACCCCCAGGTCTCGGAAAGCTTTGGAGTTAGGTGCCACCCTTGCTAGTCGCACGGGTGGAGGAGGCGGAGGCTGTCGGAGCTCCTGAGGCTATTGGTCGTAACTGGCTCCGTTGAGACATAAAACATGCTCAAGTTAGCACCGTAACGAGGGAATCATATTTTGTGGAGTGTTTTGAAACTGTTAAAACATTGAATCTGAAGCGCTTCAGAAGGACTATTTGACTCAATCCTTTTTTTTTAAACAAAAAAAAAACGTGGCTTAAAAATCCATTTTTGTTCTTAAAACTCTTAATTTCAAAATTCGACCGACTTCCATATCTCTTGGCTAACCAAGAAACAGAGGGAAGACCGGCTCTGATACCAAAATGTAACGTCCCAAACTTTAAACCTTTGAAAACAACCTTTATTGCTTAAAGTAGAAGGAAACACGATACCAAAGTCGTTGCAAACGTTCAAAGGCAGAAACGCAAAGCGGGCCCCAAAGCATGGGCAAAACCAACACATGAGTTTTAGTTATTACAAACCAAGCACACAATTTCAAAACACACTCCATATAAATAGAAACACTCGTCCAAAATCCTTGACCACTCACTGAGAGTCTCCCGACATGGTTTTCGAGGATCCTTCTGATCCGCTTACTCCTAATTAGCTGCGAAGAGACCTGGTGGGTGGTTCAGGGTCAGTCCTTAACATTCAAGTATAAAGGAATGTTAAAAGTAAAGAGATGCATATGACCAAACTAGCATGGTCCTCAATTTCATGGCAGAACTGCGGAAAAATCATATAACCGTTAGTTCACAATAACACCACAATTAACATTGAATAGGACGTCCCCTCTTCCCGCCTAGCTAACCTCTACGCCATCATCGATAAGGCTTACTTATGAGCCTATAATAGGGACTTCACAAGAGTCACTATTCTTTCGACCACCATGAATCGATTGGGGCAAACAATACCCAACTCCCATCATCCGGTCGAGGCTAATTCCACCCAACTCCCATCATCCGGTTGGGCTATCCGTACTCATCTACGTGATTCGATTGGGGCTAACAATACCCAACTCCCATCACCCGGTAGGAACCCGTATCCATCGATGTTCCCGGCGGAGGACTAGCTAGCGAGGCTTTACTTTCCACCGGTATGCACTAGGTGCCAAACATCATCAGATAACATCACGGTTTAACCATAACCGAATCAAACACTATTAGGTATAAAACCAATGGTTCCGGAAAGATAGAACTTTTCGTAGAAACGACACCTTCTTAACAAAACCAAGACTTTCCGTCTTAATTTCCAGGTAAGTAGGGGAGTCACTCGGACTACTTAAGTCCCTCTAACGTTAGACATCATAACTTTATAAACCGGAATTAATGAGGATCCGCGTCACTCCTTACTCTAAATAATCTAACTTATCGGGAAAACCAACTCAGATGGGTTAGTACTCGGTTAGAAATAGATTACAACGAGGAATTATAAGGACCTTAATTTGAGCATGCACGAGTCCAAAATAAGGCCCGAGTACCTCACTCGTTGCTCTGGTTCCCATCAAACGATTAATTCGGAATAATCACGATATTTGGTTAGTATCAAAGTTTAACCAAATAGCTATTTAAATTGAGGTATTAATTAATCCAAGGAATTTACTCCCTTAAACCAACCCACCTAAAGAGTCGACTCGAAGATAGGGAGTTAACGGCTGCGCAACTTCCTGGATCAAACTGTCAAAGCTGAAAAGAGGTAATGCCAAAAAGTTGACAGTTGAGGATCAAACTGTCATGAGGAAAAACTTCAAGGACCGAAATAACAAGGAAAAAGAAGGAGGGACTGCACAGGTAATTTACCTGTTCCTTGTTCCTGCACCTGCAGTTCTGCAAATTTCCGACGAGGGGATTAAATGATTTTGGTGAATGGAAACTCAATTCTGAGAAAGGGGTTAGTTTTAGGAGTTTGAAACGAGCTGATAGAGGGTTTTAGTTTAGACCGACGATGCCTGGAACCCTTAAACCCATCTTTGGTCGAAGATGGTGTCAGAGTGACTGAGAGACGACTTTAGGAAGAGATACGCTTTGATTCGAAGAAAGAGCCGGGTTTTATAGGCTTCAGGGAGTCGATTAGAGCCAAAAGAGATAAGGTTCACGGGTTGGGTGACACTTTGGAAAAGTCGACATCGTTCCGAGATTTCCACCGAAGTGGGATCAACTCCTTATACACTATTAGGTATAAAACCAATGGTTCCGGAAAGATAGAACTTTCCGTAGAAACGACACCTTGTTGACAAATCCAAGACTTTTCGTCTTAATTTCCAGGTAAGTAGGGGAGTCACTCGGACTACTTAAGTCCCTCTAACGTTAGACATCATAACTTTATAAACCGGAATTAATGAGGATCCGCTCACTCCTTACTCTAAATAATCTAACTTATCGGGAAAACCAACTCAGATGGGTTAGTACTCGGTTAGAAATAGATTACAACGAGGAATTATAAGGACCTTAATTTGAGCATGCACGAGTCCAAAATAAGGCCCGAGTACCTCACTCGTTGCTCCGGTTCCCATCAAACGATTAATTCGGAATAATCACGATATTTGGTTAGTATCAAAGTTTAACCAAATAGCTATTTAAATTGAGGTATTAATTAATCCAAGGAATTTACCCCCTTAAACCAACCCACCTAAAGAGTCGACTCGAAGATAGGGAGTTAACGGCTGCGCAACTTCCTGGATCAAACTGTCAAAGCTGAAAAGAGGTTAAATGCCAAAAAGTTGACAGTTAAGGATCAAACTGTCATGAGGAAAAACTTCAAGGACCGAAATAACAAGGAAAAAGAAGGAGGGACTGCACACCTGTTCCCTGTTCCTGCACCTGCAGTTTTGCCAATTTCCGACGAGGGGATTAAATGATTTTGGTGAATGGAAACTCAATTTTGAGAAAGGGGTTAGTTTTAGGAGTTTGAAACGAGCTGATAGAGGGTTTCAGTTTAGACCGACGATGCCTGGAACCCTTAAACCCATCTTTGGTCGAAGATGGTGTCAGAGTGACTGAGAGACGACTTTAGGAAGAGATACGCTTTGATTCGAAGAAAGAGCCGGGTTTTATAGGCTTCAGGGAGTCGATTAGAGCCAAAAGAGAAAAGTCGTCATCGTTCCGAGATTTCCGCCTAAGTGGGATCAACTCCTTATCTGTTTTGTCCGTTTCTGAATGGACTCAAGCTCCAATCTCGATTCCCACGTGTTTCTTCACGTTCTGGTGGGGTTCCTTGTCCCAAATAGACTAGAAACATGCCTCTTGGCTATTGGGAAGTCACCGGAGTGATTCCGGTCGCCGAAAAAATTGCTGGTCATTGAACTGATGGGCCAAGGAAGAAGATGACCCAAAACGGCGTAGTTTTGGTGCTGGGCGGATTTAAAAAAAATGAATAAAATGAATGTCAAGGCTGGGATTCGAATCTAGGTCGGCTGAGTGCTAGTTTGGTTCCAAAACCAGCTTGGCTACAGGTCAATCATCAATCAGTATTACCTAGCTAGCTGTTAACTCGGTCTGATTAGTTTGATTCACCTTTCCAAATTAGATCCTACCAACGACCAACTTGAACTAACCCTTAAGTGTAACCTCGAATGAACTTGTGTCCCCCTCTCCCCACCCCCTTTTTTCTAAGAACGATTAAAAAAAATTTGGGGTGTAACAATATATATTATATATTATATATCTACTATCTACTATAATATATAAAGCAAAATAAAAGACCCCTCATTTTAAAGCCCTCTCCTTGATTCTAGCTATTCCACCAATCATAATGCTTTATCTAACGAATTATTATTTAAATTAATTTTAAATGAAAATGATAAACAAATTTGCTAACTGTTGTTATTAATTATTATTATTTCAAAAATATTCCACTACCCACGTTTTATGGGATTTTATGTTTCATTCAAATTTTAACAAACCTTCACCAATTGTTTTTAATAAACTGATGATAAGTTTTTTAAGTTCACTTTTAGTATTTCATTAAAATTTAAATATGTCCATATTTAATACTTATTCTTTTTAATTTTATCTTATTTCATTATCTAATAAGCATAAAAAATATCATATTCATACCCGTTCCCCATTGTTTATGCTATTATAAGCTTTAAAGTTTTCTTTCCAACGTGATTAATTAATATTAAATATGATTTATTTGGCTTATCATTTTTGTAAGTATTAATTTCATACCCGTTGCCCGTTGTTTATGCTATTATAAGCTTTAAAGTTTTCTTTCCAAGTTAATATTTAAAAATAATTAAATATTATTTATTTGGCTTATCATTTTTTTAAGTATTAGGTTTACTATTATGACTATTCTCATATTTAAATAAATTCATCATCGTGTTCAAAAATTTTCTTTAACTGAAAGCAAGCATTAAGATTTCACATCACGTTATTGACAAATAACTCTAAAAGGGAGACAAAATCTTTATTTGTTAAATATTGAAAAATACCTGAAATTTTAGGTTGGGATACAAAATAGTCCTGAAATTTCAAAATGTTGAGGACATCCTAAAACTAAAAATTATAATTTAAACTCAGTTTTAATTTATTTTCTCCTTAACTTTCGACATCTTGCCCATCAGCAATTTTATTATTTTATTTACGGGGCAACGGGCCTATGCACCTAAAAACTAATTTTATAAATATATACTAATTGAACTAAAATTGAAATTATTTTTATTAAAAATATAAAAATATTATAAAAAACGATATTTCTATAATTCTATGTAAAATAATATTTCGGTACTCTATGAAAAAATCACCAAAAATAATATTAATATATTCATTTACATGATTTTAATAAGTTGTACATAATTTTAAATTAAATACTAACGCAAAATTTTTAACATTAAAAATAATTATTTACATATTTCAAATAGTAACTGTACATTAAATTTTCAATAGCATCTCCTACCTAGAAATTCATATGTTAATAAATAAGCAACATTTATATGTATAAAACAATTGGAAAATAGCACTTTGCTCCCCTCTACTTTGCCAACTTAACAGATAGCCTCTATACAATAAATCACTCTTTCTACCCCTCCTACTTTGACCAATTTTCATTTTGGGTCCTTTCGTTCCAACTATCGTCTTCTTAATATTAAATTTGGACACATCTGCGCACCAATGAAGAGAGATATCGGAGGTAGGGGACGAAGAGATGACCATGGAGGTAAATTGGGGAGGTACCTTGAAGAGTATGGTGAAACACGAAAGATTTTGAAACCACACATTTTATTTGTCGATTTCATCATCATCATCATATATATATATATATATTCTCAATTAAAAAATACTTAGAAAGCTAGCACATGGTTATAGGAGCTAACATGGTGAATTGAATGCGAATCAATTAACGTTTAGAAGACGTTAGTTGTAACAGAGAGACCCAAACGACAAAGTGGTCGAAGTAGGAGGGTGTAAATAGAACGATTTATAGTGTATGAGACTCTATGTTAAGTTGAAAGAGTAGAGGGGGGAAAGTGTTATGTTCCGTAAAACAATCAATCAAATTCTCTAAAATTAAATGAACATCCAATAATCAATAAGAATTTTATTGATGGTAAAAGGTATGATGATTGGTGTAATTTATCTTAATAATAATAATTTTGTTTCATATTATTTGTTATTTTTCTAAAATTTAGAATTATACATCATATGGAGGTTGGACCCGCCGACGGGCGGGCAAAATACTATACTAGTATATATATAAGCAAATATATTTGCACCCACTCTTTATTCCTTCTCTCCATAACTCTAGCTATTCAACCAATAGAAAATTTCTGATTTATTTAATTTTCCTTTTCCCTTTTCATATCTCTCCCACGTTTCAACCCATGAAAATAGTTTTCTTTTCAAAAATTTTATTCACTAATAAGTTACTGATTTACTTATTAGTTATTATAGTAGTATCTTTTATATTTTAAGTTGACTATTACTTTTTTGTTTTGTTTTGGGAAAATGGTACTTTGCCCCCCTCTACTTTGCCAAATGAACAAACAGCCTCCTATACTATGAAATGATACATTTACCCCCTCCTACTATGCCAACCTAACAAACAGCCCCTTCCATCCAAAACTCCATCCAAAATTTCGTTAAGTGATGACTCACCAATATGATTCATCTATAATTAACATCCATAATTAATGACAATACATTGCCACATCATTAATCATTAATGACAATACATTTTTAGTACAAAAGGTAATAAAAATATTAATTTTAAATTTATAAATTAAAAAGTATATATTAATTTTTATGGTATTTTTATTTTTAATTTTTTTTCAATTAAATAAATATTTTTTATTTAAAATTATCAAAGTTATTTTTAGAAAAAATTGTATATTTATTTTAGAAAAAAAATGTAATTTCATTTTTAATATTAATCCAGAAAATAAATATTTTAAAAAAATGATTTTTTTATTTTTAAATTAAATTTAATTCTTTTTATAATTTTTCTTTTTAGTTCAGTTGAGATGGATGAAAGTCATTGATGTGTTAATGTACAGTCATTAATTGTTGATGAGTCATATTGGTGAGTCATCACTTAACGGAAATTTGGATGGAAGGGGTTGTTTGTTAGGTTGGCATAGTAGGAGGGGGTAAATTGATCATTTCATAGTACAGGGCGCTGTTTGTTAACTTGACAAAGTAGAGGGGGGCAAAACACCATTTTTCCTTTTGTTTTAATCCTAGATGATCAATTAACTATACATAATAGAATTGTTCCCATTACAATATGATAAATTATTACTTAAAATTTTTTTTTGAAGCCACAATTATTACTTTAAATATGTAACGTATTTTTATTAATAATATGTATCTAATTTTTAATTAATTGATTACTTTTAACATACAACTATCCTCCACAATAAGGGGTAATCAAGCCTTTTCCTTCCAATATAAATGCAAGAAACATCTTCAACTAGGACATCAACAATAATATACAGATTTTACCAAAAAAATAATAATATACAAAGTTTCAAAATCATACATTACTAATGATATAATTTGTTGGATTATATGAATTATTTATTAAATCAGTAGGATGCAACTTTGATAAAATTATAGTTCAATCACGATTCACCAATAATTTATAGAAATTTGAGAGGTTGACCAAATTAGACTTACTGATTTGATCATCTGCTATGATTATGAAAACCTTGTTGATATCTCTATATCTAAAAAATTATGATTATTTTTATGAAAAGTAAGAAAATATGTATAGTATAAACAAAGAGAAAACATAAAATTAGGGAGTGAAAAATAATTTATAATGTGTGTATTTAATACAAAGAAAGTACCCTTTATATGATAAAATTATAACTTATAAATGACTAATATGATTATTATTCACCGAGAAATAAAAAGTCTATAAAGATATTGATTTTTATGATTAACCTAGGAGTTTTATAATGTAAATAATTAACATTCAAAATCCAATTATTTATAACAAATACAAATATTTTGATTTTGATGGCTGCAAACCATCCCCACCCCGAAATGGGTATTGGGTAAACCTGCTACCCATCAGATGAACGTCAAATCTCTTTGCATATGGATTACATAGAAATTTTCGAGATGGAGCTACAATTTTTAGAGCATTAGGGTTTCGTGATGGAACGAAAGACTGCTCGATTGAGAAGTTAAAGTGAAGAACTAAATTCATAAAGAAGAAATTGGGTTTGGTCTATTAAACATAGATGTTATATTGTGAGTATACACGTCATTTCATATTGGGTACCTATCAGGTTGGGTATTGAGAATGATACCTTCAAACCATCCCCACATGTTAGCTAGGTACCAGGTTTGCCCAAACTCGTCAAATTTACCCAATTAATGGGTAATCTCCGCCCAAATCGACTAGATCTCGGGTGGGTATTACGTTCCCGAATACCAATTGCAAAGCCTACATGTAGTTCAATATATACTATTTTGTTAACACTTCAAAGTGCAAGTTCATAAATACTCATTCCTAATAATATAATAAAATAATTTTAATTTTATTCATGTTAATTTAATTAAAAATCCATTTTTGGTAAATATTTAATAATCCTTTTAATTTTTAACAATAAATTAAGTGAGTTGTTAGCCTTTTCATCTTATAAAACAAGTATTTCTACTATTATAATATTAATTAAATAATTAATTAAATTTTATAATTGAATTAAAATTAATCATCAAAATAATATAAACAACTCTTAACACGTATAGAATACCACTTCATCCCCACGAGTTGCAATTTTTTATATAATGAATCATTTTTTTTCTTCAGTTTTAACTTGATTTTTTTTTATTCAAGTCTTTAAAACTATTAGTTATTTTTCATTTAGGTGCTAAATAAATAGTGATATATGAACTGAAAATAATAATTTATAATGATTGGACACTTTAATTAGCTACTTTAATAGAACTCTTAACAATTATGTTTATATAAATAAATATAATTGAGGATTATTTTATTCTATATATATGATTTCTAAATTTAGGTAAATAACAAGTCATAATATATTTATAATAAATTCTACTTATAATTATAGTTAATAATATCCATTGATTAGAAGTTAATGAGATTTGAAGTATTAAAGGATAATTAACTTTAGAGTGATTTATGTTTTGACCTGAATCACAAATTTGATACATAAATTAAACAATCATCTGGTACGATATATAAATTTGATGAAATTTGAAATATGTAAAACCATTTAATTATTTTTCATTAAATGATTATGTGGTGAGTAAGGACACTTACAATTAGCTAATTATACAAATTTCAATCATAGTTCATGGAAACAGATTAAAAACAAACTCATCAAAATTTATAATTTATAACAAGAGTTAGTTCTTCATGTTTTGTATAGAAAAATCGAGTTTAAGACAAACTCATCAAAACTTATAATTTATAGGGATAATAGGCCGGGAGGCCCCTGTACTATTGAAAGATAACAAATAGGCCCTCCTACTATTAATTGCATCAAACAAGCCCCTCTACTTAGAACATATAACAAACAAGCCCTTCGTTACAAATGTGACAAACGACGTTACTGAATTGTTGACACGTAGGTTGTTAGAGTTTACACGTCAGCCGATTGGAATGTCAGCAACCCTAAACGGTGTCATTTTTTACTATTTGGATTATCTATTGCTAATAACCTTGAGTCAAAATGGAGCCGTTTAGGGTTGCTGACATTCCAATCGGCTGACGTGTAAACTCTAACAACCTACGTGTCAGTGACGTGTCAGTTGTGTCAACAATTCAGTAATGTCGTTTGTCACATTTGTAACGGAAAGGCTTGTTTGTTATATGTTCTAAGTAGAGGGGCTTGTTTGATGCAATTAATAGTAGGAGGGCCTGTTTGTTATCTTTCAATAGTACAGGGGCCTCCCGGCCTATTATCCCTAATTTATAATAAGACTTCACATTTATTACTTATAACAAATTATCATAAAATAAATATTTTGTATTCATAATTAAGACAAAATTATATTGAAAATATATTTAACTAATCGAACAAACATACACCAGCCAACGGGTAAGACATCAATCTAGATGGTGATTTCACCAAAGTAACAATTCTAATAAATATGTAGTGCGCTAATTTTTTAAAGAATTTTCACATTTATTTCACCAAAGTATCAATCTAATTAGCTACATTGCATATTTATTAGAATTGTTATAATTATGTACACATATGTGTAGGAAATGTAAAATTAGTTTGATGTCTCATCAAATTGAGATTAAAGAACATTCACAAATTACACATGCATGAATCTATTTTCAGTATACATGAATAGAGACAATGTTGGCATACCATGCATGAACCCAGTGGCGGAGCCACATTGGGCCAAGGGGGTGCTCTGCAGCCCCCTTGGATTTTATAAAAAAAAAACCGTTTCCCATATATAGGATGCACAAGTTCGATCCTGTGACCTCACAGGCAGCAATAAGTATCAATAACCATCCAGCTGGACATCAATTCTTAATTATATATGCACGTGTTTATATTTAGATATTTTAAAAAAACCCTAAATATAAATCCTAACATTAACGACATATATGTTCGTCGAGGAAAGTCTAAGCGTATCAATGAACGGATCACATGCATGCATCACTTTCAGGCTGAGGTATTTTACACTGTCATAGATATGCAATTACAAGAGATAAATAATCGCTTCGACGAAGTGAATTGTCAGTTATTTTACACTGTCATATATATTCCATTCGATGACATATTCAAAGACTTCAAAGGGTTGACGAGTTAGCAAAAAAAATGGTGGAAACAAATAAGCACAAATTGTATCCATCTATTTATTTGCTTATTAAGCTGACACTTATTCTGCCTGTTGCAACAGCAAGTGTGGAGAGATCATTTTCGTCTATGAAATATATCAAGAACGAGCTTCGCAATCAAATGAACGATGAGTGGTTGAACGACGCAATGGTGACATATATTGAACAAGATTTATATGCTAGTTTGGACAAGGAATCTATTATACAATGCTTTCAAATATGAAATCTCGTCGTGGTTCGTTGTAATTGGTGATTATTTTATCGTACGAATCTTAAATGTTATTGTTGACTCTTTGTTTCGTTTATTGTTATCTGCTATATTATGTGATTTCTTTTTTTTTCGAACCAAGCACCCCCTTGGTCAAATTCCTGGCTCCGCCACTGCATGAACCCCATGTATGGTATTTATATTATGTATCAACGTCGTCAACTTTGTTACATAATTATGATTTCAAATTCATTAACGTAATGACATAAAATTTTATTATAATGTTACATTATATTATAGAATATGATAGGTGTGATGTTACAATACATTACATGATTGGGATAACAATATAATGTTAAAATAGTGAAGGTATTATCTCATATTTTGCAATATATATATTTTTTAGTAGCATTATTTATTTATAAAAAAATTATATTTTCCCTTTGATTTAAATTCTATTTTACTAATTTTTTAAGAAAACTTTCTATCTAGAACTAATCACATAACAAACAATTCTTGCAATTAATATTATGAACCCACACATAGAACTAATTACTTTCGCAATAGTTTTAATTTGAATGGTTTGATATATTGAGTACTAGTTTTGTACCCGACCATTGGCCGGTTTAATTTAATTTAATTATTTTAATGATATTAATGATATTTTTTTAAAATTGTTTATATGTGTGGGTAACAGGACGGGCATGTGTAATCGTCACTATTGTTTGAACATCTTTCTTCTTCCTTAGTCAGATACCATTGCTTGCTATTTGTCCTTATTTCACTTAACTTACCATCAAAGTCGTTGGTCAAACATGTGACTATTCAACTCAAAATCTGACCAACATGTGACTTGACTAACCTACTTATTAAACTAAACTAAAACCTAGTCCATTTAGCTGGCATACAACCTCTAAATCCAACATGAACTATGAAAAAACTTTAAGTACATTTTTACTACACAATGATTTCACTCCAACCGATCAATGAACCCACAACATGTCAAACTCAAATAATCGTATTAATTTGTGATCTAGTGAATCCTAACTACTTTCCTAAATCAACATACTCTAATGGTATAAAAAATAAATATAATTCTTCCAAATATTTCAAACAAACTCGTACATGACCCAACTTTATACATGATCAAGACCATCGACCCATCAAATAAGAACTTCAAATTTTAGTAACATATGAATATAAAAATCCATATCGTAGTTTAAACAATCAACATCGGGCAAGTATGCACCACTGACACCTCTAAAAGAAGTTGATGATATTTTGTATTCAGTATTTAATCCTTTTTTGTTCTTAATTATCTTTGTGTAATCTTAGTTGAAGTATATTTTATTGAAGTTAATCTTATTTAACCTGTCAATATTTATAAAAGATTTTTTATGAGAAAAATTATAAGATATCATTATTATTTTTTTCATGTATAGAATATATAAAGAATTAAACACAAATATAATAAAATGAATAGTTATTAGAGAGGTGAGATTTCTAATGAATAATTAGTATACTATTTATTTCATAAATTTAAATATATTAGAAATCTAAATATATTAGAAATTTAAATTTCTTATTCATTTATCAATTTATGTTAATATAATTTTTTTTTCATTCATGAAGTATTTAATTTAAAAGCATTCAACATTTAATGAAAGGAAAGAGAGAAAATAAATATTTTTTTATTTAAAAATTGAATGATGATGTGGAAATTTGTGAGAAGGGTTCTAACCCATGTGTCAAAACCAAATATACCATGCCACCATTATGATTATTAAGATTACTTAGAGTTAACACAATATTATTTTTGTATTATGTGAATTTAACGAAGTAAAGAACGTTGAGATCGAGTGGTATAAATTAATAAATTATGAATAGGGAGAAAATGAAAATATTTTTTTGATCAAGCCCGCCAACGGGCGGGCAAAAAAGCTAGTATGGAAAGGTAGAATAATAAAATGTCAACTCTTCTTTCAAACAGTAGAGAAGAGTCCCCAGCAACGGCGCCAATTTGATGAACACGTTTTGAGCGTGTGGTCAAATAACTACCGAGCTAGAAGCAAGATAGATCGTATTCCACTTGTTTTCTTCTAACCGTCTACTCAAAGAAGCTAGCAAATTACTCGAGTTTAAACACGTTGTGCATGGTGTGAGTTCCACGACTTCTAATTTAATAAGCAAGGAAATTGAAATGGAATTAAAAGACAGATTGATTGATTGGTTGACTAACAAATTTCACATACAAACTTAGACTTGAATCCCCCTAAGATCACTAGGACATTGACGATCACAAGACCAGCGACTTTCAATCCTAATTCATTCAGTTCTCAGACATCACCATAAACTCCTTACCCTTAGGTCTAAGTTCCGCGAACGTTCGCTCTATTGGATCTAACTACCAAGGTTAATTAGCCGTCCGTGCGTTCACTTCTACAACGAAGAACTAACTGGTGCAATTAATTAAGATTAATGAGTTACTCTAGAAGCGGATTAATCCTAAATGGTTCCTACGAAAGGCACACTCCATTGAATAGGTTAATTGATTGATTTGATGTTCTAAAGTAAGGTGGACGTTTGCTACTATCCTTATCTTAACACGAATCTAATCTAGGTGATCAAGCTAAACAAGAAATACAGAAACGAAGAACAAACCAACCATGCAAGAGAAACTGTCTGAATTAAGATCTAATTACCACCGATCCGTGACCGCTCTAAAGCCCCAGGTCACTTAGGGTTCATCTAATCTAAGATCAAACGAGTTTAGCTACTCATGTTGATAACATAAGAATCAAAAGCAACAGAGGAGTTCATCATACAAAAGGAGAACATATAGAAACTATAAACCTAATTCTGACGACTCTGACGAAGCTTCGAACTCTAGCAATCTTCACTCCTAGCTCCAAACACTTAGAGGTGGAAAAGACGGTGTCAAAATCTCTCCAGGAACTCTTCGATGCTCTCTAAACTCTATCTCTCAGCTCTCAAGTCTCGATTATGAAAAGTATATTGAATGATGTCTGTTTGAATGAGTAGCGACTGCCTTATATAGGTTTCCAAACCTCCGCCGGAAAAGCCTTAAGTTCTCGATGGGAATAGTAGAAGTTCTCACCGAGAACTACAATGTAAACTTATTCTGATTTCACGACGAGGATCTTCAAGTAGTTCCTTCATAACTTCTCGATGAGAAGTTGGAAGTTCTCGCCGAGAACTTCAGTGTAAATCTTCAGCTTAAATCTCGACGAGACTTTTTTTTATGAATAGGTTGCTTTTCATTCCAAAATAGAAAGGTGAAAACACCTCAAAGTTAAGAATACAATATGAACAAATAAACTCAGAACTGTAAGGAAAAACCCTCAGCACTTATAGCAGCTGAAAAGTCATGATTTCCCAAAGCAAAATAACTAATCTCTAAGTCAAGGACTCCACATCTCGTCGGATCCCCCCATGAACCCGGTTGCATCTCTCTTTCCATAAGTGACTTACAACTGATCCCCAAACGCACCAAGAAACCAAAGCTTTCGGACCATCCTTAACTGCTAAATCATCAAAGACATCAACAGAGTCCTGAAGAATACAAGGAGGAGGATTAAGGATTCTCCCCAGTATTCTGTAATAAATATCAGAAGAGAAGGGACAATCAAAAAACATGTGAGCATGAGATTCACATCATGAAGTCCATCACACATCACACACCCGGGATCCAAGTTAATCCCCCATCTGATCAGACGATCCTTAGTAGAAGTCTACCTCGGACTAACAACCAGGCAAAGAAGCTGTTTCTAGGAATGCATCCATAACCCCATACCAGCTTATACCATCCAACAACAGGTCTAAAATCTCGTATCGAATTCCAAATCGTAGAAATTGTGAGCTTAGCATGTGCCAGGTTATCCCAGCAAGGTTCAGAATCGACAAGGGAGAAATGTGAAAGGAAAACGTCTCGATGCTTGAGGAGACGTCTCCAAACCCATGATCCTGCTCCAAGTTTGAGAGTTGCCAAGTCTCTCCCTTTGATTCTATACTGCTGAAGCCATGCTACCCATACAGACCCCTGCGAAGCAAAAATATCCCATAGAAGCCTGAAAACAAGAGACTGGTTCCAAACCTTCAAATTTCTCAGACCAAGACCCCCTTCAGACTTGGGGAAAGTAATCTCAGCCCAAGAGACCTTAGCTTTCTGACCCGATTTATCATCTCCCCCCACAGATAAGGGTTGCATAGTTGTTGAACCCTTTTTATAACACTCGACGGGAGTAGAAAGACACTCATCCAATATTGAGCAAGGCTGAGCAAAACAGAGTTCACAAGTTGCAACCTACCAGCGAACGTGAGAGTCCTTGCATTCCACCCCTGAATACGTTTTGTGATTTTCTGAATTAGGAGATCACAGTACCTCGCTCTTAACTTATTAGCAATGAGCGGAAGACCAAGATAACGAATAGGAAGAACTCCCAACCTGAACCCAGAAAATATGTTCATAGCAGTTAAGGTAGAGTCTGGAATCCCTGAACTAAATATGTCACATTTGTTTGGATTAACTCTAAGGCCAGACCAGCTTGCAAATTTACTCAAAATATCACAAATCACTTCAATCCCATGGTAACTCCCATTAGAGAAGATCATCATATCATCTGCAAAAGCAAGATGAGTGAGATGAACCCTCTGCCGACCTGCTATATCTAAAAGCCTTGAAAGAGTCTCAATGGCAATGACGAAGAGATAGGGGGACAGGGGATCCCCTTGCCTAACCCCTCTTTTTGCAGGAAAGAATCCATGTATGCCCCATTCAAAGAAACACTATAAGATGCAGAACGAACACAAGACTGAAGCCAACTAATGAATTTCACAGGGAACTTCATTGCAGACAGAACATTAAACAGAAAACCCCAATGGACAGAGTCAAATGCCTTCATTAAGTCTATCTTAATAGTGCATCTGAGAGAGACACCTTTCTGATTATAAGTCCGAACAAGCTCCTGAGCTAACAAAATATTATCCACAATCTTCCTGTTTTTTATAAAACCAGATTGCGATGAACTAATAATATCAGGGAGAACCAACTGCATTCTAGAAGCAAGGATATATAGAAAAGGTTGCAGCAGGAAATTGGACAAAACTCACGAACATAAGAAGGATTAGACACCTTTGGGATAAGAGTCAAAGATGTAACATTAAGCTCTGAGAGCATACCTGAGCCCTGAAAGAAACTCAGGACAACATCAACAAAATCCTCCTCAATAACCTTCCAGGCCGTTTTATAAAAAGTAGCTTATAATCCATCCGGCCCAGGAGAGCGATCTCCATTCATATGAAACATAACACTATGAATCTCCTCTCTAGTAACATCTTTACAGAGAATAGCAGCATGGTCAGGAGAGACAAACTTATCCAAAATCGAGGAGAGAACCTCAACTGAGAGAGGGGAAACAGAAGAGTCTTTCGTCCCAAGTAAACCTTTATAGAAATAAACAAATTCCTCCACTATGAGATCAGGATCAGTAATAAGAGAACCATTACTAGAACAGACTTGTCTCACAGTATTGAAAGCAGTGCGGATCTTAACTGATTGATGGAAAAAATTTGTATTTAAATCACCATCAGATAAGTTTTGGATACGAGCTTTTTGTTTCAAGAAGCTTTCCTCTGCTCTCTGGTAAGCAAGAAGAACTTGAATAGCAACACGTTCTTGAGTAACTAAGTCACTAGATGGACTAGAAAGCAACTGCAACTGGACTTGAGCAAGAGAGTGAGAAGCCTCAAGGACTTTCTGCCTGATACCATCGAAGTGATTCTGATTAAATCTCTTCAATGAGACCTTAAGCCTTCTTTGTTTGCGAAACAACAGAAGCATAGGTTCTCCAGAACAGGGAAGATTCCAAGAGCTTTTCACACAATCAATAAAATCACAATGCTTCGTCCAGAAATCAAAAAAACAAAATGGCTTAGGGAAAAACTTAAAACCAGAATCAAGAGACACCATTATACCACAATGTTCAGATAAACACGGGGGGAGGACACAGATCTTGGACTGAGGGAATCAGTCAAACCAATCCTCGTTAGCAAAAACACGATCAATTCGACGAGCAATGGGAGAACTCACATGTTTGTTGGTCCAAGTAAAGTAAGGACACACAAAAGGAGCTTCTAAAAGCTTGGCTTTATCAATAAATTCATTAAAGTGATCCATACCAGCAGAGGGAGACACCGGATTAGAAGCATTCTGAGGTCCCCTAATGGTGTTAAAATCACCAACCACCAACCATGGAGCCCCACTGATAACCTTCCCTAAGAGAGAAGAGAAAAGAGCACGACGATCCATCTCACTATTTGCACCATTGATGAAACTAATATAAACCTGAAGACCTCTAAAACTGAAAGTACAGTTAACAAACTGATCAGAAGCATGCATAATGGGCAGACCAAGAGAAGGTTTCCACATCAGCCAGATCCGACCCAAAGTTGCATAGTGATAATTTCCAAAATAAGATAGCTGATGAAATTTATTATTCAAAATAGAAGATTCATTACCGGCACGCACTCTAGTCTCCAAAATAGCAACAAGATCAAGATTATAAATACTGATATGATCCAGTATCATATCCTGTTTGCGAGGGTCGTTGAACCCCCGCACGTTCCAAGCTAGAAAATTCATTTACCATGATCGGCAGGAACTGCAGGAGTACCACCTTTACCTCTTCTATGATGCGTCCTGCGCTTAGGGACCGAAAATGGCTCGGACTCATCAACCGGATCAAGACTGAGGGCCCCAAACACATTACCCGCCAGAATCACTGCCTCAGGACGAACCTCAGGAACCTTAACCGTGGATTTCATCTTCTGAAACCCTCCACTTTCATCTTGCTGCTTATCTGAATGTATAGTTGGAAACAATAATCGGACCGATGAAGTCCCAATAGTGACTTCCGGGACAGGACCTTTCAGGGTGACATTTGGACCATCAGAGGTCTTCACACTAGATTCCTGAGATACCTGAACCCCGACCGGACTCACAGAAGATTGAGGTGCCAGAGTAGCAACCTCAGAAGCCTGACCAGATGAAGATTCCTTACTACCATCAGAGGCAGGTGGGGAATTTGCCACCTGAACTTGCTTCACCCTGTAAGTAAAATTCCCAACATTACCACATTTCTCCACACCATGCCTAAAACTCTTGCAACCAGAACAGGTCAGGGGGACATTCAGATACTTAACCGTAATACCAATACTCTCCTCACCTTCGACAGCAAAAGCCAGAGACGTGGGAAAAGGCCGGTCAGCTGCGATCAATACACAAGCTTTGATTTCTTCCTGGCCAACCGCAGCTCTAGATGATGCGTTGATGTTCAGAGGCTGCCCCAGCTGACTAGTAACAATACTCAAGAATTCATTTGTCCTCACATCAACTGGAATACCCTGAAGGAGAAGCCAGACGGGGGCAAATTTCGTGACCGGAGGAATCGGCTTAATCCTTGGCGACCACTTACGGAAAACAACAGGGATATTCGCCATATGCCACGGTCCACTCGAGATAACCCATAGAGCCACATCAACGGAAGGAAATTGGAACAAGAAGAGCTTCCCTTCAAAACCCGTGAGAGATGAAACTCGACATAAACCATCATGCCCGCAGAGACGATTCGCGATGATATGTAAATCCCTATCTTTCGAAGGATCTCCAGAAAACTGTCCAACCAAACAAAGATGGAGACGCTTCCTCCCCACATCAAGCACCGACTTAGGAATCTGGATGACCCCATCTACCAGCTTCAGCTCTATGAAACGAAGAGAAAGGTCTTTAGGAGCTTCGAACAAATCCACCCAGCTTTGGATTTCGGGAGAGGATGAAGACATGAAAGGGCACTAAAGAGGGAAGAAAAGAGAGGAGAAAATCGACCCGTAGGAGGCTAGGGACGACAACCAAGGAATCGATCGGCCGAGGCGGCCAGAAATCGACGCAACAAACCCTAAACCCTTTCAGAGAGAAAGTCAACTCAGTCAACCCTTTTCCCTATGAACATTCGAGCTTATTAATCTCGACGATACTTCCTTTTAACTTCTTCAGCATATCTTCGGCGAGAACCTCAATCTTCTCGCTGAAAATTCCAGTGTAAATATTTCCTGCACAGTGACGATATTTGGCCCTTGATTTCTGAATGAGTCCTCGACGAGAATTGTGAGAGTTCTCGCCGAGTATTTTGGTGTTAGGCAGGAGCCTTGTACTTCTTCACTTGGTTTGATTTCTGGCTTCGATTCTGGGTCATTCCTTGAGGCTTCATCACTTCCCGAACACGTCCGAGGCTTTATAATTGATGACAAAAACTTGTGCATTCATAAAGACACTATTAAACACATCAAGTAGACCCATAGCGGGTCAACGTAACCAAATCGGTATGAAATAGTGCAATTAAGTGAAAACACCCTAAACTACCCCAAAACTGTGTTTCAAGCAATGAAATGTAGCTTAAATGGGGCTGATAATCATGTTAATTCTAGTGTCATCAGTAAGCTAGTACGTATGCCAAGCAGGGGCCTAACCGCGTAGCTTGGGCCCATCAATTATTGCTATTTATTTCAAACTCGGGTAATTTCAAGTTTTAAGAGCAATAAGTTGCAACAAATTTGATGAAGTAACCATTCCTATATGGAGTAAGTTCACCGTTGACTTATAAAACATCCTTTAACACTACAGTTACCCTCAACTTCCAATCTTATGCAAGTGTCCATGTTCCTAACTAGCAAGAGGAGTTTCAACACTCAACTTCAAATTAGCAATTCATCCAAAAAAAAGAGATTCCAAAATCCAAACCCAATCCCAAAATATGTAACATACAGTAGTTGATCTGATCAGTGGGTTGAAGTTAACTTGTGTTGCTTTACTTCTTCTTCTCCTATGGAGGAGGGATACAATTTAAGAGGACATTTAGACAAATGAGAATTTAAAACGTTGGAGAAAGCTTCGGTTTTTATTTCCAATTTTTATCTTTCTTCCTCAATTTCTTAGGGAAAATGATGAGGTGAAATTGAGACTAACCATTAAATTGGGAACTTTTCTTTGAGGTAGAACTAGTTCAATACTTACGCACTTCGTAGTGGCATGTAACAATATACTCATATAAGTGGGGTAATTTCGTAAAACTGCTACTTTTATTGAATCTCACCATTTTTAAATTAACTCTTGAAACCTCATTAAAGAAACAAGGGTTATTATTTTTAAAATGCTCCAACTTTAACAAATTATTTTGGATATGCTCCATCTTTAAAAAAACTCAAATCTATCACAGACTTAACGCCGTTAGGCCCACTTTGTATATTTTAGGATGGAAGTGACCGAAACGCTATTTTTCCTGTCACGTTGGCTAACACGTAGAGACACGTGCCAGTAATGACTCATTTAATTTTGAGGATTAATGAATTAAAATAATAACCTTCCAACTCCTCCAATCTCCACCACCCCCGTTTGTTCTATCATTGGAGCAGTGGCAGTGGTCCCGACTATTACTCTTCCATCTCCTTCTGCTTCACTCTCGTCCGCCACTAGATCTTCCACTCCCAGCTACGATTCCAACGCCGTCTTTCACAAGTCGCCGCTCAAATCTAGCTTCCAGATCCAGCTAGAAAGAAGAATCGTGAATGGGGGTCGGAGCAAGGTAGAAACTGAATTACTAGGTACAAGCAAGGGAGGAGGAAGACGGGAAATTGGAAGGAGAGGAGACATCGATGAGGGAGAGATCCAGATCGAGATCTAGATCGAAGAGAGGAGCGTGCGAATCGGAAATAACAGCAAGGGGATAGATAGATTAGACGATTAGTATCCTTCCATGGTTGAGATTTAAGAACTAAGAACATAAATTTGTTACTCTAACCAGATCTGCAAGCAGGATCAATGGCAGATCGGTTTCTGGATCGGATACAGAGCTACAACAATATTTATATAAACCATCTCTATTTATTAGTGTCTCTCTGCATCAAACTATCCTGAACTCTTACGTGACGAATTAGTACAGCTACTGGTTTGGGGGGATTGGGATTTGAAGGAAGCGGAAGGGGAAGAAGAAGAGGATTGAGAGAGTTGCACCTATGTTGCTAATGGGTTCCCTAATTGTGGGAGTTCTTATTTCTTGCTAATGCAGCTTGATAAGGATTTCAAATCTCAGTTCGCATTGCTAGAGACGCGACCTGATCCATCTGAAAGAGTGTCTTCTGGTGATGTAAATCAAGTAGTGCGTGTCAAGAAAATTGATACCAGCCATATGTAGATGCTTGAAGATGAATTGAATTTGAGTCTGCTTAACTTGAAAAAGTTGAGTTCATGACAAATGCTGGTGGTTCTCTTCAACCTTCTGAAATTGGTTTGAGTAACTTTAGTATTGCGAGTCCTCTGCAAATTGCTGGAGGTGCACCATACAGTTTTTCATTTATTGTGGATGAAGTATTTGAGCTGGAGAAAGGAGCTTCTGTACCTACAGTAGCCATTGAACATCTCATCCTCAATCAGTTTAGGCTTGTTGTTAGGCTTGTTGTTGGTGTTAGGCTTGTTGTTGGCCATGGGGAGGAGATGAAGCAGCTGAGGAAGAGAAGATGAAGGAGGAAGAGTCGGGGTCGCGGCGGCGGTGGTGGTGGAGGTGCAGCGGCACCATTGCTAACTTTATTTTCTATTAAGGTTATCGGAAGTTTATCATTTTAATTCATAAATCCTGAAATTAAAGGTCAAATACTTAAGTAGTCCCGAAACTTTGAGGCGGGTTACAAACTCTTCTCGAAACTTCATTTTGTTGCAGACTAGTCCCATTAGTACAAAACTCGTTACAATGCAGTCCTATTTTCCACGTCATAATATCCACGTCATTTTAAAACAATAAAATAATAATTTCGGCCCAAACCAATCTAAACCTTCTAACCAAATCAAGTTCCAGTTCACACCCACGATAACCCAAACCAACTGCCTCCATGGATCTCTAGTGTTCTAGCCTTCCTCTTCCGACGTGCTGGTGCCGAAATAGGTAGAAATGGAAAAAAGGAGCTAAGCTAAACAAGCCATTAGAACCTCTCACCAAAATGGAGAAATAGCCTGCTGAACAAAATCGCTGTGCAGAGCGCCTTCGATCTCTCTTTCATCCTCCACCCCTCCCTTTCCTATTCTCCGCCTTCCAAGGACTTTGTAAGCACTCTGTCACTCTACTTTTGTTTTCTTCTTTCAGATCTACCTTTTTTTCTTTCCAAAGTTTTTTTCTTCTTCTTTGTGGATTGGGATGGGAATAGATGAAGAGTCCAAACAGAGACTCTCAAAGTAAAAGATTCATTCACTCTTTTATTTTTTATTTTCCCAACGGAGATGGAAGTATTTCGACACCAGCACGCCGGAAGAGGAAGGCCTTCACCAGAGATCCATGGAGGCAATTAGTTTGGATTATCGTGGGTCTGATCTGAAACTTTATTTAGTTTAGGTTAAGTTAAGTTGACCGGTTTGATTAAAAGGTTTAGATTAATTTGGCATGAAACTATTATTTTATTATTTTTAAATGACATGGCAAATAAGACCACGTTGTAACAAGGTTTATATTAATGGGATGAGTCTGCAACAAAATGAAGTTTCGGGACGAGTTTGTAACCTGCCCTAAAGTTTCGGGACTACTTAAGTATATGACCCTAAATACTTAAATAGTCTCAAAACTTTAGGACGAGTTACAAATTAGTCCTGAAACTTCATTTTGTTACAGTCTCGTCCTGTTAGTTCGAACTCCATTACGATGTGGTACTATTTACCACGTCATCCGGTCCACGTCATTTAAAATATAATAAAATAACAATCTCGGCCCAAATCAAATTAAATCATCTAATAAAAACCGGTCAACTTAACCTAAAACTAAAAATCTTGAACTCCAATCAATTTCCTCCTAACCTAATCAGAAACTCCCGATAGCTTGCCTTTCCGTTCTCCGTCGACTTACAGGTGAAGATTTCAAATTTGAATTCCTAAACTAGTCAGGAACTTATAGGATCAGAGTTACATACTCTGTTTTTGTACCTCTTAATTCCAAGAATGAAAGAATGGTTCTTTAACTACTCTTTCCTTTTATTGAAAACCCAAATTGAACAAGGGACGACGAATACTGGAGGGACAATCTCTGCAAATGCGAATTCGTCATTTTCTTCGCAATCCACTAACATGGAAATTGGCCTACTTCAAATATTACGTCTACTGCCATCTCACCGAAGCTCCATCCTTGTTGGCGACTCACGATCATGCTAGACCTTTTCGATGCCTTTGACCACAGTTCCAAGTGGTGGAATTGTATGAGTGGGTTTCGGGTGGAGCAGTGTCATGGGTTATTGCGGCTATGGAAGAAGAGATCGGTAGTAGTACTACTTATAGATAGCGGTGGAGAAAGATTTAGGGTTCTTAGTGGGAGAGACATGGTTGTAAGTTTATATTTTTTTTGGTTGGATTAGGGATAAGGGTTATTTGAAAACCAGAAGGAAGGAAGTTGGACTGTTGCCGTTAGGTTCCTGCCGGCGCTTGGATTCGAGGGGAAGGATTATACGAGTTGCAGGAGTCGAAAAGTTTCTCGTTTCAGTTTCCGATTAGGTTAGGATTAAATTAATCAGGGTTCAAGATTTTCGATTTTAGGTTAAGTTAATCGATTTGATTAGAGGATTTAATTCGATTTGGGCCGAGAATATTATTTTATTATATTTTAAATGACATGGATCAATGACGTGGCAAATAGTACCGCATCGTAACGAAGTCCAAACTAACAGGACGACACTGTAACAAAATGAAGTTTTGGGACTAATATGTAACCTATCCTAAAGTTTCAGGACTATTTAAGTATTTGACCCAAGAAACAATAGTATTAATTAAAAGTGGAGTTTCGAAAGTAGAGTTTTGAAACCATGAAAACACTCTACTTTTCAAACCGAGAAAAGTAAATAATCTAAGAGGTTGTTTAGTTCAGCGGAAGCTTTGTTGAGTTTTTAAAAGAACTGAGTTTATGGAAATATGTTGGTCACGTTTTTCTGCCATCAATTGAGGGCCGGAATTGGTTAATTCCGGCGAAAATACATGATTCCTTGTTTTCCTCGCATTTCGTTGCGGCCCAATTCCGACGAAATTATGGACCTAATTCCGGCTCAACATGGAATTATGATTCCATCCTAAATTGGTCGGAATCTGACGATTCCGGCGGAATTGTGTGTGAGTTACCCAAGTTGCCCCCTCCCCTTCTCTCTCTTCTATCTGTACTCGGCGCCTCTGTTCTCTGCCTCCCAGATCGGATCCGCCGACCAGCCGACCAGCCACCCGACCAGCCACCTCCGCCGACCCAGATCGAAGCCGACCGACCAGCCGCCTCCGCCGACCCAGATCGAAGTCGAAGCAGATGCCTCCGCCGACCCAGATCGAAGTCGAAGCAGATCGAAGTTTGGCAGGGAAGAAGTCGAAGGAGATGCCTCGGCATTCCGGCGATTCGCGTCCTCCAGAAGGCTCTCACTGCCGAGTTGGACGAATCGTTCAACCCCGTCGCGCGATTCGTTTGGTGGTGGTTGGATTGAGCGTCTTCTTGTTGTTCTCCGTCGGTTTCATCGTCAGGTGCTTCGTCGGTGTTGGTGTCGGAATATACCGGCGGGAAGAACAGAGAAAGAGAGGGTATTGGCGGCCGGCGGGAAGAACAGAGGAAGAGAGGGAGTTGGCGGCCGTCGTGAAGAACAGAGGAAGAGAGGGAGTTGGCGGCCGGCAGGGAGAACAGATGAAGCAGAGAGGGAGTAGGCGGCCGGTTGGGAGAACAGTGGCGGCTGAGATTAGGGATTAGGGTTAGGGGATATTTTTGATAAGGTTAGGGTAGGGATATTTTAGTAATTTAAGTGGGCTTAAATTTTAATTCCTATGTGTCAATTTTGTAGGAAAACAAGGAATTGAGATTCGGATTTGTGTGGAATTCAATTGCGACGGATTTACATAATTGCGGCGGAATTTGACCTAAAAGCAGGAAAACGAGGCCGTTGTTTGGTAAGCCCACTTTCCAGTCAGTGTTTTTATTTGGGAAACAACGAGGCCCCAATATCCTCTCCAAAGTGCTTTTGCACAATACTACTCAGCTCAAATCCAGATCGTCTTCTTATCGTCTAGCTCTCATCAGTGGGTTGGGTCGGCCATGGGCGTAATCTGACACTCCATTCCCCCGCTTATGTTTAATTTAATAGCTTACTCGTACAGATTTCATTCATAAAAGTCTTGCAGCACTAGTTTTACTTCAAGAATGAAGGTCATCGTTTTCGCCCATTCTATTGACATGTACTAGTCTGCCATATCGCATTTCCTCAATACATGATTCATTAACTTCAGTTGCTGATAATTTAGTTAACTAGTACTTATTTCCTTCAATACATGTTGGAGCACTAGTTATACTTGAAGAATTAATTGTATCGCTCATCGTGTTGCCTTATTCATCTTACATGTAATTCAGTTCGTTATTCCATTTATGTTCTAGGAATGGAAAGGAGGACCAAACGTCAGCGTCGACGCATAATCGTATACGTTGTCACGACTTGGTGCAGATGGCCATTTGTCTGCTTATGGATTCATCTACCGGCAGGAGAGCCGTTCTAAATGATGATGATGAGGTTCTGCGACCGTTATCGCACGATCGTGAAATATACCGACGAGGATTTTTATTCAACACGACACGAACCAATGACGTAAACTGCATTAGCAGCAAGACGTAGTTTGTATTTTGATGTTTGCAATATGTTTGCAGCAAGACATGTCTTATGATCCTATTTATGTGACTTTCTGTAAGAAGGTTCGAAGTCTAGTGTCCGAATGTTGTGTGTGTATTAATATGAAGGGTAGAAATCTGTTGTTAAGGAACTATATCGTCTATTTATATGTCTGTTATATGGAGTCACTTGGAATGGCTATGTACGCTATTTATATGTTTCAGTCTGTTTATATGTCTGTTATATGACGTGGAATGATTTACTTCATTGAAAACAAAGCACATGCATAACACAAATAACATCGTTCTGTCTACATTTTCGAGTTGTAGTGTTGTCAAGCTTGGGTGCGAGTACTGTTTGCGATTCAGATCTGGAGGTAGTGCTTCGTTTTATTAGTAGAGTATACAAGCTGGATATATAGATAGAAAGCAGTATTGTGTGAGGGCATTTATGTGTTATTGCACCACATTTTAATGTCAGCAATTTTTTATTCATTTCCCGGAAAATTCTTTTGCAAGATGAAACAAACAAGGCATTCTCACTTTACAGATGTAAGATGTAAATGACAACCACCAGTTGCACTGTGCTTGTCATTTCCCATTCCCCTTTTTCCCACCCTCTAAACCAAAACGACCCCTAAATGTTTCCGTTTTGCTCCTGATCTGCGTGGGCGCATTTTTCTTCTCCAACTCCAATAAGCCGTGAGATTGATCCAATGACTTGAAAATACCCAACACCATTCTATAGTGCCGCTGAATTCAGCCAATCATATAATTATAGAATACCCAAAGTTGAGGTTGAAATCGACTCAGAATTCAATTGCCTTTTGACAAAGGAAAGTGTAGTTTGGTCCCGCGATTCCTCACAGCACAAATTCTCAGCTGGCTTTTAGTAGTGTACTCGGAGAATCGATTCTCCTTTCAATCATTCATAATAATAATATCCTGAATCCGTCCGATTTCCTTTTACTCTCCAACAACCAGATGCCCATGAAAGCTTCCCCATTCGCTATGGATTACTCTGTCTCCATGAAAGCTTCTTCCTCTTTTTCTTCTTGGTTACTCCCCTCTTTCTCCTCCAATTCCCCTTATGGGCCATTCCAGAAACTCTACTTCTCCAACAAGCCTTCTTTCTATCAGACGCCGTCGCCTTTCCTCAAATCCATCAAATGCATCCAATCTCCTTCTCGGGATTCCAAACTCCATGCATCCCCATCTGGTATCATTTTTTCTTCGTCTCCCACCTCCGAGCTCGTGTCAGATAAGCTCCAATTACTCATTTCCGAATTCGGATCCGTTACCGATTCGGCCGACAGGATTAAGCGGCTGATGGGTTACGCCGCTATGCTCCATCCTTTTCCCGACTCATCCAGGGTCGGGTCGAACCGAGTCATGGGTTGCACCGCCCAGGTTTGGCTGGAAGCCGTCATGGACGACAGCGGGAAGATGAAGTTTTTGGCCGACAGTGATTCCGAGATAACACGAGGGTTTTGCGGTTGTTTGATGTGGCTGTTGGACGGGGCGGCGCCGGAGGAGGTATTAAATGTCAAGACGGAGGATTTGGCGACGTTGAATGTAGGGTTCCCCGGAGCTCAGAGGTCGAGAGTCAATACTTGGCATAATGTGTTGGTTAGTATGCAGAAGAGAACCAAGAAACTGTTGGCCGAAATTGAAGGCAAGTTGTTTGAGCCGTTCCCGTCGTTAATGGTTACCTCTGACGGGATTGAAGCCCAAGGAAGCTATGCTGAAGCTCAGGTTGAGGGGCTGAAATTTTGGAACTTGCTTTTAATTTTTTTCATGGCCTGCTTATGGTTGATAGCTATAAGAGTTGGTGTACATATTCATTCTGAGTGTTCAATTCTAGTTTTATTGCAGGCCAGATATTTATTCCCCGATGAGTTGAAGGTTCAGGAACTTGTTAACGTGCTAAAAGAGAAGCAAATCGGAGTAGTGGCTCATTTTTACATGGACCCTGAAGTTCAAGGTGTCCTTACTGCCGCACATAAGCATTGGCCTCACATCCATATCTCTGATTCTCTCGTCATGGCAGATAGTGCTGTAAAGATGGCAGAAGGTGGATGCAAATTCATAACTGTCCTTGGCGTGGATTTCATGTCCGAAAATGTCCGGGCTATCCTTGATCAGGCTGGATACAGAAACGTACGTCATTTTCAATTTTCATAGCTTGTGTGTTTGAGCTGGTTGTTTTGATGCAACATCTTAGTTGAGCAGAGATCAGAAGGATTACATGTAATTGACTGGATTCTGTCAATTTCTACGTAGCCTAGTGAATCTGTTAGAGTGATCTTCTTGTCATGGTTTTAGTGATGGGCTGTTGTTCATTATCGAGTTTCTGATATCTTCATTATTTGAATAAATTTTGATATAGATTGTGTTGATGGTGTGCCCATTTCAAGATTCTGCATCATATTTATTGTAACTGGATGTGATCTTTATTTGACTGTAGTGATTGCAATGCAGGTTGGCGTATACAGAATGTCAGATGAGCGAATTGGCTGTTCGTTAGCAGATGCTGCTTCTACCCCTGCTTATATGAAGTATCTTGAGGAGGCTTCCATGTCTCCTCCCTCTCTGCATGTTATCTATATAAATACTTCGCTTGAGACCAAAGCTTATACCCACGAACTTGTGCCTACAATAACATGTACTTCTTCCAATGTCGTTCAAACCATTTTGCAAGTAAGTAGCAGTAATATCACAATCATACTTTACATACATATTGAACCTTGGTTGTAAGTCACCTAATAAAGTTACTCTTCTTTTCTTTATCCCTTTTTCGGACAGGCCTTCTCTGAAATTCCAGATTTAAAGATATGGTATGGCCCTGACTCGTACATGGGTGCTAACATAGCAACACTGTTCCAGCAAATGACAATGATGACTGATGAAGAAATCGCTGAGATACACCTGCACATAACGCAGACTCTATTAGATCATTTCTTCCTCGCCTGCATTATTTTCAGGTCAGTATCCTAGTCCGACTGATTTTCTGGCATACCTGGTTTGGTGGTTTACTCTTTTGAAAATTTCTGATAAGAGTAAAATATTTCATCTAGGATGGATCGTGCATGGTTCATGATCTTTTTGGACACGAAGTTGTACAGAAGATAAATGAAATGTACGGTGATGCTTTTTTGACTGCTCATCTCGAGGTTCCTGGGGAAATGTTTTCTCTCGCTATGGATGCGAAGAAAAGAGGAATGGGGGTAGTAGGATCCACACAAAACATACTAGACTTCATAAAACAGAGAGTACAAGAAGCTCTAGATAGAAATGTCAGTGATCACCTCCAATTTGTGTTGGGTACAGAGTCAGGAATGGTGACTGCTATTGTTGCAGCAGTCCAGCAATTACTAGAGTCCTCCACATCTTCCGAGAAAGCAAATATCAAAGTTGAGATTGTCTTCCCCGTATCGTCAGAATCAATAGCACAAACGCGAACTAGTTCACCCACAGACTCAAACTCAGTCACACTAGGGGATGTTGTATTACCTGTGGTACCTGGGGCTGCCAGTGGCGAGGGATGTTCTTTACATGGGGGTTGTGCATCCTGTCCGTATATGAAGGTTAGTGGATTTTATCTTCCTTCCTTACTCGTATAGCAGTCACAGATCATGGTGGGATTCATTGGTTGTCTAAGTATAATCAATAACAAACCTGTCGTGCCTTTGTGTAACAGATGAATTCTCTCAACTCTCTCCTAAAAGTATGCCATCATGTGCCGGATAAGGAGAATATCCTAGCCCCTTATCAAGCTGAACGCTTTAAGACAAGGACGCCAGGCGGGAAAGATATAGCAGATGTTGGTTGTGAGCCTATATTGCATATGAGACATTTCCAGGTTAGATTATCTGAATCATTAAAATCCTTGTGCAAAGAAACCGTGTGCCATGTTTCTTTTTTCATGGTAATAAACTCAAGCTTGGATAACATGTAGGCTAAAAAGAAAATGTCGGAGAAGCTGGTAGATCACATCCTTCACCAGAATGGCAATGTCAGATCATGAGGATTGAAAATCAACTGTTCTTGTGTCCCGGCAGGGCGTGGAGAGAACCTTTTGTTTTGATTTAGCTGATACATAACCTTACTTCTTATAGTAAACCAAGGAGTTAGCTTAGTAACACTGCGAGTGAATGCATCCCAGACTAAGTGATAATTTGGCCGGAGAAGCTCCACCACCACTCAAGGTTCGAAATCTTGGATCAACAGTACTGATAAAAGATGTTATCTTTTTGTTTTTTATATTAATTCAGCAAGTCATTGCTACTCATGACAGCAAGATGTGTTTGTGCTGTAGTAGCAGATTAACAGCTGAAGGGAAAATAATTTATATGCTACAAAATAAAAGAGTGGGTTTGTTTATGATTTATGAAAGCTAGGAGTTTGAATTGCTGGAGGTGCAGAAATGGGGTGAATGTGGCTCCAATTGGGAAGATTAAAATCAATTAAAAACGGTGTAAGATGTACAGGCTGCAGTAGCCGCCCTGCTGCGGCTAATTGTCAGATGCTGAATGGGTCATTCAGCACCACTATAGTGGTTGTCTGATTAATCGTGCGGTTTGAGATGAAGCTGACCTACAAGGGGTATTTTGGGAAAAAACAAATATTACGAATGAACTAAATTTGTAATCTTAATCGACACTGTTTGTAATCTAAATTAACTAATTTGTAACTTGAATCAACTAAATTCGTAACATCATATGAATTCCTAACATAATTGATACGAAATCTAAAAATGATTAATTTCTTAAACACCATAAAGAGTGATATCGTTAAATTTGTAATTTAATTAGAAGACTTTTGATGTTAAAATTACTGAAAAATCATTCAAATCACGTGAGTTATGCTAATTTTTTTTATCATTAGAAGAAAGAGAATAGAAAAAAGAGTATTATCTTTCCTACTTTTCTGTCACTTTCCCCCCACAATATTACACATTTACAAGATTACTATTTTACCATTTTGACACTCCCAATACATTCATTTGATCATAGCCTAGATCCACCCCAAATGGACGGCCGAAATTCAATTCATCACATATTTAGCATGAAACGAGTTCAGCATCTGACGAATCACCAACTGTTGCAAGTTGATATATGATTGTTGTGTCAGAATGACCCCATTGGCACCATGCTGGCATGCGAGGGGTCGTCCGATAAATTTTGTGGTCCGAGATGAAGCTGGCATGCGAGGGGTATTTTGGAGAAAATAAATATTATGAATCTGATATTAAATAGTATGAATCTGACATGAACCGTCACTATATAATTGAGAAGCCACCATTTTCTCTCTCAATTTTCAAAATTCAGAATTCTCTATTTATCTCTCCTTTTTGTCTCAAATTTTCATGAACAAAGAAGAGATTAGTGTGTTCATATGCTGGAAAATAGCACGTCGGAGTTGGATCTACGCATGGAAACGTCGGGGGAGTGCACACAACCCTCATAATGTGTACGAATCTCTGTATTTTCATATTTTTTTAGTTAAAATTTTAGGGTCTTCATGTTCTTTTCTTGTTTTTTTTTTTTGACATAGGCAGCTCCTTTCGGAGATACGGAGACAGCAAGCACAAACAAGGAATTGAACATCAAGTCCCAACCCGGGAAGTCATGTATACCTCCATGACTCCCGGGAGGTTAATCAGGGCCATACGAGTCACGTAACGGGCGGCCATGTTACCTGAACGGCGAACCGTCATGAAGCGCCAAACTAGAGCTCCGCGTTGCAGCTGATTGGAATCCTCAGGAGACGATCTCCCTTGGAAAGCAACAAATCAACATCTTCTATGATAACCTACAAACACCAAATAAAGGACACTAACAGTACGTGGATCTCATAAAGTAAGAGACTCCATCAGAAAAGGGTCGAGTATACCTGGGTAAATAGCTCTGACTACTTGTCCTTCCAGTTCCTAATCGGTCAGCACCAATTCAACCCACATAAGTAAAAGGAAAAAAATACTTAAATAATCATCCAACCGTTCATGAAAAGCAACGGTGAATAAAAGAGCCATTTGCTCAACGCCATACTATTAGGCCTCTTCAACTTCGAAAAATCATCTACATCCTGCTCTAAAGAAACAAGATGAGATAACGGTAAAATAATAATAAAAAGTAATAAATAATAATAAAGAAAAATAAAAGAAAACAAAAAAACAAATAAATAAAATAATAAAATAATAAAACCGAACGAGAAGAAAGGAAAAAAAACCGTCGCTTAGATCAACCACCGAAAACCGTTGCCGCTGCCGGAGAACGGTCCGCCACCGCGTCAACGTCTTCTAGCCAAACATCATCTTCTCGATGAGAAAAGTAAAAGCTGGCGAGGTGGTCGGCGTTGTGCTCATCGGAGGAAGGTGACGAATCAGGGAAAGCTCGATGCGTCCCGAAGGCGGAGACAGCCTGGTTAGGCCTTCCCAATGAGGAAGAAAGAAACGAGAGCCGCTGCAATCCAACCCTCAACATCCTTCTTCTCTTCTTTCTCCTCTCTCTGGTTTCTCTTCTCTCGATGTGTTTACCGCGCTTGCTTGCTAATTTGATGGAAGAAAGTTTGAGAATTCATGTTCTTTTCTTGTTGGAGGTACCAAATATTGATTCTGTGTGTTTTGTTTGCATTTTCTAGGATTTCGTGTGTTTCCTGTTCTTATTTTGTATTTTTTGGGTTCATTCGTACGAAAAAAGTTTGTTCATACGAATGAACAAATTTTTTCATGCGACTGTTATAGTTCTTTCATACGATTGTGACCCAAATACGAAAGAACTTGCATATTCGTACAAATTTTTTTTCATTCATATTGTTCATGTTTTTTGTTCTTGGTTTGCATTTACTAACTCTTGCTTTTGTATCTAATGAAGGGATTTTGTTTTCATTATGCCGGAAAATAGCATGTCAGAGCTGGATCTATGAATGAAACGTCGAAAGAGTGCATACAGACTTCATAATGTGTACGAATCTTTGTACTTTGATATTTTTTAGTTAAAATTTTTGGGTTTTCGTGTTCTTCATATTCTTTTCTTGTTGGAGGGTACCAAAGATTAATTTCGTGTGTTTTGCTTGCATTTTTTAGATTTTTGTGTGTTACGTGTTTTTATTTTGTTCATTGGTACGAAAAATGGCTTGTTCATATGAATGAACAAATTCTTTCGTACGAATGTGATACTTAATTTTATACGACTGTGACCCAAATACGAAATAACTTCTTCATTCGTACGAAAAAACTTTTTCATTCATATGCAAAAAAAAAAAAAAAATCATATTGTTCATGTTTTTTTCTTGGTTTGCATTTATTGACTTTACGTGTGTATCTAATAAATTTCATGTTATTTGTTATTGCAGAGGTATCAAACTAAAAAGACGACGGCCGTTGGTTTACAAATTTTTTTATGACATTTCAAATATGTAATAGTTTTGTATGTTTAGTTTGTATAGATGTACATATTGTAATATTTTATGAATTAATAAATTATGTAGTTATTGTTTTTATAGCTTGTGTAAAATCGGGGTTTTCACTTAAATAAATAAAAAAAATAAATATTAACCTAAATAAATGCCATTCAAAACTATTGATATTTGTAAATATAAACGCCCCAGTCCTAGGCGATATCGCCCAGGCCCTAGGCGATATCGCCGCTACCCCTGTTATTTCTGATCCACCCGATCCAAATCTGCCCAACCACCGATTAAATGCTGTCTGGTTGGACCCCAGGCGATCTCACCCCAACCATAGGTGATCTCGCCCGGACTACAGGCGATCTCGCCCGAGGCCTAGTGATTGGGCAAACTCGCCCCAACCCTTATAAATACCCCATTTTCAACCCCACAATTCCCCACACCACTCTTTAACCCCCTAAGGCAAAGGTAAGTCCCCTTTCTCCCTATTTTTTTAAAATTACATTATTTAGTAGGTTTTAGGTTAGAGAATTAGTTTAGGGTTTTAGGTTAGAGAATTAGTTTAGGGTTTTAGGTTAGAGAATTAGTTTAGGGTTATTATGGTAGATAATTTTTTTCAAAGTGATTTATTAACACTGTCATATTGACGTTGTAGGATTTTTATAAAACGGAGAGGACCTTTTTTCGCACCGTTACACAAGGTACGTAGTACATACATTATTTATTGTTCTTATGTCATTGTGAACCATGTCAATATTTATGGATAGGTTAGAGAATTAGGTGAGAGAATTAGTATGATTTTGAGGTTAGCGAATTAGTATAATATTGAAGTTAGACAATTAGTATAATTTTGAGGTTAGAGAACTAGTATCCTTTTGAGGTTAGAGAATTAGTCTAACTTAGTTTTCCTAACAATTTACTATACAATAGATGTCGAACTATGGATGGGATGAACAGTTGGTGGATCAGATTCCCGAGAGCGTTAGGCCTCAACCTAGTGATTGTTCTCTATTGTGGGGGGAGAACAAGCATAGGGCTACTTTAGTGTGGCGTGACCCTCATGCGTGCAAGGCGCTGAAGTTGCGACAGTGTAGTTCTTGCTTGGAGTGGAGTTCAGAGTACGAGGCATTCTTGAGAGAGTGTCGACTCCTCCCTGTTGTTCGTTTACTCGGTTCCACACCGTGTAAGGAGCTCGTCACAGCATTGATTGAGAGGTGGCGGCCAGAGACGAACACATTCCACCTGATACATGGCGAGGCGACGATCACTTTGGAGGACGTTGAGCTACTTACGGGTCTTCCTAGCGATGGAGTTCCGGTTACCATAGCGGTGGATAGACGTCCTCCGAGTGTTATATGTGAGGAGTTGTTGGGTGTCCAACCCCCAGCTGGGAGTATTACGGGACAGTCAGTGAAGATCTCGTGGGTGAAGGGAATGTTTGATCGTCTACCGGCTGGTGTTCTAGCAGATGTTGTTATTCGCTACACACGAGCCTACACTTGGGTTCTTCTTGGCGCCATTCTACTAGCTGACCGGACTGGAGACTTGATACCGGTTCATCTACTCCGGCTTATTGGGGACTCTCGGGTTGCATCCACGTTCAGTTGGGGTAGTGCGGTACTAGCATGGCTGTATAAGGCCATGGGGAGGGCGGCCTTCTTCACGGCTGGGAGTCAGAGGGGTACAGGTGACTTGGGAGGCTTCACCTTGCTGGTCCAGCTCTGGGCTTTAGAGAGATTCCCGATCATAGCCGATCGCTACGTAGCAGGTGGTGACCCACCAGATGCTGACAGCGTTCCTCGTGGTCTGCGCTGGATGTCTGTCATCCGGCGCCATCAGCATCGCGTGGCTATGAAGCTCGAGGAAATACGCTACGCACTTGACCGGGCCACGGAGTTCTTGGTTAGGAATCTTAACCTCAATTACATACTCTCTCTGATTTTCTTAATTCTTCCTTATAACATATTTATTAATTCTCCAGTGGATGTCGTACGCCTTCCGCGAGGAGGATTATCAGTTGGAGGACGATGCGTTGTGGCGTGCTGTTTGCCCCATGTTGTGCATAGACTGTGTCGCATGGCACCACCCCGACCGTTGCATGCATCAGTTCGGACATGGTCAACGTATCCCACAGGACGCCGAGCCTGCTGCTCGCGTCGAGGAGTTGCTGGGACTAGACTTCAGAGCGCCAGTACATGATTGGGGTGCTAGGTACCTACAGTACTTACGTCTATGGGAGCAGCGGGATCAGCACATTGCCGAGGGTGAGGTGAGAGCAGATCCATTGAGCCACCACTTCCATGATGAGTACGACGAGTGGTACAGGAGACGGACACGCATGGCCTTATCTCACGATGGTGCACAGTTTCAGGAGATGGTTAGTGGCCAACTACTTGAGTAACTGTAGGCAATTTAGTATTCCCTTATAGTACACTGACATAATTTTTTGCCTTTCAGATAGCCTCGTTGGAGCAGGCTACCATTTTGAGTGGTACGGGTGATTCTCACATGAGTCATGTGCTCCGATCTGGACTGGCTATGAGTGGAGCATATGAGCGTCTTCTCGATCGAGGACCACACCGCCCACGTGCAGCCTCACGCCTGCCGACATACTCTCCCTATGCTGGCTATCCCATCCCACAGAGATGTCACAGTACAAGGTTGGATGATGTCGATTACGGCGGTATTGCGCACCATGATGTGGGATACGCACCTCCACCCTACTATGTGTGGAACGAGGATTTTGCTGACGGGCGGACTTACAGTTTCGATGACCCTCCTCAGTACCAGTCGACGGGGCCTCAGTACCAGTCGACGACACCACAGTACCAGCATCCAGTTCCACAGTTCGAGCATCCGGGCCGAGGACATCCAGGTGCTTCGAGTAGCCAGCCGTATGGACCCACCAGCCAGCAGTTGATCAGGGCCATTCGGTCGGCTCCCAGGGTTTCTCGGACGATAGTGGGTTCGAGGACTGGGCCCAGCGACCTGATTTAGTACCGCAGGCCACCCAGACACCACCGTACACTCACATGTTACCTGATCGGACTACATGCGTCCACCGGATTGCTACACGGACGAGCAGCGGCAGAGACGCCAGAGGGGTCAGAGGCATTGATTAGTTTCACTTTTTCGTTACTGGTTTTATGTTATGGTTTACTATTTTTTTTTGTCGTACTATGGTGATCGATTGTACTTGTTTCGGCAGATGTAGTATTTATATTCGATGTAGTATTTTCAGCAGTTGTATTATTTTACTGATTTGCACTTTCATGTCATTTTCGCTATTAATGTTTTTGCAATGAAATTCAAACATATATTGTATTAGTTAAGTTCACATATACACCGTAAATAATTTGCCAAATACCTAAGTTCCAAAGGCGAGATTTCAGAGTTTGGTTGCGGTGTTTCTTGTTGAAGTTGCTTACGTAATGGCGTAGGCACCACCTCCATACCCACCCTCGATCAATGTTGCGCATTGCCGCTGCTATCCCCTTGTGTCAATCACTGATGGTTGTGATGTTGGCCCGATTGGTCACATGTCTCTGTAGATTCTCCATGAACCACTTCCAATTATCGTGATCCTCTTGGTCAACTATGGCGTACGCCAATTGAACAATCCGATGTTGCCCATCGAATGTACTAGCCATCAACAACACTTGCTTGTACTTACCCGTGAGGAATGTGCCGTCAATGATCATGACCCCAGCGCAGTGCTTGAAGGCTTCTATGCATGGGCCAAACGCCCAAAACACACTCTTGAACATCCTACAGTTACCCGCCGGGTTGGTTCTGATCTCGTACCGTGTCCCGGGGTTTGTGAGATGAATAACATTCAGAATTGTCTCAATGTTGTTGTATGATGCCACCCAGTCTCCGTACAGCTTCTCGACAGCACGTTGCTTGCCAAACCAAGCCTTCCGGTATGAAATATTGCGGTGGTACTTCTCCAGAATGCAATCAATAACTGTCTCCACCTTCAACCCCGACTCTCTGCGGACAATGTGCATGATTGCATCTGAGATCAGCATGACATCGAGCTGTGGGTGAGGCCCTAGTATCGTTGACCGGTCGCAAATGTGGCCGTTGTTGAGTTGTCGTATTATCCAGAACCCATATCTGTTGCTAAGTGTAGAACGCATCCTCCAAGGACACGTCGGGTCGATGCACTTGATGGCCCATTCCTTCGGGTTGGAAGTAATTACCCTGTACTTATAGTTGCGGAGGACTGCTTGGCTCTTCGTTAGGGACACCAGTTGACCTTTTGTAGAGAATGTCTGACCCAAGAAGAATTCCATCTCCACCGTCCAGTACGACTTCGCTGTGATCTGGAAGAGCCTGTCCATGGAGTAGGTGTTGGAGATTGTCATAATGTCGTCACAGTCGTCACCCACGCTCGTGGCATGTTCCAGTGGCACATAAACTTCCACGCTATTTGCTGTGGCTCCCCCTTCTTCATCGTCGTCTTCCTCGTCGGTTTGGCCAATGTCATCGTCGACGTTTGGATTCCCTTCGTCCGCCGAGCAATGGCTTCTTTCATCACCAGAATCGTCGGTGGTGACATATTCATCTCGCGCCAACCCTTCTTGATCAACCCCCTCCTCCTCTGGACCAACATGACTGGTCGCCATGTATTCCCCATCATACGTTTGGCTCTGCTCCGCCATCTGATTTGGAATGACACCAGAGAAATTGGAGAAGTGAGACGGCTCCTCTTCCATCAAGGCGTACAACTCGGCAACTTCGAAAAATGGGTTCACGCGAACTAAGTCGTATATGACTTGTACACCGTTGTCGTCCGATATCAGCCTAGAAACGAAATGCGACAGATTTCCCTCAGAACTGTATATCGGTATTCTCCAGACAAATGACTGGATTATTTGATCCGCTCCAAGACCCATTTTCCGCCGAAACACGGTAACCACACTATCATAGGTCGCTCGCTTGGTCATCTTCAGACGGACATTATCCCCCCTTCGTAGGATAAGCCGGTCCAATCCTGGACGATACGGCCCCCTCCCACAGAAAACTTGGATCCGAAATTCTCGTGACAAAGTGTGGTCGGCCATTTTAGAATTGTAATACTTTTGGTTTGGCGACTCTCCCCCGAAACTAACAAGGATTTAAAGGCTCGTTAGTTGCCCAGGCTTTAGGCGATATCGCCCAGACCATAGGCGATATCGCCCAGGTCCTAGGCGAGATCGCCTAAAGCTTGGCTATTTTGGACCCGTGACTCTGACTCTGGTCGGGAATCTAATCACGGGTGGCTTTTACAGGTGTGGGGGCGATATCGCCTAGGGCTTGGGCGATATCGCCTAGGGCTTGGGCGATATCGCCTAGGCCTGGGGCGTTTATATTTACAAATATCATTAGTTTTGAATGGCATTTATTTAGGTTAATATTTATTTTATTTATTTATTTAAGTGAAAACCCCTGTAAAATCAAATAAAAATTTACGAGATATCGGGTGTAAACGTACGAATCATAGAAGTATAAAAATGTTTGAGACTACATAAGACATACAAAATTATAGATACAAATGTATGAATTCAATAATACAAAAATGTTCTAATTTATGTCAATATGTACAAATTCTTAACATAAATCACACGAATGCCTAAAATAATTAATATGATGTCCTAACATATGAGTTCTTAACATAATTTATATGAAATTTAAAATTGATTAATAATTCAAGAGTAATGTCGTTAGATTCGTAATTTAATTACAAGACTATCGATGTTAAATAATTCATAT
This sequence comes from Linum lewisii, assembly GCA_034768395.1. Lineage (NCBI taxonomy): Eukaryota > Viridiplantae > Streptophyta > Magnoliopsida > Malpighiales > Linaceae > Linum > Linum lewisii. Next base: position 38,819,582 of record CM068299.1, read on the forward strand.
CATATAGAAAAGTAGGAAAGAAAATACTCTCTTATATAAGAGGATTGTTCATTCCTATGGTATGAAAAAACTTGTTCATTCGTACGAAAAGAATTTTTTCTTACATACGAATGAATAGTTCTTTTGTACCAATGAACAAGTTCATACAAAAAAATTATTATATAATTTATACAAATGTCTAACCTAATTAATACGAAATCCTAACATAATTAACACGAATGTCTAAGGTAATTAATACGAAGTCCTAACATACAGATTCCTAGATAACTTATACGAAATCCAAAATTTATACAAATGCGTAACGTATTAAATATGAAGTCCTGACATAATTCACACAAATGTCTAATGTAGTTAACACGAATTCCTAACATACACACGAATGCCTAACATAATTCACACGAATGCCTAACATAATTTATACGAAATCTAAAAATGATTAATTTCTTAAACACCATCAGGAATGATATCGTTAGATTCGTAATTTAATTACAAAACTTTTGATGTTAAAATTTCTGAAAAATCATTTAAATCATAAGAGTTATGTTAATTTTTTATCATTAGAAAAAGAGAAATATGAAAATAGGGTACTCTCTTTTTTACTTTTCAGTCACTTTCACATCATATTAGCACATTTACGAGATTACTATTTTACCCTTCTGACACTCTCACTGCATATATTTCTTAAATAGCTCAGATTAAATTCAGTTGGATTCAGCAAGAAGTGCAATCAACACCTGACTATTTTCCATTAAGAATACTCTGGCGGCTTTGAATCAATTTCAAACATTTTCTTGGATGCTGGAAAGTTTAGGTTTGACTATTTGATTAATTTGATGACTTACAATTTAGAGTAGCTCTGAGAGAAAGATCATTAAGATTAGTTGCCTTGAGTTTTTTCTTCCAATTGCGAGGCTTCTTCCTAGGAATTAGGGTTTCCTTATATTATTAGGGTTTTTTTCTGGATTTCTTTTTCGGTGAGCGTGCACCAACATCTTTCTCCCTTTGCTTCCTCTGAGTCGTGCTCCTATCTCTACGTTCAGTCTCAAGCAATGGAACATGACATGAGCGAACATCAGATCGAAGGAAGCAACGATGAGGGCTTCGAGTTCGAACCAATCGCGACAGTGTTGCAAGTTGCTGCATACAATTTGTGTGCCGTTGGAACCTTTACCACGTCAAAGAAGTAAAATTTTAACGTGATGAGGAACTGAATGGCTATTGTGTGGTAGGCGGGATAGGGAATCTCAATTGAAGACTTGGGGAATCGGCTTGTGCTCTTCAGATTCTCTAACAAGATTGATTCACGCAGGGTTCTTTACAACGAACCCTGGACCATCGACGACTACCTGCTGGTTCTTCACGAGATGAAGGTGGGGGAAGACCCAATGAGAATTCCTCCAGAACATGCTGCGCTCTGGGTCCACATTCATGACCTGGGACCAAGTTTCTTCTCTGAAGCTATCAGGAACTATATTGGAACGTTCGTCGCCTACGACACGAAGAACGCCATCAACTTCGTTAATCCTTACACAAAGAATGCCTTTAACTCGATGTGGAAAAACCGTTAAAAAGGACAAGAAGATAGGAAACCTGGGGATGCCGTGGACGATGAGCGTTTTCAAATATGAGCGGCTACCGAATTTTTGCTATATTTGCGGCAAGATTGGGCATCTGGATAGACTGTGTGAGATCCGATTCTGGAACCCGGACGTCGAGATGGTAAGGAACTGGTACACTAGGATCCGAGCCCCACCAAATAAATCATCAAGGCTGGGAGCGAGTTGATACACCAGTCATCCCTTGGACACGACCTGAGAATCCATGGACACGAAGTCAAGAGAAAAGCTTCATGACCAAGGTCACCACGTACTTGGATGCTTGGACTCTGATCGAGCATGAAGAGGATGACCATCAGATGCTAAGAAATGGATGCACGGTGCTGGAAATGTTGATGCCGGACCAAGGACAGAGAGTGCTGATTTTGACCGAGGGAGACCAGGATGCTGATGCCGACTCGAACATTGATCCTAATGCTGAGCTTCATGCTGAGTCCTAATTGAGAACTGATTCCGACCCGAAACTGAACACTGATGCCGATCCGGACAGTGATGACTAACCGAGCACTAATGCCTAACCGAGAAGCCTACGAATGCTGATTTGAGACACTCATGCTAAACCGATACTAGGATCCGGACCAGTTCTGACCAAGACTGACCCGATCATGATGTTGGGCCACGAGATAGATGCGGAGGTGCCAATATTCAATGTTGGGCCGACACAAACCAATGTTTGGCCGCATCCAGCCCATTGTCTGGTCACAAATCCGACTGAGTGACGAAATCCAAGATACGCTAGGATTACCAAGCCGTGGACTGAGAACCTTGACATTCCTACTATGATAAGGAATAAGAATGCTGAGCATTGAGCTGTCACTGTCGTGTGCTAGTTTAGGAGTTTATTTGAGACTTTTTCAGAGTTTTTCCCTTTTAGAGTCGGATTTTTTCTCTTTTATGATAGGCTTCAGATTATTTTAATATTTTAGAGTTAGTTTCGTACAAGGAAACGGAGAAGCCTTTGGCCGACCGCAGTCCTATAAATAGGAACCATTGTACACGTTTTGAGACAGACTCTCTTTGATAATAAATTGATTTCATAACTTTTGTTCTTTATTCCTTCTAGCTTTTGGTCGTTGTTGCATGACTGTTAGTTTGGTTTATTGTGGTTAAGATCATCACCGTTGACTTTGTAGCACCATTCGTCTTGATACTTCGGGTTCCTAGCTCTTTATAGCTAGTGGGTCCAAGTTCGTTTCCATCCCAGTTTTGAGATTGCATTGTATTGCATTTTCGCCGAGCATTTGGTATAGGGTCCCGGCCCACAGTTATATCACGAGCGCTGGCTAGTAGAGACAGGGAAGGGAGACGATGAAGCCTACAAAGGAGACTCTAGCGGAACTCTCTGCGTACCTATGTTACCAACGAACCTCCTGGCGCTGCATGGAAACTATGCATTCTTGACAAAGGTTCTGCTTTTGGAGAAATGTTGATTCTTAGCTAGAACTGCCAGGGACTGGGCTAACCCCACACAGTTAGTGTCCTGAGTGATCTCATCCTAGATCACAGGATGAGTGTGGTCTTACTTTTTGAAACTGTAGTTAACAAACAAAGAATGGAGGATATTAGGTGTTAGTTGCGTTTTGATGCTTGTTTTGTAGTTGACGTTGAAGGTCGTAGTGGTGATATTTGCATTTTGTGAAAGAATGAAATCAACGTTAATTTGGTCTTGTACTCGCGCAAATATATTAACGTGAATGTGACTGATGAAGTGGAAGATTTCTTCTAGTTAACTGCGTACTATGGGTATCTCGAAAGACAATGACGTAGAGATTCCTAGGACATGCTTCAGATGCTTGCTAATAGTGCGAGAGATAAATGGCTTTGCATGGGCGACTATAATGATCTCCTAAGTAATGATGAGAAGAAAAGTAGAAGAAGACATCCGAATTGGTTCCTAGCTGGTTTTCGAGAAGCAGTGGTAGAATGCGGCTTGAGTGATATTGCCATGCAGGGTTGACATGACCTGGCTTACGAAGGCCGACGTGACCGCCACCCCATGGGCACCAGTCCCTCACCTACACCATAAACTTGGGAGCAAGGCGCGGGTACCAAGGAGACAAGAACATGCTCATGAGAAAAGGCCCAACCATACTAGAACTGAAGGCCCTAGATCCCCAGCCCAGGGCCTAGAAGATGATGCCGACCGAGCCCCTAGAGCTGATGCAAGGCTGAGACCGCCTTGGCCTAGGGCCTATGCCAGGGCTGAAGGAAGGGCCGAGCCAAGGACCGAAGCCGGAGCCCAAGGTCGTACCAAAATAGATGTTACACCGAGCCCCGACCGAAGACAGACGAGCACCAGGTCGAATCAGACACGACCCCCAGACTGAGCTAGACACAAGCACAGCGCCGAGCCAGAGCCTGACACAGGGTCGAACCTGACACCGGCCCAAGGCTGATCCCAGGGCCCGTACCAGAAGCACTTAGGGCCGAGCCAAAACTCCACGTGTGCCTTTCAGGAATCCATCAGCCACAAGGATTCCCTAATTCCTAAGGATAAGCCTCCACTATGCCAAGTCCAATTCGGAGAAGGACTCAAGGAGGACATGAAGGACATGACACCCGGCGATGCCCAAAAATTCTATTCGGATCAAGATTACTCACGCCACGAGCTGAAGCCCGTGTTTCCAAGTCCTTTTAGGAGTAGGAAACACGGAGAAGATGGACACGCCCAAGGACACCTATTACTACTTGGACACAAACACGAAAACCCTAATCCTTTCCAAGCACGGACACGACCACCTTAGAGTTTCCTTGCCAGTTTAGGACTTAGCTATTTTAGGAGTTTTATTCATTTATTTTAGGATTTTCTTCCTTTTTAGTAGTTTGATTACGACTCTTCTAAGTTTATTATTATTTTAAGACTTAGATTTCGATTAGGAAAATGATAAGCCTGAGGCCGAACCTATACCTATAAATAAAGGCCTTCGGCCACAGTGTAACCACAACTTATAAGATATTTCAGAATTAAATCAGATTGTCAGTTCTTCGTTCCCTTTCAAGTCTTTGCTCGTTGTTGCTAGGCTTAGGGTTTATGTTTATCGTAACTTGAGGTATTCACCCTCAACTGTGTGGCACCATTCGACTTGGACACTTCGCGTTCCTAGCTATATACAGCTAGCGGGTCCAAGTACGCTCCGCCGGCACAAGGCTAATTCGTTGTTGCTGAACATCAACTTTCCGTGGTTAGGGTCGTTGCCCACGGCTGCAAACAGTTCACATCAGTTGGTATCAGAGCACGGTTCAACTCTTGGACCACTCTATCCATTTATCTTTATTACTTAAAAAAATCGAAAACACCCTAAAAAGTTTCGTTGAAGTTTACTGATATTGTTTTTTTTTTGTTTCAGAAAATTGTAAGGTAGAAAAAGCTGGTGGCCATAAAAACCCATCAAGAAAAAGAAAATACAAAAAGAGGTCTTATAACAGAAAAATTGACCCAACTAAAGCAAGACCACCTTGCCAAAGTTCCGTTCATTATAGGTTGATCTTAAGAAGAGGGGAAGTTTTTCGAAATTTTAAGTTGCTTTCGTTGCTTAGGTTTTCATTGAACGAAAACCCTAATATTTTTCATAAAATGTTTGCTTGTGTTCTATTCTTTGAGTCATAGAAAAGATTGTGCTTGTGACTAGAGATATAATCCTAAGTTGTTTAGGTCTTGTGTTGTCACACGTTTTGATATTTCTTAACATGGCAGCCTAGAAGAAACTTGCAACTACTTCAGCTGAACTTGACTGTGTTCTTATTTGCTAAACCTACTTAAGTGCTTACTTTAATTTCTAAACACGAGTGGTAAAATCAGAGTGTGCGAGGATAGTTTATTCTTAAGTTGAGAGATTAGTGAGGCCTTTTTATTCGTTACTAGCCATGGAAGGCAGGAGGATATCGACCATGGAAGAAGCTATGACCACCATGGCATGGGCCCTAGCCGGCATCCAAGGAACGATGACTAGGTTGGAGAAATGAGCCGGACTCATTAACGGCCCCCGGACCAGCCCAGCGCCAGGCACCACTCCCGACACAAACCAAGGCGCAACCCCGACACAGGCCCAGGCCCTGAACCCGACACCAGCCCCGGCGCAGCACTAGGCTCGCGCCCCGACACCCAATCACCACCGGATCACACCACATGGTTCTCAGCCATCTCATGACGGATCCTAAGTGCCGCACCCATGGAGGATGGATGGGAGCAGAGGGATAACCTATTTTATACAAGGTATGTGATCAAGGACAAGATATGCAACATGGTGATCGATGGAGGAAGTTGCACCAATGCGGTCAGCCTAAAAGTGGTGGAAGGCTCATTCCAACTCAGAAGCACCCTAATCCCTACAAGCTACATTGGCTCAATAAATGTGGAGAACTAAGGTTTACACGACAAGCTCGTGTGCCCTTTAGCATTGGAAGGTACACAGATCTAATCCTTTGTGATATTGTTCCTATGGAATCTGGCCACGTATTACTTGCACGTCCATGGCAGTTCGATAGACACTCTAAGCATGATGGGAGGACCAATAGATATCGCGTAACTCATGGAGATTCTGTGTACAAGCTCAAGCCCTTGTCCCCGACCGAAATCCTAAAGGATCAAATAGAAAGAAAGGCGAGCCGACAAAAGAAAGAGAGTGAGCTCAAGAAATGAGAGATGAGAGAAGAAAAGAGTGAGCCCACGAGTGCAAAAACAGAATTAAAAGATCCACGAGATCAAAGAGCTCAAAAGAGTGAGGCTGAGAGGAGAGAAAACCCAATAGTGAGGACCCATGAGAGGAGACAATCCCCGGTTACGAAGAATTCTTCAATGGCAATCCTTAATAAGGAATGCCCTAACCCTTCGTTTCCTAGTGTTTCTGTCTTATTACTACAAAATTCCGAGGATGTGCTCACTAAGGAGACACCAAGCAAGGAGCCATCCATCCAAGACCATGAGCGCCGAACCGACTTGGAGCTGGATGCTCATTGTCTAAACAAGGCTGCCCACCGAGCCTTCAAACCAATCACTGTAACGTATCAACTTTCTATACCTAGGTGTGATAAAATGTTAGTGGAGTCTTATGAAACATCCTATGCCACCAACACGCTCTTTAGGGAAGTTATGAAGATACTTGGCGTGCCAAAAGCCTTAGGTCATAATAGAGAGTCTAAGTTGCCTAGGAACTTAATGAAGTATCGCTGGAATTAACTAGGATCTAGCATAAACTATAATTCCTCGAGCTGGACAGGATTTTTGCTAAGTGCTAAAATTTAACCTAGACGTGCTAGGCCTCATCTCACTAAACGGTCAATGATTTCTTAGCTACATATGGGAGAAGAAGGACCGAACGTATACACGAGGGAACTAGTACAAACACCAAGCACCGAACGGCCAAATACACACCAAGTGCCGACAAGGGCCGAGAGACTATGGAAACCCATTCAGGAGCACTAAGACGAGTCCACTATCTGGAGAAGGGACTCTCCGAGCTGAGAAACCCCAAGATGCTACGTGAAGGAGATGAACTCACCACGCCGCAACGAATCTTTCCCTATATTTTTATATTCAATTTATTTGATTCGTGTGGTGTAAAAACCAATATTTATGTTACTAACTTGCTCCGTTTGTATGGTGTTTATAATTATGCAGATTCGAGGAGAAATCTTTTCCAAGAAGAGGAAAATGACGTGACTCGGATCACGAGGGCCAACGCGACCGCCACCCCATGGGCACAGTCCCCCACCTACACCAGAAACTTGGGAGCAAGACGCGACACCAAGGAGACAAGAACATGCTCAAGAGAAAAGGCCCAACCATGCTAGAACTGAAGACCATAGATGATGTGAGCCCGACCACCAAGGCCGGCGCGGTCACAACACCACCGGCACCCGGCCAGGAAAACTCCACGAGAGCGTCGGACAAGGTGAATTTAATGCCCGTTCGGCCTAGAGACTTGAAGCCAAGCGAGGACTACACCGTCTCCAGGCCTGCACCGGCACCACCTCTGGAGCCTTGGAGAGACAAAGCCCCAAGGTTAGGCCCCAGGCCAAGCCTAGGGCCAAGTCCAGCCCCGAGCCCCGATCAAGGCCGAGTACCTAAACGAGGCCCTATGCGAAATGCCACGAGATCTAGACCGAAACCAGCCCCTAAAGACATCCCTAAAGTACCATGGGAAGAAGGCTCAAAGCAGAACTCAAAAGACCTGGACAGATTTGAAGAAGGCCCCAAGCTAAGCCTACCACAGGCACAGGGCCTATGCCAACGACCGTCAAAGGAGCACTTTTGGCCCAGCCAACAATTTACCCGTGACTTTTGGGATTTTCATAAGGCACTGGAATCCTTATGGCCCCAGGATTACTCTCCAACAAACGGAGCTCAATTTGGAGAAGTATCGAAGGAGAAAGAGCTAGGCCAAGTCCTAGTAGAGCATGGATGGAGCACCAAAGAGAACCCCTCGGATGCTGACCCGAGGAAACCAATGCTAGGAGCTGTGACCAGGCCACCACCTGAGCCTGATCCAAGGAGGGATGGACCACCATTCATGATACGGGAAATGGAGAGGAGATGCCAAATACATCCAAGCAAGGAATCCTAATCAAGCTAGGATTTCCCGGTTTTGGACAGATTCCTAGTCTGACAAAGAATGACGAATTTGGGCTACCTGGAGATCGAATTTGGGTTGAAGCCCAACATGAAAGTTGAAGCCCATGACGTCTACTAGTGATCTGCCAAAGGGAATATTTTTACTATTTTATTTGGTATTTATTTGGCTATTTTTCCCAGAACCCGTTTAGCTGTTTTTTTAGGAATTTCCAGCTTTTTCCTTTTTAGAGTTATTGTTTAGGAAGGAGTCTTTTCCTTGTGGAATAAGGCTACGAATTTAGCCTCCTTCTTAGACGATATTAGGATTAGGTTAAGTCCTTTTGGTGGCTTAATTAGGACTCTTTTTATTTCTTTATTATTTATTAGTTAGTTTCTGAGGAGGAATAGGAGAGCTTGTTCCCTACTCCTCCCCCTATATAAAGAGGCCGCCGGCCTCTCTTGTAAGACAGTTTACAGATTATTGATTAATGAAAATTTCAGAACTTTGTTCTGATTCCTTCAAGTCTTTGCTCGTTGTTGCTTAGCTTAAGGTTTTGGTTTATCATCAAAGGCAATCATCCTTTGTTTGTGGCACCAACTCGACTGAATACTTGGGGTTCATAGGTCGTTACCTAGTGGATTTCAAGGTTCTCCGCCGATTTCATCAGTTAGGTTCTCGTGGGGCTGATAATTAGTTTTGGGTGTTGAGTCGATCCCTTCCTGGAGAAGGCGGTTCGCATCAGCTGGTATCAGAGCACGGTTCAACTCTTGGACCACCAACCAGTTTCCAGGTTCTTTGCTTGGATTCATATCTTTTATTTTCGTTATTTTTCAAGTTCAGAAAAACCTTAAAATCACGTCTTTGTGTTTGTTCTAATCTTCTACCTTTCTTTTAGTTTCATTGTGAGAAAAAGCTGTGGCCGTTCAAGAGAAAATACAAAAAAAAAAATCAAAGAAAAGAAAAGAGAAATCAAAGGTCTACAAAAACAGAAAAATTGACCTAGCCAAAAAGCAAGGCCACGTTCACAATCAAGGTACTAGATTAAGTTCAAGAAGAGGGGTTTTTCATAAGGATTGCTAGTAGCTTTCTTAGTTAGAACACCTAAACTTGTTGTCTTGTCATCCCACGACCTAGCATCACGAGTTCTTGCCCTAGAAATCCAAAACCCTAGGTATAAGGTCTTGTTTTGTGTCATTGGTAGACTTAGACTTCATAGCTTCGAAGAAACTTGCAACTACTTGAATTGAAATTGCCTTTGTTTTGGAATTTTCAAAGAAAACCCTAATTTTGAGTGACTTGAAAATTTTATACACGAGTGGTAAGAAAAAGAGTGTGTGAGGTATCTTTAGAGTGATTTGGGAGGTCCATTGTTCTTGTACTAATCATGGCAGATGAGAGGTTAGCTGCTGTGGAGGCACAATTGGCTGCCATGGCTCAGAACATCAACCAACTCACCGAGCAGCTTCGAGCACCTAATGGAGATGGTCACCAACTCCCAAGGAAAGCATGGACGAGAGAAGCTGGAATAGCTCAAGCCCCCGCCCCGACATTAAATCAAGGAAGGCCGAGCCGAACCACACAAGGTATCCCTAAACCTAGTCTAAAATTGAAGAACCCTTTGAGTGGAATTATTTGTTATGAGTGCCCAGAACGAGTTCACACGGTGAGAGCCTGACCCAACAAACGAGCAACGGTGGAAAGGCCGGAGAAAAGAAAGGAAGCTTCTGGAGCCAGCACCGTGCCCAGCACCGAGCCCAGCGCTAGCCCTAGCACCGGCCCTGCTCCCCACCGGCCTGCGCCGGCGCAGGGCGAGCGCCCAGCCCCGGCACCAGCCTCGGCACCACCCCCCCCGACGCCCCGACCAGCGCCCAGCGCCCGACCCCGGCGCCCCCGTTCCCAGCTCCGGCGCCCCAGCGCCCGGCCCCAGCACCCAACGGGCCCCATGACCCCGGCGCCGCCCTGACCGACCCCAGCCCGACGCCGCCCGAGGCCCGAGCACCCATACCAGCACCGGTATGGCCTGAACCCCCAAGGAGCGCTCATGAGCTACCACGTCCTTTCCTATGTACCCTTGTCAATATTTTTAAGATTTCTAAAGGAGTACCAGGTACGGATTCGAGCATGAATCCTATTCAAGAAGAGGGGAATGATGTGATCCCAACCACCAAGGCCGGCGCGGTCACAACACCACGGGCACCCGGCCAGGAAAACTCCACGAGAGCGCCGGACAAGGAGAATTTAATGCCCATTCGGCCTAGAGACTTGAAGCCGAGCGAGGACTACACCGGCTCTAAGCCTACACCGGCACCACCTCCAGAGCCTTGGAGAGACAAAGCCCCAAGGTCAGGCCCCAGGTAACGTGACCCTGGTCACCAAGGCCGGCGTGGACACGCCACCACGAGCGCCAGGCCTGAACCTCCCCATGTGATGCGAACCGCCTCCTCTAGGAAGGGATCGACTCAACACCCAAAACTATATTACCAGCTTCACGAATCCTAACTTTTGAAACCGCGGGGAATACTTGAAATCCACTAAGTATAGACTTAGGAACCCCAAGGTATTCAGTCGAATTGGTGCCACAACAAAGGGTGATAACCTCTGATGATAAACCAAACCTTAAGCTAAGCAACAACGAGCAAAGACTTGAAGGAAAAAGAACAAAGTTCTGAAATTTCAATTATGACTTAACGTGTCTTACAATGATGGCCGAGGCCTCTATTTATAGCACAAGGGTGGCCTAAGCCGTCTCCAACTCTAAAAAGGTAAGACTAAAATAATCCTAAAAGATAGGCCGAAGAAAATATTAAAATAAACATAGTTGTCCGAGAATAAAACTCTAAAACCGGCAAAGTCGAGCAAAACCCTAATCCGGGCGGATTAGGGCACACCGGGTGTCCGTGTCCGATCGGGCTTAGGAAAGTCCTCCGGGCGCGGGCTGGACTCCGGACGCGGCTAGGAAAAGTGCCCGGAACCCGCGCGGTGGCATTTCTGTAATTACCGCGGGTTCCGGGTGACCGGGCGGTCGGGGTGGCGTCCTTCGGCGCTGGTGACCGGCTCGGTATCAAGTGCTCCGGACCCGATACTAGGGTTTTGGTGATGCCGGGCGGTTCTGGCTTCTTGCTGGACATTTCCTCAGACAAGTGAGGTTCCTTCCAAGTCTTTGGACCTCCTGAGTCTTCTGGCTTCAATTTGTCCGCCAGGTTCTGAGTGTGGAGTAGGGTTAGCCGAGGCAGGGGCTGGTTGGCCGTATCCGCCGGGGCCGGGGCAGTGTCCTTGGGAAGCCAACCAGTCTTGGCCACATATTCTCGAATCTTCTGGTCTTCCGTACGCCAGAACTCTCTCCAGATGGCCTTTCACGTGTGCTTGACTTGAGGGACCATTGAGGGAGGTTGGGGAAAGACTGAGACTCAGTGCTTGATCTAGGACTTAGGTTCTCGGCCAGTAACATGGCCTGGAACTCCCTTCCATCTCGGGTGTCTTCCTTCCGGTGGGGCCGACCTGAGTTTGTTCTTGAGCTCATTTCTAGGCTTGAGAGCTTGTAGGTAGCCAGTCCTTAGTTCTAGGTGCTTTTTATATGGACCCGGAGTTCTGCCTTCTACGGGGTACCTTGGTGGGGTGTAGGTATACCTTTGAGGCCCGGGGCGGTGGAGCCGGGTCATATCATCCCCCTCTTCTTGACTGGGATTTGTCCCCAAATCCACCTCGGCATCCTTCCTAGAACCCATCACTCTTTTCCAAACTTCAGCAATCTTGTGGGCTACGGGCGGGAAAGATTCATCCTCATCAGTAGCACTAGGGGTGTCATTTGAGTCGGTACTGGACAATGTCTCGGACTCTTCAGTGTCTTCTCCTTCAGTCTCCATTTCTTCCACTTCATAAATGCCATTAACAGTAATGTTAAGGCTCGGGGAGTTGCTGGGGGAGGGTTCTTCACTCATTTCCTCATCCGAGTCTGCTTCTGGATCTTCTTCGCTCGGGGCAGCTTTTAAAATCCGCCGGGAGATGACTTCCCATTGAATCTCGGGACGGGTGGCCATTGGTTCTTTGGCCGTCGGGGCCGTCGGGTTCATGACCGTCGGGGGCGCCAGGTGGCCGTCGGGGCCGGCGCTCGGCTTCAGGTCGTCAAAGAGCCCTCCGGCTTTCTTCAGGTCAAAATTGGCCGAGGGAATGTTCAAAAGACCCGGGGTGGGCCGATTGACATCATTCGGCGCGGACAGGTTGTCCGGGGCAGTCGTGATGCTAGGCCGGGGCAGGGCCGGTGCTAGGCCGGGGCAGTACTGGGTGCTGTGCCGGGGCAGCGCGGGGTGCAGGGCCGGGGCAGTGCTGGGCGCTGGGTCGGGGCAGTGCTGGGCGCGGGGCTGGGGCAGTGCTGGGCGCTGGGCCGGGGCAGTGCTGGGCGCTGTGCCGGGGCAGTGCTGGGGCAGTACTGGGGCAGTGCTGGGCATTGTGCTGGGGCAGTGCTGGGCACTGTGCTGGGGCAGTGCTGGGGTGATCACTCGACTGCTGAAGGCTGAGAATTTTTCCAAGCCTTCTATCTCAACTTCTTCTCCTTCACTCGACTCTCCCTCCAATTCTTCAATCATTGGTTCCTCCTCGTCGTCTGTCACGACTTCTCCCTCTCTAAGCACCATGGTTCGGGTGTTAGGGCAGTCCCTTGCTATGTGACCCCTACCATGACACTTAAAACACACAATGGCACTTGGCCGAGCGTTAGTAGTAGGGATTTTTGAACCGGGATTAGGGTTTACCCGTGATGCCGACCCTTGGTTAGGGTTTGGTCGCGATCCGGCGCTCCGGTTAGGGTTTGGCCGGTATGGGGTGTGGCCGGCGCTTCGGTCTCCTCTCACCGGGGCACTGATCGGTGGCGGCGGGGTAGTCCTTCTTCCAAGACCGTTCTTCAGCTCCTTCTCAACCCTAGTAGCTACGTTGATCAAGTCATCATAGTCAGCAAAGTTGAGAATATTGACTTGGTGTAGAATCTCTCTTTGCAACCCTCCGGTGAAACGGGCTATCTTGGCATCTTCATCCTCACTCAGGTCAAGCCGTGCAACCAAGATTTCCATCTCCTTGTTGTATTCCTCAACCGTCATGCTCCCTTGCTTCAAGGATCGAAGCTTGGTGTGCAAGTCTCGGTTGTAGCTACTCGGTACAAACTTCCTCCTCATCTTTCTTTTGAGACTCCTCCAAGTAAGGACGGGGTCCTCTTCCTCTTTCCTGATCTGATTCCTGAGTTGAGACCACCACAAGGCAGCATAGTCAGTAAACTCTAGTGTGGCTAGGGTTACCTTTTTCCTCTCGGAATAGTTGTGGCACTCAAAGAAATCCTCCATGGCCCTCTCCCAATCAATGTAGTCGTCGGGGTTGGTTTTGCCAGTAAATTTAGGCACACTGAGCTTCAGGCTGCTCACATCATCATCTTCTTCCTGCTCATTCCTCCTTGGCCGCCGGGGGCCATCTCCATTCGTGGCTCCGAACTGCTCGGCGATTCGGGCTATGTTTTCAGCCATGGCGGTCAACCGGGCATCAAAAGCATTGAATCTCTCGTCTGCCATGGTTAGTCACGAACAAGGGACCTCACAAAATCTCTCAATTGAACCTCACACACTCGTTTTCTTACCACTCGTGTATGAAATTTTTTTTTTTTTTAACAAGTCACTCAAATTAGGGTTTTCTTTGAAATTTTCAAAACAAAGTCAATCTCAATTCAAGTAGTTGCAAGTTTCTTCGAAGCTATGCAGTCTAAGTCTACCAATGACACTAACAAGACCTTATACCTAGGGTTTCGGATTTCTAGGGGCCAGAATCTTGAGTTAGGGCGTGGGATGACAAGACATACAAATTTGGGTGTTCTACCAAGGAAGCTAGTAGTGCGAAAGCTAGTAGCTAACTTATGAAAAACCCCTCTTCTTGAACTTATTCGACTACCTTGATTGTGAACGTGGCCTTGCTTTTTAGCTAGGTCAATTTTTGGAGACCTTTGATTTTTTTTTTTCTTTTCTTTTCTTTTTCTTTTCTTTGATCGGCCACAGCTTTTTCTCACAACAAAAACTTAAAGAAAGGTAGAAGAATAGAACAAACACAATGCACGATTTTTTTAGGGTTTTTCTGAAACTGAAAACAACGAAAACTAAAGGATATGAATTCAAGTAAAAGAACCTGAAAACTGGGATAGATTGTTGGTCCAAGAGTTGAACCGTGCTCTGATACCAGCTGATGCGAACCGCCTCCTCTAGGAAGGGATCGACTCAACACCCAAAACTATATTACCAGCTTCACGAATCCTAACTTTTGAAACCGCGGGGAATACTTGAAATCCACTAAGTATAGACTTAGGAACCCCAAGGTATTCAGTCGAATTGGTGCCACAACAAAGGGTGATAACCTCTGATGATAAACCAAACCTTAAGCTAAGCAACAACGAGCAAAGACTTGAAGGAAAAAGAACAAAGTTCTGAAATTTCAATTATGACTTAACGTGTCTTACAATGATGGCCGAGGCCTCTATTTATAGCACAAGGGTGGCCTAAGCCGTCTCCAACTCTAAAAAGGTAAGACTAAAATAATCCTAAAAGATAGGCCGAAGAAAATATTAAAATAAACATAGTTGTCCGAGAATAAAACTCTAAAACCGGCAAAGTCGAGCAAAACCCTAATCCGGGCGGATTAGGGCACACCGGGTGTCCGTGTCCGATCGGGCTTAGGAAAGTCCTCCGGGCGCGGGCTGGACTCCGGACGCGGCTAGGAAAAGTGCCCGGAACCCGCGCGGTGGCATTTCTGTAATTACCGCGGGTTCCGGGTGACCGGGGCGGTCGGGGGTGTGCGTCCTTCGGCGCTGGTGACCGTCTCGGCATCAAGTGCTCCGGACTCGATACTAGGGTTTTGGTGATGCCGGGCGGTTCTGGCTTCTTGCTGGACATTTCCTCGGACAAGTGAGGTTCCTTCCAAGTCTTTGGACCTCCTGAGTCTTCTAGCTTCAATTTGTCCGCCAGGTTCTGAGTGTGGAGTAGGGTTAGCCGAGGCAGGGGCTGGTTGGCCGTATCCGCCGGGGCCGGGGCAGTGTCCTTGGGAAGCCAACCAGTCTTGGCCACATATTCTCGAATCTTCTGGTCTTCCGTACGCCAGAACTCTCTCCAGATGGCCTTTGACGTGTGCTTGACTTGAGGGACCATTGAGGAGAGGTTGGGGAAAGACTGAGACTCAGTGCTCGATCTAGGACTTAGGTTCTCGGCCAGTAACATGGCCTGGAACTCCCTTCCATCTCGGGGTGTCTTCCTTCCCGGTGGGGCCGACCTGAGTTTGTTCTTGAGCTCATTTCTAGGCTTGAGAGCTTGTAGGTAGCCAGTCCTTAGTTCTAGGTGCTTTTTATATGGACCCGGAGTTCTGCCTTCTACGGGGTACCTTGGTGGGGTGTAGGTATACCTTTGAGGCCCGGGGCGGTGGAGCCGGGTCATATCACCATGTTAACATGGGATGGTGGAACTAACGAAGAGAACCAGAGAGGATTTCCCCTATTGGGAAAGAAAGGTCGTATACTAGGAGCCCCACCATCAAGCCTTGAGGCTGATGCCGATCCGGCCCTAGCATTGATGCCGGGCCAAGACTACACCGGCTCCAAGCCTACGCCAGCACCGGAGCCTAGGAGAGCCGAAGCCCCGGATCTAGAAGACACCCTCAGCCAGGCACCAATGTCAGCTCCTACTCCAGCCAGAGCCAGATTAATGACACGCCAGGAGCTGATGCTGACACCGAGCCCCGACCCGGGCCCTAGACCGAGCTTAGCACCAAGTCTAGGCCCCAGGCCAACTCCCACGGGCCCCAGAGCAAAGACCTACCTGAAGACGTCCCTAAGATACTCGTGGAAGAAGGCTCGAAGCAGAACTCAATAGGCCTGGACAGAATTGTAGAAGGCCGAGAGCTAAGCCCGACACCCGAGCCGAGCCCGTGCCCGGATGCCACAGAGAAGCACTTTTGGCCGAGCCAACAATTGGCCCGTGCCTTTTGGGAAATTCCAACTGTCCCGGATAGCTTGAATCACCAGGAACACTCTCCAACAAACGGTGCTCAATTTGGAGGAGAATTGAAGGAGATACAGTTGGATGAAGTAAGGGTGAAGCATGGGCGGAGCATCAAAGAGAGGAGCCCGGATGCTGATCCGAGGCTGCACATGATAGGAGCTGTGATCAGGCCACCACCTGAGCCTGATCCAAGGAAGGGTGCTTGACCATGGTGAACACGGGAAATGAAGAGAAGATGCCAAAATACATCCGAACACGGAATCCTAATCAAGCTAGGATTTCCCGGTTTTGGACAGATTCCTAGTCTGACAAGGATTGACGAATATGGGCTACTTGGAGGCAGAATTTGGACTGATGTCCAACATGAAAGTTGAAGCCCATGAAGTCTACTAGTGATCTGCCAAAGGTCTTAATTTTCCGAATTTATTTGCTATTTATTTGGCTGAATCTTCCAGAACCCGTTTAGCTGTTTTTTAGGAATTTCCAGCTTTTTCCCTTTTAGTGTTTTTGTTTAGGAATGACTCTTTTCCTTGGTGAACAAGGCTACGAGTTTCAGTCCTTATTTTTGTATTTCTTTATTCGTTTATTAGCTAATTCATAGGAGGAAAAGGAGAGCCTGTTCTCCCTTCCTCACCTATAAATAAGAGGCCTCGGCCTCATTGTAAAGAACAACTTTGAAAGAAATAAACACTCAAAACTTCGGTTTTCTCTCTAGCATGGAATTGCTAATCTCTTCTCGACTTTCATGGAATTGACTGTCGTTTAGATCGACTTATCATCAAGAGCATCCATCTCTTGGCGTGGCGTCATCGACTGAATACTTGGGGTTCCTAAGTCGTTACTTAGTGGATTTCAAGTGTTCTCCGCGGTTTCATTAGTTAGGTTCTCGTGGGGCTGATAATATAGTATTGGGTGTTGAGTCGATCCCTTCCTGGAGAAGGCGGTTCGCATCAGCTGGTATCAGAGCACGGTTCAACTCTTGGACCAACAATCTATCCCAGTTTTCAGGTTCTTCTACTTGAATTCATATATTTTAGCTTTCGTTGTTTTCAGTTTCAGAAAAACCCTAAAAAAATCGTGCATTGTGTTTGTTCTATTCTTCTACCTTTCTTTAAGTTTTTGTTGTGAGAAAAAGCTGTTGCCGATCAAAGAAAAGAAAAAGAAAAGAAAAGAAAAGAAAAATCAAAGGTCTAGAAAAATTGACCTAGCTAAAAAGCACGCCCACGTTCACAATCAAGGTAGTAGATTAAGTTCAAGAAGAGGGGTTTTTCATAAGTTTAGCTACTAGCTTTCGTACTACTAGCTTTCTTAGTAGAACACCCAAATTTGCTTGTCTTGTCATCCCACGACCTAGCCCCAAGATTCTGGCCCCTAGAAATCCGAAACCCTAGGTATAAGGTCTTGTTAGTGTCATTGGTAGACTTAGACTGCATAGCTTCGAAGAAACTTGCAACTACTTGAATTGAGATTGTCTTTGTTTTGAATATTTCAAAGAAAACCCTAATTTGAGTGACTTCAAAATTTCATACACGAGTGGTAAGAAAAAGAGTGTGTGAGGTTCATTAGAGAGATTTTGGGAGGATCTTTGTTCGTGACTAATCATGACAGATGAAAGGCTTGTTGCTTTGGAGGCACACATAGCTACCCTAGCTCAAAACATGAACCGATTCTTCGAGCAGTTTGGAGCACCTAATGGAGATAGTCACCAACGGGAAGGGATGGAACGAAGAGAAGCTGAAAATTTCCCACGAAGAGCATGGACGAGTAGAGGAAGGCCGAGCCGAACCACACAAGGTATCTATAAACCTATTAACCCTTTGAGTGGGATTATTTGTGATGAGTGCCAAGTACGAGATCACACGGTGAGAGCATGCCCCAACAAACGAGCCATGGTGCAAAGACCGGAGAAAAGAGAAGAAGAGGGCTATGGCGCTAGAATTAGGCCAGCATCAAGTCTGCCCCGGACCAGCATCAGCCCTGCCCCGGACCAGCATCAGGTCTGCCCCGGACCAGCATCAGGCCTGCCCGGGACCAGCATCAGGCTTGCCCCGGACCAGCATCAGCCCTACCCCGAGCCAGCACCAGGCCAGCACTATGCTCAGCGCCAGCCAGCACCAGTACAGCACCGAGTGCCAACACCAGGGCCAGCGCCAGCACCAGCACTAGCCCAGCGCCCGGCACTAGCACCAGCGCCAGCGCCAGCACCGACCCAGCGCCCAGCGCTAGCACCAACACCAGTACCGGTCCAGCGCCCAGCACTAGTACCAGCACCGGCCCAGCGCCAAGCGCTAGCACCAGCACAAGCACCGGCTCAGCACCAAGCACCAGCCCCGACACCAGGCCCGGCACCGGCCCCGGCCCCAGCCCCGACGCAGCATCAAGCACCAGCGCCCCAGCGCCCAGCACCCGAGCGCCCAGCACCGGCGCCCCAGCGCCCAGCCCAGCGCCCGCCCCCGGCGCCCGACCAGCCACCGACGCCCGACCGGCGCCCAGCGCCCGAGCAGCCACCAGCGCCCGACCGGCGCCCAGCGCCTGAGCAGCTCCCGGCGCCCGACTAGCCACCGGCGCCCGACCAGCCACCAGCGCCCGGCGCCCGAGCCCCGAGCACCCGTACCAGCCCCGATACGGCCCGAGACCCCAGGGAGAGCCGAGAAACTACCAGGTCAAGTCCTACACGCCCTAGTAGTTATTCTTAAATTTTCTAATGGTGCACCAGGTATGGATTCGAGGATGAATCCTTTTCAAGAAGAGGGGAATGACGTGACCCTGGTCACCAAGGCCGGCGTGGACACGCCACCACGAGCGCCAGGCCCGAACCTCCCCATGTTAACATGGGATGGCGGAACTAACGAAGAGAACTAGAGAGGATTTCCCCTATTGGGAAAGAAAGGTCGTATACTAGGAGCCCCACCATCAAGCTTTGAGGCTGATGCCGATCCGGCCCTAGCATTGATGCCGGGCCAAGACTACACCGGCTCCAAGCCTACGCCAGCACCGGAGCCTAGGAGAGCCGAAGCCCCGGATCTAGAAGACACCCTCAGCCAGGCACCAATGTCAGCTCCTACTCCAGCCAGAGCAAGATTAATGACACGCCAGGAGCTGATGCTGACACCGAGCCCCGACCCGGGCCCTAGACCGAGCTTAGCACCAAGTCTAGGCCCCAGGCCAACTCCCACGGGCCCCCATAGCAAAGACCTACCTGAAGACGTCCCTAAGATACTCTTGGAAGAAGGCTCGAAGCAGAACTCAATAGGCCTGGACAGAATTGAAGAAGGCCGAGAGCTAAGCCCGACACCCGAGCCGAGCCCATGCCCGGATGCCACAGAGAAGCACTTTTGGCCGAGCCAACAATTGGCCCGTGCCTTTTGGGAAATTCTAACTGTCCTGGATAGCTTGAATCACCAGGAACACTCTCCAACAAACGGAGCTCAATTTGGAGGAGAATTGAAGGAGATACAGTTGGATGAAGTAAGGGTGAAGCATGGGCGGAGCATCAAGGAGAGGAGCCCGGATGCTGATCCGAGGCTGCACATGATAGGAGCTGTGATCAGGCCACCACTTGAGCCTGATCCAAGGAAGGGTTCTTGACCATGGTGAACACGGGAAATGAAGAGAAGATGCCAAAATACATCCGAACACGGAATCCTAATCAAGCTAGGATTTCCCGGTTTTGGACAGATTCCTAGTCTGACAAGGATTGACGAATATGGGCTACTTGGAGGCAGAATTTGGACTGATGTCCAACATGAAAGTTGAAGCCCATGAAGTCTACTAGTGATCTGCCAAAGGTCTTAATTTTCCGAATTTATTTGCTATTTATTTGGCTGAATCTTCCAGAACCCGTTTAGCTGTTTATTAGTTTATTAGCTAATTCATAGGAGGAAAAGGAGAGCCTGTTCTCCCTTCCTCACCTATAAATAAGAGGCCTCGACCTCATTGTAAAGAACAACTTTGAAAGAAATAAACACTCAAAACTTCGATTTTCTCTCTAGCATGGAATTGCTAATCTCTTCTCGACTTTCATGGAATTGACTGTCGTTTAGATCGACTTATCATCAAGAGCATCCATCTCTTGGCGTGGCGTCATCGACTGAATACTTGGGGTTCCTAAGTCGTTACTTAGTGGATTTCAAGTGTTCTCCGTGGTTTCATTAGTTAGGTTCTCGTGGGGCTGATAATATAGTATTGGGTGTTGAGTCGATCCCTTCCTGGAGAAGGCGGTTCGCATCACCAGGCCAAGCCTAGGGCCAAGTCCAGCCCCGAGCCCTGATCAAGGCCGAGTACCTAAACGAGGCCCCATGCAAAATGCCATGAGCTCTAGACCGAAACCCGCCCCTAAAGACATCCCAAAGGTACCCTGGAAAGAAGGCTCGAAGTATAACTCAAAAGGCCTGGACAGATTTGAAGAAGGCCCCAAGCTAAGCCTACCACAGGCACATGGCCTATGCCAACGACCGTTAGAGGAGCACTTTTGGCCCATCCAATAATTTACCCGTGCCTTTTGGGATTTTCCAAAGGAACTGGAATCCTTATGGCCCCAGGATTACTCTCCAACAAACGGAGCTCAATTTGGAGAAGTATCAAAGGAGAAAGAGCTAGGCCAAGTCCTAGTAGAGCATGGATGGAGCACCAAAGAGAACCCCTCGAATGCTGACCCGAGGAAACCAATGCTAGGAGCTGTGACCAGGACACCACCTGAGCCTAATCCAAGGAGGGATGGACCACCATTCATGATACGGGAAATGGAGAGGAGATGCCAAATACATCCAAGCAAGGAATCCTAATCAAGCTAGGATTTCCCGGTTTTGGACAGATTCCTAGTCTGACAAAGAATGATGAATTTGGGCTACCTGGAGATAGAATTTGGGTTGAAGCTCAACATAAAAGTTGAATCCCATGACGTCTACTAGTGATCTGCCAAAGGGAATATTTTTCCTATTTTATTTGGTATTTATTTGGCTATTTTTTTCCAGAACCCGTTTAGCTGTTTTTTTAGGAATTTCCAGCTTTTTCCTTTTTAGAGTTATTGTTTAATAAGGAGTCTTTTCCTTGTGGAATAAGGCTACGAATTTAGCCTCCTTCTTAGACGATATTAGGATTAGGTTAAGTCCTTTTGGTGGCTTAATTAGGACTCCTTTTATTTCTTTATTATTTATTAGTTAGTTTCTGAGGAGGAATAGGAGAGCTTGTTCCCTACTCCTCCCCCTATATAAAGAGGCCGTCGGCCTCTCTTGTAAGACAGTTTACAGATTATTGATTAATGAAAATTTCAGAACTTTGTTCTTTTTCCTTCAAGTCTTTGCTCGTTGTTGCTTAGCTTAAGGTTTTGGTTTATCATCAAAGGCAATCATCCTTTGTTTGTGGCACTAACTCGACTGAATACTTGGGGTTCCTAGGTCGTTACCTAGTGGATTTCAAGGTTCTCCGCCGGTTTCATCAGTTAGGTTCTCGTGGGGCTGATAAATAGTTTTGGGTGTTGAGTCGATCCCTTCCTGGAGAAGGCGGTTCGCATCAATAGACCCCCAGCCAGGGCCCAGAAGATGATGCCGACAAAGCCCCTAGAACTGATGCAGGGCCGAGACCATCCCGGCCTAGGGCCCATGTGGTGTGAACCGCCACAACCGTGGGTAGACAACCCTAACCACCGCAAGTTTTGAACCTTCGCTCGATCACCGTTGGCACCGGGGGCGGGAAAGTACTAGGACCCGTTGGTTATATGTAACCGGGAACCCATAGTGTCCAGGAATGGCTCCACGACAGAAGATGGATGCTTCTGTTGATAATACCTATTCTAAGCTATGCACGCAGCATAAAACTAACGAATTGAGAACAAAAGTTCTATTTGATTGATTTATTCGAAAAGGGTTGATGGTTTACAATGAGGCCGAAGCCTCTTATTTATAGTAGAGGAACTCGTGAACAGGCTCACGATTCCTACTAGGAAAGAAACTCTAAAAATAATAAAATATTATCCTAAAGTCTTATTTAGAATATAATAAGACTTACTTGCTCCTATAGAATCGAAACTAAAAGGGAAAATCCGAGACCAACACTTTAAAAGACTTAAATAAATAAAAACAGCCTAAAAACCCTAAACCGGCGGATACGGTCGGGCTTGTCGCTCACGCGCGGGCCGAATTAGGAAAGTCGGCGCCGCCTTTGCTGTCAGGCCTGGAACTGGCGGCGACGTCAGCTTCTCGGGCTGGATGATGCACGGGGCTCCTGATGCTGAGCTCCGACGGGTCTGATGCTGATGCTGCTCGGCATCCGGGGTTCCTGCTCGACCTGCCCGCTCGGCCTTCTTCCCATTTCCTCATTTCCTTCTTTGCTCCTAGGTTGGCAGCTCCTAGGCTTGGCTCCAGGCCTTGTATGGGGTTGAGGGCCGGTGTTAAACCTCCTAGGGGCTGAGTCCCTTGCTGGCTGGGTGCTAAGGCCCGATCAGGGCCCTCCGAGGCCGAGGCTGGTGCCCGGGTGTAGTCTGCATTCGGGCCTTCTCCAGATATGCCCAAGCCTTTCCTTCCCTATTTCTCCTAGTCTTCCAGGAAGGCCCTTAGAGGTTCCCCTAAGGTGGTCATCCGCTCCTTGAGCTCTTGGAAGCCTAGCCTTGGTATTAGGGCTGGAGGAGCGCTCGGGGTGGGGCCGGCTGGAGCTCCTTTAGGTTGGGGCTCCGCCCTCTTCAGCTGGCATTCCTCTAGGAAGGCATCTAGAGGGTCCCAGGGTTGTGTAGCACCTCCTGGGTCCTTAGACTTAGTGCCCGAGGTGCCGGGCACGCTAGGCTCCTTAGCTGCTTCGAGTGCCGGGGCCCAAGTTAGGGCCGGATGGGTCCGGATGCTCATCCGTGCTTGTTGAGCCCTTCGGGGAGGGCTGTACATGAACCTTATTGCATGTTGAGGCTTGATGAACCTCCGTGGGGCTAGACTCGGAGGCTGGCGGGGTTCCAAGCGCTTTTTATAAGGCGCTAAGGCCTTTGCCCGCGTCGGTGACCCCGCCGGGGTGTAGGGATAGGAATTCCCAGCCGGTCGGTTGCCCGGGGTCACTCCATTCCCCTCTTCTTGTAAGGGATTTGTCCTCGACTCCCAATCCTCCTTCGTGTGTGTGCTGGGCGGGGGCTTCCTCAAGTCGACGGCTTGTGTGGTGGTGTCGGGGCCATCTTCCCACATGCTTCGGGGGCTCGGGTACTCGTTGGAGTCCGAGTCCGACCATGGCTCCGGGTCTTCTGAGCTGGCACGGTCGGTGCTCATGTTGTCATCAGCCGATGGACTGTTGACTTGGATGTTTAGGCTCGTAGAAGACATAGGGGAGTACAGGTCGTCCCAGTGAAGCCCCTCCTCTTTGCTCGGACTTTTTTCTGTAGCTGCCGCTCTTGTGGGTAGACGGATCCGGATGGGTGCCAGTCTCAGGAGTCGGTGAGACACTTCCTCCGTGTGCATGTCGCGGACAGCCTAAGTGTCCCTCGGGGGCCTAGGTGTGTCCGGGTGCTGTTCTTGCACTAGTAGAGGGCTGACCAGGGGATGCTCGGGTACGATCCGTGGGGCACCAGGTGCTGGATCAAGGTTGACCAGATGCTGGCCGGGTGCTGCTCTGGAGTCGGGCCGATGCCAAGGATGTAAGGCTCGGCCAAGGCATCCCGCCAGGCCTTAGGACCTAAGTGGTGTGAACCGCCGCAACCGTGGGCAGACGACCCTAACCACCGCAAGTCTTGAACCTTCGCTCGATCACCGTTGGCAGCGGGGGCGGGAAAGTACTATGACCCGTCGGTTATATGTAACCGGGAACCCGTAGTGTCTAGGAATGGCTCCACGACAGAAGATGGATGCTTCTGTTGATAATACCTAGTCTAAGCTATGCACGCAACATAAAACTAAAGAATTGAGAACAAAATTTCTATTTGATTGATTTATTCGAAAAGGGTTGGTGTTTACAATGAGGCCGAGGCCTCTTATTTATAGTAGAGGAACTCGTGAACAGGCTCACGATTCCTACTAGGAAAGAAACTCTAAAAATAATAAAATATTATCCTAAAGTCTTATTTAGAATATAAAAAGACTTACTTGCTCCTAAAGAATCGAAACTAAAAGGGAAAATCCGAGTCCAACACTTAAAAAGACTTAAATAAATAAAAATTGCCTAAAAACCCTAAACCGACGGATCCAGCGGATCTGGTCGGGCTTGTCGCTCACGCGCAGGCCGGATTAGGAAAGTCGGCGTCGCCTTTTTTATCGAGCTTGGAATTGGTGGCGGCGTCGATTGCTCAGGCTGGGAAATGCTCGGGGCTTTTGATGTTGGGCTCTGGCGGGTCTAATGCTGATGCTGCTCGGCTCCCGGGGTTCCTGCTCGTCTGGCCCGTTCGGTCCTCTTCCCATTTCTTCATTTCCTCCCATTTCTCCTTAGCTCCTAGGGTGGCAGCTCCTAGGCTTGGCTCTAGGCCTTATAGGGGGTTGAGGGCCGGTGTTAATCCTGCTAGGGCTCGAGTCCCTTACTGGCTGGGTGCTAAAGCTCGATCGAGGCCTTCTGAGGGCGGGGCTGGCGCCCGGGTGTAGTCAGCCTTCGGGCCTTCTCCATGTACACCCAAGACTTTCCTTCCCTGCTTCTCCCAGTCATCCAGGAAGGCCCTCAGAGGTTCCCCTTAGGTGGTCATTCGTTCCTTGAGTTCTTGGAAGCCTAGCCTTGGTGCTAGGGCTGGAGGAGCGCTCGGGGCGGGGCCGGCTGGAGCTCCTTTAGACTGGTGCTCGGTCCTCTTCAGTCGGCATTCCTCCAGGAAGGCATCTAGAGGATCCCAGGGATGTAGATCACCTCCTAGGTCCTTAGACTTAGTGCCCGAGGTCCCGGGCAAGCTAGGCTCCTTGGCTGCTTTGAGCGCCGGTGCCCAAGTTAGGGCCGGATGGGTACGGACACTCATTCGTGCTTGTTGGGCCCTTCGGGGAGGACTGTTGGGGCTTGATGAACCTCCGTGGGGCTAGGCTCGGAGGGTGGCGGGGTTCCAAGCGCTTCTTAAAAGGCCCTAAGGCCTTTCCCCTCGTGGGTGACCCCAACGGGGTGTAGGAATAGGAATTCCCAGCCGGTCGGCTGCCCGGGGTCATTCCATTCCCCTCTTCTTGTAAGGGATTCGTCCTCGAATCCCCATCTTTCTTCGTGTGCGTGCTGGGTCGGGGCTTCCTCAAGTCGACGGCTGGCGTGGTGGTGTTCGAGCCATCTTTCCACATGCTTCGAGGGCTCGAGTACTCGTTGGAGTCCGAGTCCGACCATGGCTCCGGGTCTTCTGAACTGGCACCGTCGGTGCTCATGTTGTCTTCAGTCGATGGACTGTTGACTTTGATGTTAAGGCTCGTAGAAGACATGGGGGGAGTACAGGTCGTCCCAGTGAAGCCCTTCAACTTTGCTCGTGCTTTTCTCTTGAGCCGCCGCTCTTGGCAGTAAACGAATCCGGATGGGTGCCAGTCTCAAGAGTCGGTGAGATACTTCCTCTGTGTGCATGTTGCTGACAGCCTGGATGTCCCTCGGGGGCCTAGGGGTGTTCGGGTGCTGCTCTTGCACCAGTAGAGGGCTGGCCAGTGGATGCTCAGGTACCGATCCGTAGGGCACCGGGTGCTGGCTCGGGGTTGACCCAATGCTGGCCGGGTGCTGCTCTTGAGCTGGTCCGATGCCAGGGATGTATGGATCGGCCAATGCGTTCTGCCAAGACTTAGGGTTGAAGGCCAAGCCTTTCTTGAACATCCCTGTGAATTTTTTGAGGTTTTTAACCTCTACTTCTTCTCCACTCTTGGAGTCTTCTTCCTTCTCTTCCTTTGCTTCTTCTTCCTCGTCGTCGGTGACGACTTCTCCTTCCTTGAGCACCATTACCCTTTTGGTTGGGGCATTCCCTTGCCACATGTCCTCGTCCCTGACATTTAAAACAAACAATGCCACTAGGCCTAGGGTTAGTGCTCGGTACAGTAGGGGCAGTGCTTGGGGTTACCCGGTTGGTGGCGGGGCTAGGGCTTGGCCGGCCGCCTTGGCCCCGGTTAGGGTCGGACCTCCATGGGGGTTGGCTGGTGCTGGCGGTGCCTTTCCAGGTGCTAGTGGCGGGTGGCGCGGGCCTCTTACCGAAGCCATTCTTGATTTCCCTTTGCACTCGGATCACCAAGGCCACTAAATCATCGTAGTCAACATAATGAAGGATGTTGACTTGATGCATGATGTCCCTTTGTAGGCCGTTGGTAAACCTTGCTATCCTGGCCTCCTCATCCTCCTTGAGATCCAGTCTCGTCATGAGTATCTCAATTTCCTTGTTGTACTCCTCCACGGACATGCTTCCTTGCCTTAGAGTTTGTAACTTGATGTGCAAGTCTCTAGTGTAAGCTGCCAGTACAAACCTCTTCCTCATTCTCCTTTTCAACTCCACCAAGTTCTAACGGGTTCTTCCTCCTCTCGTAGGATTTGCCGCCGGTATTGACTACACCATAAAGCGTCATAGTCAGTGAACTCCAGGGTGGCCACCTTGATTTTCTTCCTTTCGGAATAGTTGTGGCAGTCTAAGAAGTCCTCCATGCTTCTTTCCCAGTCCAAGTAGTCGTCGGCATTGGCCTTCCCGTTAAATTTAGGCACAGTGAGCTTAAGGCTGCTCAAATCATCGTCGATGTCTTGGGGCGGTCTTCTGTCCTCCCGATCTCGGTCGCCGTGGGGTCTCTCCCTCTCATACTCCTGTTCAGCCGCTCAGCTTTCCATTCGAGCTAGAGCTTCTTGTAGCGTGGCTAGAGTTTGGGTGATGTTGAGAACGTTGGCCTCCATGTGGTTGATTCTTTCGTCTGCCATGTTAGTTGATAATACAGGGAAGCAAATATATCTATCTACCCCTCTTCTTAAGATCAACCTATAATGAACGGGAAACCCTAGGGCAGATTGCCTTTCTTTTTGTCTTCTTTTCTTTTTTTCTTACAATGCTTCGAACAAGAATGAAAATAGATGGAATTTTCTAAACTGATTTTCTAATAACATGAAAACAAAGATAGGTAGGGTTTTTCTCAAGATTTTCTAAGACTGAAAGTAAAGGATATGAATCCAGGGTTTCAAACCTGAAGACTGGGATAGATTGTGGTTCCTCGAGTTGAACCGAAGCTCTGATACCAAAACTGGTGTGAACCGCCGCAACCGTGGGCAGACGACCCTAACCACTGCAAGTCTTGAACCTTCGCTCGATCACCGTTGGCACCGGGGGCGGGAAAGTACAAGGACCCGTCGGTTATATGTAACCGGGAACCGTAGTGTCCAGGAATGGCTCCACGATAGAAGATGGATGCTTCTGTTGATAATACCTAGTCTAAGCTATGCACGCAGCATAAAACTAAAGAATTGAGAACAAAATTTCTATTTGATTGATTTATTCGAAAAGGGTTGGTGTTTACAATGAGGCCGAGGCCTCTTATTTATAGTAGAGGAACTCGTGAACAGGCTCACGATTCCTACTAGGAAAGAAACTCTAAAAATAATAAAATATTATCCTAAAGTCTTATTTAGAATATAATAAGACTTACTTGCTCCTAAAGAATCGAAACTAAAAGGGAAAATCCGAGTCCAACACTTAAAAAGACTGAAATAAATAAAAATAGCCTAAAAACCCTAAACCGGCGGATCCGGTCGGGCTTGTAGCTCACGCGCGGGCCGAATTAGGAAAGTCGGCACCGCCTTTGATGTCGGGCTTGGAATTGGCGGTGGCGTTGGTTGCTCGGGCTGGGAAATGCTCGGGGCTCCTGATGTTGTGCTCCGGCGGGTCTGATGCTGATGCTGCTCGGCTCCCGGGGTTCCTGCTCGTCCGGCCCGTTCGGTCCTCTTCCCATTTCTTCATTTCCTCCCATTTCTCCTTGGCTCCTAGGGTGGCAGCTCCTAGGCTTGGCTCCAGGCCTTGTAGGGGGTTGAGGGCCGGTGTTAATCCTCCTAGGGCTCGAGTCCCTTGCTGGCTGGGTGCTAAAGCCCGATCAGGGCCTTCTGAGGCCGAGGCTGGCGCCCGGGTGTGGTCTGCCTTCGAGCCTTCTCCATGTACACCCAAACCTTTCCTTCCCTGCTTCTCCCAGTCATTCAGGAAGGCCCTTAGAGGTTCCCCTAAGGTGGTCATCCGTTCCTTGAGTTCTTGGAAGCCTAGCCTTGGTGCTAGGGCTGGAGGAGCGCTCGGGGCGGGGCCGACTGGAGCTCCTTTAGACTGGTGCTCAGTCCTCTTTAGTCGGCATTCCTCCAGGAAGGCATCTAGAGGATCCCAGGGTTGTAGAGCACCTCCTGGATCCTTAGACTTAGTGCCCGAGGTGCCGGGCAAGCTAGGCTCTTTGGCTACTTCGAGCGCTGATGAGCTGCAGAATAGCGGTCAATCAAATAACTACCAAGCTGTGAAGCTAGGGTAGATCGTATTCCACGGGTCTCCTCTACTTCCTTACTCAAATGTGCTGGCAATTAAATTCGAGGGTAAACACTTAGTGCGTGGGGTGAGTTCCACGACTTCTATACTAAAAATGCAAAGACAGGTTGAAATGAAATTAAAGCGAATTAACGATTGATTGATTGACTAAGACAGAAGACATACAAGCTTAGATTTCGAATCCCCCTCAGATCACCAGAGCAATAGCAATCAACAGATAAGCGATTTCCGATTCTAGTTCATTCAGTTCTCAAACACCACCATAACTCCTGACCCTTAGGTTTAAGACTGGCGAACGTTCGCTCTATCCAATCTTGCTACCACGATTAATTAGTCGCCCGGGTACGGTCGCCTCTCGCAATGACTTAATTTAACTGGTGCAAATTCTAACGATTTATGAGTTATTCTTGCAGTGGATTAACCCTAATCGGTTCCTACGAAAGGCACACTCCAATTATAAGGTTAATTGTTCAACTTGATGTTCTAAAGTAAGGCGAGCGTTCGCTTCTATCCTTAGCTTAACAAGAATCTAATCTAGGTGGCCAAACCAGACAAGAAACACAAAGAACAAAGAACAAGTCAAACATGAAGAAGAAACTGAATGAATTTCGAATCTAATCACCGCCGATCCGTGACCGCTTTAAAGCCCTGGGTCACTTAGGGTTCATCTAATCTAAGCTCTACGAGTTTAGCTACTCATATTCAATACAGAAGAATCGAAGACAGGCAAATAATACATCTCACGTAGGAAAGACAGAGAAGAACTGTAAAACCTAATTTCGACGACTCCTGGCAGCTTCAATCTGCTGGATCTTCAACTCCTAGCACTGGCTCTCCGAGATGGATGGATGGCGTCACGATCCGTTCCTGGCTCCTCGAACTCTATCCACTCGTTCTTTCTCTCTCTCAGTCTTGGGATTTTTCGTCCCATGTGTGATTGTGTGTAAATTCTGATATGTCTTTATTTAACCGCTCGATTCAGTATTTAAACCTAACCGGCGACTGCTGCTTTTTCACTGGGATTTTCGCCAAAAATACAAGGGAATTTTTGGCAAAAATATCTGTTGAATTCGTCTGTCTCTTCTGGCTTAATTGGCTTAGGGTTTTCGGCAAAAACTCAAAAGATTTTCGTCGAAAACTTCTTCTTGATCGGGACAGTGGATTTCTTCTTGCATTTTTGGCAAAAACCCTAGGGTATTTTCACCGAAAATCTGTGTATAAATGGAGCAGGAATCCCTTTTGGGTTGAATGACTTTCTGGTTGATTCGGGTGTGATTCCTTGGGGTTCCAGTGCCTTAGACACGTCCTTGGCTACCGTATTTGATGGCGAACACCTGTGCTAACACGAAAATACTAGTAAAACCATCAAATAGACCCGAAATGGGCCAAGGTAACACAAAGGGCATGAGATGGATCGGTTGAGTGAATATTCACTATTCTACCCTAAAAAACGTGTCTTAAGCAATGAAATGTCGCTTAAATGAGGCTGATAATCACGTCAGTTCGAGTGACATCAAAATATCCCACACTTAAGCTTTTGCTTGTCCTCAAACAAACTGAACTAGAACACACTCAAATTCACAAATAACACGAGATTAAACTGAGATTCAATTCTAACAATTTGGTTTAGACTATTCCACGTAGAAAAAATGACCTACACATGCAAGAACATCAACCAAATAAATTTTCGATCTCACTAATCTCTGCACACTTCAAGTAGTAGTTTTAACAAAGCACGTTTCTTGGAAAAACAATTAATCATAATTAACCGACTACGATAACACCAATTCTAATCAAAAAGACTTTAAGCTCTAGCCATGATGTGGATGCGGAGGTAGGAAAAATGACGTGGCTATCGACTCGACTTCATCCGTTTCTAGATTTGTACGTTACATGTTCTAGCTAGGACCGATTTAAACAATGATTTATTTCAAGTTCAACTTCTTCCTTCAATTTATTTACTGCATACTAGTGCTCGATACCAAACACTTCACTTAGGTGTTGGACCTGCCTAGCTCACAGTATTTGTGCTTATGCTAGTGCTCAACCCAAACACTTCACTTAGGTGTCGGGCTTGCCTAGCTTTATTTTCAACACTTTAAGGAACTTTAACATTAACTTGAACAACTCAATTACTTGATTAAACATTTTATTGGTCCTAGCTAGTTATAACTTTTTAGACAAGATTTCAAATTGGATTTTCGTCTAATCTGAAGTCACAATCACAGGTGAACAAATATGGAGTGAAAACATGGAAGAAGCTAGCATTTATCATCTTAGAACGGTGTTATCGAGCTTTGTGATTAACAAGCAAAACTGTTTAATTGATTCAAATGTCGACTACAAGAGTGATGTATGATCTGTTCTGACATAGACTCATTTGATATCAGTTCCGACACATTGTTTACAGGTTCTAAGTGGAACAGTCTAGACGTCATTGTTCAAAATTGAAGTCAATTTAACATCAAAAGTCAAGAATTGAGCAATTCTATGCTAGAGTGACTGGACAGGAATCACGAGGCACACAAAGATAAAGGCAATCAATATCATGCATGGTTCTCTAACATCCTACCCCACACTTAGACTGTTCTTTGTCCTCACAGGACCAAACTAAAGTAGAGAGAAACGAAGAACCTGAAGTGTGATGGCGGTGTAGTGGTTGAGCACGGAGAGACCGGAGTGGAGCGGAGTAGCTACTCAAAATCCTACAAAACACAAACAACAAAAAGATCAAAAGGATATCGGGACAAGTGCCCCGGATCCACACAAAATAAAAGTGGATCGAGATCTGAAAAGAAGAAAGAAAAGAAATGGAAAGGATAGAAACAACCTGATCACTGTTCCGAGGGTGGGGGTGGGGGCGGGGTCGGGAGTGGTGAAATGCCAAGCGCTGCTCCAGCTACTGTCCCCATGCGATATCATCCCTGTGTCTGGCTGACTGGTCGGCCATGAATTGCTGAAGAATGGTCCATCGCTCGTTCTGTGTCTCCTCATGTGCTACCCGGACCATCTGCCATGGAAGCGAACCAGCCGAGTAGTCAAGCTGCCATTTCTCAATACGCGCCAGCCGCTCATTCATCTCAGCGGTGATTAGCGCCCGCGACGGTGGGCATTCAACTGGCTGGGGGACGCGGTGAGGGAGCGGTACGCAAGTCTCAAAGTCCAATGAAAGGTCGATGCCCCGTGCTATGGCGAGTTCGACACCTACATGCTCAATCGGGACACGAGGTATGTCGGGGCCCCATTTGTCATCGAGCTGGAGATTGTCTATCATAATTGAAATGAAAGGTCCGTCCGGAAGCTCAGAAGGAAGCTTCTTGGTCGTAGTGCGCTTGTGAAAGAATCGTGCAAGCCACCATCCGGAATGCAGGTTGGCATCCTCCTCTAAAGCACGGAATAGCACGAGCTCTTCTAGCGAGACGTGGTGACGGTCCGTCTTGCTGCAATAACACAAAGACTGCACCCAAATATAATGTAAGAACTTAAGAATAGGGTGAACAATATCACCTACCGTAGGGTTGAGATAATCTCGATATCGTTCAGGCCAGCTGCCCACCTCCACACATCTGGGTAAGGAGCACTCGCTATGGAGTATGTGTCCTTGAAGCCAGCGGATGTTGTAGTGATGTTGACGTGCGGATTCAGCAGGTGGCCGAACTCGAGAATGGACTTCTCGTGGAGAACACCACCGAGGCGGAAGGATACGAATTTCTGCTCACGTATGGGCTTCGGGGTGAGGCGCCGGAACGAACTCCAGAACTCTTGAAGAGCGATAAGCGGGTAGGGGGAACCATGAGCGGTCAGCACTCGTAAACCGGCTTTATGAAGGGCGGTGTCGATGGTGGAGTGCCAAGTCGGATTGTGGGCCTTGAGACTGTCGAGAGAAAGAACTGCCACTTTAGCCGGAGGAATGTCTTTGATCTTCGATAGACCTCTAGATGGTGCGGCTCCAGGGCTGCAATGAAAGAATGTAAGGCCCCAGGCGCGGGTGCAGGAATAGAGGAGATAGGAGTCACAGGGGTCGGTGCATCCTCGGGGATGATGGCCATAGCCGTTGATGTTGTTGCAGCTGAGGCGGGTGGTCGGGATGGTGGAGTCCGGTTCTGGCAGGCTGAGGATCGCTGCGCTCTATCCGCACTGGTTGTCTTGAATCGTTTGGGAGCCCTGTGGAACATAACTCAAGGAATACCCCAATTAGCAATCAAAATCCCACCCCACAGTTAGATTGACACGTGGGGGCGAGCAAATAAAATCGAGAGATCACCTAATCGAGATATAGCAGCAAAGAACTGTCAATCAATTAAGCAAGCATGAGGAATGGAATGATTCATTAACACGATCGCACAGACAACAATTCACGAGCCTTAAAAGGTCAAAAAGAAATGCCAGAACCTAGCCAAGTGACACCGAAATAGCAATCATAAAAATCGAGGAAGAACCAAAAAGTCAACCAAAGTCAACCATGCCGGAAACCTAAAGTCAAAAAGCCAAAAGATGCACAATCAAGGGCTGAACAACTAACCGTGAAGACATGACTCGAGAAAACGATTGGAAATCCGAGGAATTGACGAAAAAGCTTGAAACTAGGTCGGGTGGAACCGGAGCTGTAGAGTTCTGATTCTAGGGTAGGGGCTAAGCAAGGGGAGGGGTGGCGGTCGGCTAATGCAGCGGCGGCGGGCTGGACGGCGGACAAGGAGGCGGCGGCGGGCTCGACGATCGGCGAACAGAGAGAAAGAGATTTTTTGGATGGGGTGGGGGTTTTATGTTCGCGAAAAAAAACAACTATCGAAGGGGGCTTTAAATACCGGCGGAAAAGGCCCATATTTTCGGCGAAAAAACTAAAGAATTTTCGGCGAAAATGTTAGTTGTAAAGAAGAAATGTTTTCAGCGAAAGGGGTATGTTGTTTTCGGCGAGAAGGCTAGGTGGCGAGAAACAGGAGGAACAGGTTGATTTAAAACAAGAATTTTCGGCAAAAATTTGGTTATATTTTCAGCAAAAATTCACTTGAAAATGGTCGGCTGTGTTTTTTTTTAGCATAGAATGAGATTTTTAAAACAAAACGACTCGAAACGAAAACAACTGACTCCAGCCGTGGGTTGCCTCCCACGAAGCGCTCTTGTTTAACGTCCGTGAGCCAGACGATACCTGGATTTATGTCATGATTCCAAAGCAAAGTAGTGCACGTCGATGGAAGAGACAGCTAGTCCTTGCATATACTTCTTAAGCCTATGCCCGGTGACCATAAACGGCTTTTGATCATGCAATTTGATTAGGACACTGCTTAAAGATGCCTGCCGCACCACGGTATAAGGGCCGGACCAACGGGACTTCAGTTTACCCAGGAAGACCTTCAACTGAGAGTTATATAAGAGGACTTCATCTCCGGGGTAGAACTGCTTGATCGTCTTCAATTGAGAGTCATGAATTTTCTTCGTGCGCTCTTTGTATAACTTCGTGCTCTCATATGCGTGGAGTCGATGCTCCTCAAGCTCAGCGATCTGGTCGTGACGCATATTACCTGCTATTGCATAGCTCATGTTCAACTCTTTGTTAGCCCAGAATGCCTTGTGCTCAAGCTCAACCGGCAAATGACATGCCTTGTCATAGACCAGCTGATACGGTGAGGTACCAATGGGAGTCTTGTAGGCAGTTCGATAAGCCCATAAGGCATCATTGAGCTTAGATGACCAGTCCTTGCGGGACCGGCCAACTATCCTATCAAGAATCCGCTTGAGCTCACGGTTCGTCACTTCCGCTTGACCATTCGCTTGAGGATGGTAAGCTGTGGACATATGGTGGGTGACGCCAAAGCGTTTGCACACCCGGTCGAATTGTCCATGGAAGTGGGTACCCCTATCACTTATGATGAAGCGCGGTGAACCAAAATGCGTGAAAAGACGGGTAAGGAACCGACCCACCACTCTTGAATCATTAGTGGGTAGAGCTTCCGCTTCGGCCCACTTAGAAACATAATCAACGGCTACAAGAATGTACTTGTTTCCGTTGGAAGGTGTGAACGGACCCATAAAATCAATTCCCCAAACATCAAAGATTTCAACAGTTAAAGAAACAATTTGGGGCATCTCATTACAGTTAGAGATGTTACCTGATCGCTGGCACGCATCACAACGTCGAGCGAAAACATCACAATCACTAAAGATTGAAGGCCAATAAAAACCTATTTTGAGTACCTTTCTCGCAGTGCGGTTGCCTCCGAAGTGTCCTCCGAACTGTCCTTTATGGCATTTACGCATGATATCAGCTGCTTCGATGTAAGACACACATCTCCGGATCATCCCGTCAATACTGATGCGGTATAAGAAGGGGTCATCCCAGAAGTATTACTTGGCTTCTTTAAAGAGCTTCTTGCGTGCATTGAAATCTAGCTCAGGAGGTACAATGCCGTGAGAGAGGTAATTAGCCAGGGTTGCATACCATGGTTCTTCCGAGTCGGTTGCATTACTCAGATCTTGAGCGTGAGGGATTGCCCAGGGCTCGATAGCTATGCTGTTAACCTGTTCATACGTTTCAACACGCAACAGCTCGTCAGGGAAAGAATCATTGATAGGGGTAGTAGATTTACCTGTTTGTGATTCCTCCAGTCGGGAAAGATGATCCGCTGCTAAGTTCTCCACTCCCTTCTTGTCTTTAATTACTATGTCGAACTCTTGGAGGAGAAGGATCCATCGGATGAGACGTGGCTTCGAGTCCTGCTTGGCTAATAAATGACGCAAGGCAGCATGATCTGTGTAGACAACGGTATGTGAAAGAACCAGGTACTGTCTGAACTTGTCAAAGGAGAAGACGATGGCCAGAAGCTCTTTCTCCGTAGTAGTGTAGTTTCTCTTAGAATCATTGAGTGTCTTGCTAGCAAAGTAAATAGGATGAAATCTCTTCTCCTTTCTCTGACCAAGAACCTGCGCCAACGGCGAAGTCGCTAGCATCGCACATAATCTCGAATGGAAGATTCCAATCTGGTGCTGTAAGGATCGGTGCGGTGGTGAGTTGAGTCTTCAAAGTCTCAAAGGCTTCAAGACAAGCTTTATCAAATACGAAAGGAACATCTTTCTCAAGAAGCTTCGTCATTGGAAGAGTGATCTTGGAGAAGTCTCTGATGAATCTTCGGTAGAATCCAACATGACCGAGGAAACTTCGAACTGTCTTAACTGAGGTCGGCGGTTGTAAGCTGGCGATGGTCTCAAGCTTGGCACGATCAACTTCTATACCGGTCTTAGAAATCCTATGGCCCAGAACAATGCCTTCGGTAACCATGAAGTGACATTTCTCCCAACTAAGAGCTAGGTTGGTTTCCTCACAACGAGCTAGCACCTTGTCCAGATTAGCCAGGCACTTTGAGAACGAATCTCCATAGACGGAGAAGTCGTCCATGAATACCTCCACCACATTCTCTACCAAATCTCCAAATATAGCAAGCATGCATCTCTGAAAGGTAGCGGGAGCATTACACAAACCAAAAGGAATACGACGATAAGCAAACGTACCAAATGGGCATGTGAAAGTCGTCTTCTCTTGATCATCAAGCTCGATGGGGATCTGGAAGTAACCGGACATCCCGTCTAAGAAACAGTAGTATTCATGACCAGCCAATCGTTCAAGCATCTGATCAATGAATGGCAGTGGAAAATGATCCTTCTTTGTGGCATCATTGAGTCGTCAGTAATCGATACAGACTCTCCATCCGGTAACCGTGCAAGTCGGGATGAGCTCACCCTTTGGATTAGGGATGACGGTGATTCCTCCTTTCTTTGGGACGACTTTAGTCGGACTGACCCAAGCACTGTCGGCAATAGGATAGATGATACCGGCATCTAGAAGCTTGAGTACTTCCTTCTTTACAACTTCCTGCATCAGAGGGTTAAGTCAGCGTTGTGGTTGTCTGGCTGGTTTGAATTCTTCATCAACGACTATCCGATGTTTGCAGAAGGTTTCAGAGATGCCTCTGATGTCTGCTAACTGCCAGGCAATAGCTCTGACATGCTTCTTGAGTAGCCTGATCAGTTGCTTTTTCTGCTCGGGAGATAGATTCGAATTGATGATAACTGGTAACTGGCAGTCCTTCACCAGAAATGCGTATTTTAGGTGGTCAGGCAGCTCCTTCAAAGTAAGTTCTGGCGGATTCTCGTATGAGGTAGTAATCCGACTCGATGCTGGCTCGATGTGTGTAGGCGCAGTGATGGGTGTGAATGTCGCCTTCTGCTCGTCTAACTCATCTTGCCATAGGTGCTGCTCTGGATCTTCTAATGCATTATCAATCCCTGAAATCAAACACAACTCTAGCGGATCACTAGATAAGGCATTAGTAACGAAGTTGGCCGAGGCCAACTCTAGGGGATCAACAGTATAACAGTTATCATCTTGAACAACAGAGTATCTCATGCTATCTTTAATGCGGAATGCAACACTCTCCTGTCCTACACTCAAAGTTAACAGGCCTTGTTTGTAGTTAATATTTGCACCAGCAGTTGCTAAGAAAGGTTGACCTAGGATAAGTGTTCCGTCTGACTCGCGAGTATCTACAACAACATAATCTGCAATTATAGTAAACGGACCACAGCAGACAGCTACATCTTCTATTATTCCCCTAGGTAGTTTAACAGACCTATCGGCTAACACTAGATGCAGAGTAATCGGTTTTAACTGCCCTAGATTCAGCTTCTCATATAGATAAACAGGCATAACATTAATAGAAGCACCAGAATCAGCCAGACTGCGATCAATTTTAATGCCATTAATAATGCACGGTAATGTAAAAGGACCGGGATCAGAACACTTAGCTGGGGGTGGTGGCGGCTGTCGTATGGGAGATGGCGCACCGAGAATAGAAGCACATTCATTAGTAAGTGTGACAGAGTACGCCTCTCCGTTCTTCACTTTCTTCACTAGGTCTTTAAAGAACTTCCCAAGTGGTGGTATAATCTCTACAGCTTCTGTCACTGGTATCTTGATCTCTGCAGTCTTAAGAACATTGTACCACTTCTTATACTGAGTGTCATGATCCTTGGCTTTGCTCATTGCAGCTTTTGGGAAAGGGATCCGAGGTACATATGGCGCCAAGACAGGCTCAGGAGCTGTCCTGGGAGGAGGAGGAGGAGGAGCATATGCTTCTTCTTCCTCTTCTGTGATATCTTTCAATTTCCGGCATATCCATGGCAGCACTGGTGTCTGGTATCATGTTAGGTTCTGGAGCCTTTGGATCAGTTGTTTGCTTGCCGCTCCTAGTGGTAATAGCTTGAGCGTGTTCGCTCTTTGCACCTGAGTCTGCTTGAAATGCTGCTGGATTAAGGAGAGGATTGCTAGTAAAGAATTTAGTCATATTGCTTATAGCATCCTCTATCCTCTGGCTCTGAGCTCTCTGTCCTTGATTGAGTGCAGCTTGAGCTTTTAATTGAATGTCGTGGTCGTCAAGTCTGCTCATAATCTGATCGAACTTCTTCTCATAGTCTATGTCTCTATTGTAGTATGATTTTGCTTGAAACTGGTGTTGTCTTCCAATGAATCCTGAAGGTCTCTGATAAGGATCTACTAACCGGTTGCTCTGGTTCCATGGCACGTAGTTTCTGTAACCGGCATAGCCTTTCTGATTGTTAGCGAAGCCTTGATCAACGAAGTTTATCTCTTCTGTAGACCAAACTTCTGTTGTACCAAAGTTGAGGCAGCTTCCACCGTTATGAGCACAGGATCTACACCATCCACAGTCAGCCGAAAAGATGGTAGCTGACGGGGGATCAAGAGGAATACCAACTACTTGTAGATGTTTCTGAACCTCCGCTTTGATCTGCTCTGCAACACTCATCTGACTCTGATTCTTGGTTCCTTCTCTTTGCCTCTCCCAGTTTCTAGATTTGAAGCACAGCTAGCGAAATGCAGAAGAGCATCCTGAGGAGTAAGGGCGGTGCAATCTGCGCCAGCTAGGGAGTTGACCCAATTTGCAGATTCTTCGCGCATACCACGAGCAAAGAATTCAGCCAGCTGTCTTTGTTCATACCCATGGTGAGGACAGTTGAAGAGAAGAGATTGGAATTCATTCCAAGTGTCATACAGGCTTGCATCTTCTCTCTGAGTGAACCTGGAGATGCGGTCTTTATAAGCAGTTGTCCTTGCGGGAGGAAAGTATTCCTCAACAAAATCTTGAGCTAATGCCTCCCAGTTAGTGTAATGACCTGGTGGTTTGCTCCCAAGCCAATGCTTAGATGCACCTCTGAGAGAGAACGGAAAAGCTCAGAGATATAAAGTGTTCTTGTTGAGGTTCCCAGACTTGAAATTGTCACAGACAGCCAGAAAGTCATCTATATGTGTTCAGGGGTTATCATCTGGCTTTCCTTCGAATTGTATGTCCCTAGAGATTAGTTCTAAGAGAGGAATCTTAATCTCATAGTCAGGATCATCGTCATTAGAAAGCACGGTGATGGGGGATCGAAAGTTGGATGCACGCGGCTTACTGTAGTCCGCAACACTCTTAAGAGCAGTCATTGCGGTAAAGGAAAATGGAACGGAAGTGATATGTTTCTATACCTGCTATGATCTGCAAGAGACAAAAACAAACACAACCGGTGTAAAATCGAAGTGTGATGGAAATGAAATCTGGAAAGGTAGAAGAATAAAAATGCCAACTCTTCTTTCAACGAAATAGAAGAGTCTCCGGCAACGGCGCCAATTTGATGAGCTGCAGAATAGCGGTCAATCAAATAACTACCAAGCTGTGAAGCTAGGGTAGATCGTATTCCACGAGTCTCCTCTACTTCCTTACTCAAATGTGTTGGCAATTAAATTCGAGGGTAAACACTTAGTGCGTGGTGTGAGTTCCACGACTTCTATACTAAAAATGCAAAGACAGGTTGAAATGAAATTAAAGCGAATTATAAGTATGTATTAGGATGGGCGCGTGGAGCGCGTGTAAGCAATTTTTTTCTCTGAATTTCGCTGCAGCATTTTCTCCGATTTTCATCGCCGGTGGGGCTTCTTCCCTTCGTGGGTGAGCTCCGAAGGGACTCCGCCGGTGGGTGAAGGTCGCCGACTGGCCTCTGAGGTCTCTGGGATCCATTCGCGCTTGAATCTTAGATCTATTCTGTTCGAGGGTACTGTTCTATTGTTTTTTAGATGTCGGGTTCGACAAGTAAAGAGGGTATTGGTTTTTCTTGGGCAGATTTGGTGGCGGATGGGAGCTCGGAATTGAAGTTTATTGAGATCCCAGAGGAGGCGACAGTAGATGGAGTCCTTCGTATCCCTAAGGAGGTGGTGGATAAAGGCTGTGAGCGTCTCCAAAGTGCAGCAGTGGCTCAATTTGTTGGACCGCAGCCGCCGTTGATGGTGTTTTCAGCTGTAGCCCGACGTCTATGGGGTTATGAAGGACCAGTGGTAATCTCTGTCCTTTCTGAGAATTTCTACTTGATTGAGTTCCAATCTATCCAACTGTGTGAATGGGTGGTGGAAAGATCGTGGCATATTCATAACTCAGGTTTGATGTTGAGAAGGTGGTATAATGGAGTAAAGCCATTGAAGTTTTCTCCAGCAGCTATGCCAGAGTGGGTAATGCTTAAGAAGGTTCCACCTGTGCTAGTCACGGGTGATGGTATCAGCTGGGTTTCTAGTAAAATTGTTAAGCCAATTAATAAGTTTGTTAGAGATGGGCTAAATGTTAAGGTGTGTCTCTTACGAGATGGCACTAAGCCTTGTCCTGAAGAAGTGAGAGTTGAAGTAGATGATGGTCTTATTGAGGTTATTGAGGTTCAACGATTTCAAGCAAGAGAATATAAGAAAGTGGAGAATGCTGAAGGAAGGAGAAGTGCACCAGTGACTGTGGAGAAAGAATGGGTGGTAAAAGACCCTGGAAAAGCTAAAGAGCAGGTTGAGATTCAGGTGCAAGCTTCTACATCTGGAGTGAAGGAAGTTGTGGAAGGACCTGTGAAGTGTGACACACCAGATGACAAAGGCATAGAGGTGAGTAAGAATGGTACAGGGACAAGTAAGACTAAGAAGAGAAGGAAGAACAGGAAGAAAAATCTGGAAAAAATGTTGCAGGTGGCTTCAGCTTCCCAGCTCACTGTTTTACCTGTGAATGATGTTCATCCTGGCAATGCGTCTGCATCTCCTGTTGGAGGGACAGAAGCACCAACGATGAATACCATTGTGCAGGGAGCTGGAGGGGGGCCAGGCAATGTCCCTAAAACTTCATTGCAAGTGGAGGGGTCACCTGGCCAGCTTAGTTCGCTAAGTATCCCTATTGAAGCCAATGAGGAAGAGGGAGTACCTATTGAGTGTTCTGAGACTGAAAAGGAGAGTGTGAGCTCAGAAGAGTATGAGGAAGTGGTGAAGGTTCCTGTTAAAGTAAAGCAGAAAGTAAGTGCAGGAGTGAGGACTAGAAATAAAAGAAGATGAAGATACTTGCCTGGAATACAAGGGGTTTTAACAAGAAGTGTAAATATACAACTTTATCTGATTTCATTAAGTTTTATAAATTAGATGTTATTGCTATTTTGGAACCTAGAGTTAGAGCAGCAAAAACTATTCCTCTTTTTGAAGGTAGATTTGAAGGTTGGCTTGCTGAATTTGCTTTTGAAGGTGATCTTGGGAAAATATGGTTGGTGGGAAGAAGGATGTGCCTCTTAAAGTGCTAGAAATAGGAAGTCAGTTTATCCATGTGGTTATTGAGTTGCCCTCGCTGTTCATGTGTACTTTCGTATATGCCTCAAATGATAGGGTGGAAAGGAAGAGGCTATATACTAAGTTGGAGAGCCTGAGCCAGTCTGCTATTCCTTGGTGTGTCCTGGGAGACTATAATGCTTATCTTGACCCCTCTGAAGCTTCAAACAGTCCGTCCAGTTTTGATAGCATGGATGAATTCAGGAATTGTGTTAGGGATTGTGAGTTGGTGGAGCACATTTCTGATGGACCTAAATATACCTGGGTAAATAACAGAGTTGATGATCCTATTGCAAGAAAACTTGACAGAGTGCTCATTAATATTGCTTGGCAGAGTGTGATTCAACGAAGCAAAGTTAACATCTTGCCTTCAAATGATTCTGATCATTGTGCAATTTACTTAGACACAGATTTTGAGACAGTAACACAGCCTAAGCCTTTTAAGTTTTATTCTTGTTGGGCTAAGCATTCAAGTTATGATGGTATTGTTGAAGAGGTGTGGAAAAGGCAGATTAAGGGTAGTCCTTACTATCGATTTTGTAAGAAGTTGAAGCTTCTAAAGGATGAGCTGAAAAAATTAAATGCTAGGAGTTTCTCGGATATTCAGTCAAGGGTGAAGGAGAAAAATGCAGAGGTTATTCAAGCAAAAAAGGACCTGTTTAATAACCCTACAGAGGGCAATGTTGCAGCTGTTAAGATATTGACAGAGGAATTGCAGGAGGTGAAGGAAGTAGAAGAGAGCATCCTGAGGCAGAAATCAAGAGTGGATTGGATCAAGCTAGGGGATGGAAACACAAGGTACTTCTATAATTATGTCAGAGCAAGGCACACAGTCAATACCATCAGGCAGATTAGAGATGATAATGGTATTATGGTAGAAAGTCAGGATGATATAGCTCAAGTTGCTGTGAAATTTTATACAAAGCTTCTTGGTAGTAGCAAGGAAGTGCAAGACATTGCCCTTGACTCTCTAATTCAAAGAAAACTGGGATCTACTCAACAGAATGAAATGATCAAACCTGTAACTCTGGCAGAGGTAAGAAAGGCTGTCTTTGGAATGGCAAATGAAAAGGCCCCTGGTCCAGATGGATACAATGCATTCTTCTATAAGAATAGCTGGGAAAAAATTGGGGGTGAAGTTACGGAAACTGTGAGATTTTTCTTCGAGGAAGGAGTGATGCCATCTCAGGTAAATTCATTGATTTTGACTCTAATCCCTAAGAAAACTAATGCAGCTGAGATGAAGGACTATAGACCCATATCCTGCTGCAATGTGCTTTATAAAATTGTTTCTAAGGTACTGGCTAATAGGCTTTCTGCTGTCCTCTCTGATCTGATAAGCTTAACTCAAACTGCATTTGTGAAAGGAAGGAGAATAGGTGATGGAATTATGTTAGCTCATGAGTTACTAAAAAAATTATAAGAAGAAGGGAGTCTCACCTAGGTGTGCTATGAAGGTGGATCTCATGAAAGCATTCGATTCAGTAGAGTGGAAGTTTGTGCTTAATACATTGAGAGCAATGAAAGTCCCTGATCAGTATGTGAGGTGGATAGAGGCTTGCTTTAAGTCTACAATGATGTCTATCAATGTCAATGGCTCCCTAAAAGGTTATTTCCCAGCTAAGAGGGGTTTAAGACAGGGGAATCCGATCTCACCATATCTGTTTGTGGTTTCCATGGAAGTGCTGAGCTGTATGTTTGATGAAGCTATAAAAGGGAAGAAATTCCAGGTGCATCCTCAGTGTAGGGCTGTCCAAGTTTCACATTTGAGTTTTGTGGATGACTTATTTATCTTTACTAAAGCTAGTGCCAGGGCAGTTCAGGAAGTTAAAAAATATTATGCAGGCTTTCCATGAGTGTTCAGGGCTGCAGTACAACCCTGAGAAAAGTTCAATCTATGTTGCAGGGATTCAGGGAGAGGAAGAGAAGGAAGTAGTGGATGCTTCTGGTTTCAATCAGGAAAGCCTTCCTTTCAAATACCTAGGGATGCCTCTTACCACATGTAAATTAAGAAGATGTGATTGCAAGAATTTGGTAGATAGAATTACTAGAAAGGTCACGGATTGGAAAGCTAGAAAACTCTCATATGCAGGAAAGCTTGAATTAATTGAGACAGTTATTGGAGGTACACTTAACTATTGGATGTCTAATTTTTTGATTCCTGCCTCAGTCATTAAAGATATTGAAAAATTGTGTAGTAGCTTTCTTTGGAGATTTGAAGTGGGTCAAGGGAGAGCTAAAGTAGCCTGGAATGTGGTAGCTAAGCCGAGGAGTGAAGGAGGCTTAGGGATAAAGGATTTTCGTACCTGGAATACTGCAAATGTTATTAGACACATTTGGGAAATCCTATCTTTATCTGGATCGTTGTGGATAGCATGGTTAAAAGCCTATAGGCTGAAAGGGGGTAGTCTATGGAGTGTGTAGTCTAAGTGTGGTTCATGGCACTGGAAGAAGCTTTTAAAAGTTCGTGACTTAGTCAGACCTTATATAAGTACTGATGCAGATGGAGACTTGACCTGGAAAGGCAATGTAATGCCCAGATTCAAACTGTCTGTGGTATGGGAGGACATAAGAAGTAAGGGGCAGAAAGTGGATTGGTATGACCTTGTGTGGACAGGTTACAGGATTCCAAGGAGGTCTATTACAGCTTGGATTATCCTGAATGGGAAGCTAGCTACTAAAGACACTATTAAGCGCTGGAACCCAGGC
This sequence comes from Linum lewisii, assembly GCA_034768395.1. Lineage (NCBI taxonomy): Eukaryota > Viridiplantae > Streptophyta > Magnoliopsida > Malpighiales > Linaceae > Linum > Linum lewisii. The sequence goes on from CM068299.1 coordinate 38,863,516, forward strand.
ATTGACACAACATGTCTTCTCTGTGTGGGGAGTGAGGAATCAAGGGATCATATCATAACTGATTGTGCATATATTCAATCTATCTGGCAGGTTTTCATTCCGGATCTAGTTGGCAAGAGTTGGGATGGAATGTTAACTGCTGCTAAGAGTTGGAGTTTGAGCACAGTGCTATGTAAGGTTAGAAGGTTGGTTTGGAGAGTTGTAGTAAGTGCAGTGTGGATAGAGAGGTGCAAGAGGCACTTTACTGGGAACCAGATTCAATATGAGGAGCTTAGCAAGAGCATTCTAGATGAAGTCCTTTGCTTCTCGAAAGGGCATAAAGAAGAGAGCCAAATTTTGAGTTACATGTAAATATCTATAGATAGTGAGCTTTGTTTTCCCTTGTAGTTTGAATAGTTCTATTATTCTCTGCTCTTTGATGAAATATAGCCACCTAATTCATCAAAAAAAAAATTTAAAGCGAATTAACGATTGATTGATTGACTAAGACAGAAGACAGACAAGCTTAGATTTCGAATCCCCCTCAGATCACCAGAGCAATAGCAATCAACAGATCAGCGATTTCCGATTCTAGTTCATTCAGTTCTCAGACACCACCATAACTCCTGACCCTTAGGTTTAAGACTGGCAAACGTTCGCTCTATCCGATCTAGCTACCACGATTAATTAGTCGCCCGGGTACGGTCGCCTCTCGCAACGACTTAACTTAACTGGTGCAAATTCTAACGATTTATGAGTTATTCTTGCAGTGGATTAACCCTAATAGGTTCCTACGAAAGGCACACTCCAATTATAAGGTTAATTGTTCAACTTGATGTTCTAAAGTAAGGCGAGCGTTCGCTTCTATCCTTAGCTTAACAAGAATCTAATCTAGGTGGCCAAACCAGACAAGAAACACAAAGAACAAAGAACAAGTCAAACATGAAGAAGAAACTGAATGAATTTCGAATCTAATCACCGCCGATCCTGTGACCGCTTTAAAGCCCTGGGTCACTTAGGGTTCATCTAATCTAAGCTCTACGAGTTTAGCTACTCATATTCAATACAAAAGAATCGAAGACAGGAAAAGAATACATCTCAGGTAGGAAAGACAGAGAAGAACTGTAAAACCTAATTTTGACGACTCCTGGCAGCTTCAATCTGCTGGATCTTCAACTCCTAGCACTGGCTCTCCGAGATGGATGGATGGCGTCACGATCCGTTCTTGGCTCCTCGAACTCTATCCACTCGTTCTTTCTCTCTCTCAGTCTTGGGATTTTTCGTCCCGTGTGTGATTGTGTGTAAATTCTGATATGTCTTTATTTAACCGCTCGATTCAGTATTTAAACCTAACCGACGACTGCTGCTTTTTCATTGGGATTTTCGCCGAAAATATAAGGGAATTTTCGGCGAAAATATCTGTTGAATTCGTCTGTCTCTTCTCGCTTAATTGGCTTAGGGTTTTTGGTGAAAACTCCAAAGGTTTTCTCCGAAAAATTCTTCTTGATCGGGACAGTGGATTTCTTCTTGCATTTTTTGGCGAAAACCCTAGGGTATTTTCGCCGAAAATCTGTGTATAAATGGAGCAGGAATCCCTTTTGGGTTGAATGACTTTTTGGTTGATTCGGGTGTGATTCCTCGGGGTTCCAGTGCCTTAGACACATCCTTGGCTACCTTATTTGATGGCGAACACCTGTGCTAACACGAAAATACTAGAAAAACCATCAAATAGACCCGAAATGGGCCAAGGTAACACAAAGGGCATGAGATGGATCGGTTGAGTGAATATTCACTATTCTACCCTAAAAACCGTGTCTTAAGCAATGAAATGTCACTTAAAGGAGGCTGATAATCACGTCAATTCGAGTGTCATCAAGCGCCCGGACCCAAGTTAGGGCCAGATGGGTCCGGACACTCATCCGTGCTTGTTGGGCCCTTCGGGGAGGACTGTACTTGAACCTTACCGCCTGTTGGGGCTTGATGAACGTCCGTGGGGCTAGGCTCGGAGGTTGTCGAGGTTCCAAGCGCTTCTTATAAGGCCCTAAGGCCTTTCCCCTCGTGGGTGACCCCAGCGGGGTGTAGGAATAGGAATTCCCAGCCGGTCGGCTGCCCGGGGTCATTCCACTAGGGTTAGGTCATTCACGAACATCCCAGCGAATTTTTCGAGGCCTTGAACCTCTACTTCTTCTCCACTATCGGAGTCTTCTTCTTTGTTTTCCTTCGCTTCTTCTTCCTCGTCGTCGGTGACGACTTCTCCTTCCTTGAGCACCATTACCCTTTGGTTGGGCAGTCCCTTGCCACATGTCCTCGGCCCTGACATTTAAAACAAACAATGCCGCTAGGCCTAGGGTTAGTAGTCGGTGCAGTAGGGGCTGTGCTTGGGGTTACCCGATTGGCGTCGGGGCTAGGGTTTGGCCTGCCAACTTGGGCCCGGTTGGGCCGGGTCTCCATGGGGGTTGGCTGGTGCTGGCAGCTCCCTTCCAGGTGCTAGTGGCGGGTCGCGCGGGCCTCTTACCAAAGCCATTCTTGATCTCCCTCTCCACTCGGATTGCCAAGGCCACTAAATCATCATAGTCAACATAATGAAGGATGTTGACTTGATGCATGATGTCCCGTTGTAGGCGTTGGTAAACCTTGCTATCCTGGCCTCCTCATCTTCCTTAAGATCAAGTCTCGTCACGAATATCTCGATTTCGTTGTTTTACTCCTCCACGGACATGCTTCCTTGCCTTAGGGTTTGTAACTTGAGTGCAAGTCTCTAGTGTAAGCCGCCGGTACAAACCTCTTCCTCATTCTCCTTTTCAACTCCGCCCAAGTTCTAACGGGTTCTTCCTCCTCTCGTAGGATTTGCACCGGTACTGACTCCACCATAAAGCGGCGTAGTCAGTGAACTTCAGGGTGGCCACCTTGATTTTCTTCCTCTCGGAGTAGTTGTGGCAATCCAAGAAGTCCTCCATGCTTTTTTCCCAGTCCAAGTAGTTGTCGGCGTTGGCCTTTCCGTTAAATTTAGGCACAGTGAGCTTAAGGTTGCTCACATCATCATCGATGTCTTGGGGCGATCTCATGTCCTCCCGATCTCGATCGCCGTGGGGTCTCTCCCTCTCATACTCCTGTTCAGCCGCTCTCCTTTCCATTCGAGCTAGAGCTTCTTGTACCGTGGCTAGAGTTTTGGTGATGTAGAGAACGTTGGCCTCCATGTGGTTGATTCTTTCGTCTGCCATGTTAGTTGATAATACAGGGAAGCAAATATATCTATCTACCCCTCTTCTTAAGATCAACCTATAATGAACGGGAAACCCTAGGGCAGATTGCCTTTCTTTTTGTTTTCTTTTCTTTTTTTCTTACAATGCTTCGAACAAGAATGAAAATAGATGGGATTTTCTAAACTGATTTTCTAATAACACGAAAACAAAGATAGGTAGGGTTTTTCTCAAGATTTTCTAAGACTGAAAGTAAAGGATATGAATCCAGGGCTTTCAAACCTGAAGACTGGGATAAATTGTGGTTCCTCGAGTTGAACCGAAGCTCTGATACCAAAACTGGTGTGAACCGTCGCAACCGTGGGCAGACGACCCTAACCACCGCAAGTCTTGAACCTTCGCTCGATCACCGTTAGCACCGGGGGGGAAAGTACTAGGACCCGTCAGTTATATGTAACCGGGAACCCGTAGTGTCCAGGAATGGCTCCACGACAGAAGATGGATGCTTCTGTTGATAATACCTATTCTAAGCTATGCACGTAGCATAAAACTAACAATTGAGAACAAAAGTTCTATTTGATTGATTTATTCGAAAAGGGTTGATGGTTTACAATGAGGCCGAAGCCTCTTATTTATAGTAGAGGAACTTGTGAACTGGCTCACGATTCCTACTAGGAAAGAAACTCTAAAAATAATAAAATATTATCCTAAAGTCTTATTTAGAATATAATAAGACTTACTTGCTCCTAAAGAATTGAAACTAAAAGGGAAAATCCGAGTCCAACACTTTAAAAGACTTAAATAAATAAAAACAACCTAAAAACCCTAAACCGGCAGATCCAGTCGGGCTTCTCGCTCACGCGCGGCCGGATTAGGAAAGTCGGCCCCGGCGTTGCTGTCGGGATTGGAATTGGCGGCGGCATCGGCTGCTCGGGCTGGATTATGCACGGGGCTCCTGATGCTGGGCTCCGGCAGGTCTGATGCTGATGCTGCTCGGCATCCGGGGTTCCTGCTCGACCTGCCCGCTCGACCTTCTTCCCATTTCCGCATTTCCTCCCATTTCTCCATTTCCTTCTTTGCTCCTAGGTTGGCAGCTCCTAGGCTTGGCTTCAGGCCTTGTATGGGGTTGAGGGCCGGTGTTAAACCTCCTAGGGGCTGAGTCCCCTGCTGGCTGGGTGCTAAGGCCCGATCAGGGCCCTCCGAGGCCGGGGCTGGTGCCCGGGTGTAGTCTGCCTTCGGGCCTTCTCCAGATATGCCCAAGCCTTTCCTTCCCTGTTTCTCCCAGTCTTCCAGGAAGGCCCTTAGAGGTTCCCCTAAGGTGGTCATCCGCTCCTTGAGCTCTTGGAAGCCTAGCCTTGGTATTACGGCTGGAGGAGCGCTCGGGGCGGGGCTGGCTGGAGCTCCTTTAGGCTGAGGCTCAGCCCTCTTCAGTCGGCATTCCTATAGGAAGGCATCTAGAGGGTCCCAGGGTTGTGTAGCACCTCCTGGGTCCTTAGACTTAGTGCTCGAGGTGCCGGGCACGCTAGGCTCCTTGGCTGCTTCGAGTGCTGGGGCCTAAGTTAGGGCCGGATGGGTCCGGACACTCATCCGTGCTTGTTGAGCCCTTCGGGGAGGGCTGTACTTGAACCTTACCGCCTGTTGAGGCTTGATGAACCTCCGTGGGGCTAGACTCAGAGGCTGGCGGGGTTCCAAGCACTTTTATAAGGCGCTAAGGCCTTTGCCCGCGTGGGTGACCCCGGCGGGGTGTAGGAATAGGAATTCCGAGCCGGTCGGCTGCCCGGGGTCACTCCACCATGCCAGAGCCGAAGGATGGGCCGAGCCGAGGACCAAAGCCGTACCAAAATAGATGCTACCACCGAGCCCTGACCGAAGACAGACGAGCACCAGGCTAAATCAGACACAACCCTAGACCAAGCTAGACATAGGCACAACACCGAGCCCGAGCCCGGCACAGCGCCGAGCCCGACACCGGCCCCAAGGCCTATGCTAGAGCCCATACTAGAAGCACTTAGGGCTGAGCCAAAATTCCACGTGTGCCTTTCAGGAATCCATCAGCCACAAGGATTCCCTAAGTCATAAGGATGAGCCTCCACTATGCCAAGTTCAATTCGGAGAAGGACTTAAGGAGGACACGAAGGACACGACACTCGGCGACACACATAAATCCTATCCGGATTAGGATTACTCACGCCATGAGCTTAAACCCGTGTTTCCAAGTCCTTTTAGGAGTAGGAAACATAGAGAATATGGTCACATCCAACAGCACCTATTCCTACTTGGACATAGACACGGAAACCCTAATCCTTTCCAAACATGGACACGAACACCTTAGAGTTTCCTTGCCAGTTTAGGACTTAGCTATTTTAGGAGTTTTATTCCTTTGTTTTTGGATTTTCTTCCTTTTTAGTAGTTTGATTAGGACTCTTCTAAGTTCTTTATTATTTTAAGACTTATATTTCGATTAGGAAAAGGAGAAGCCTTAGGCCGAACCTATACCTATAAATAAAGGCCTTCGACCTCATTGTAACCATGATAAAACGGGTTTACCAAGGTCGTATTCCTCGGGGTTCTCTCAATGGCCTCTACTCACATTCCTCGTAGACGTCTATTCATTTGAAAAGAGTTTTGATTTGAAAAAGATATTAAAAACTTAAAGGAGACTAAAAGGAAGAAAGACAAATAAAGCGGTGCAAATCAAAGACAAAGAGGTTCTCTTGGTGGGTAGTTTCATCATGCTCAAGATGACTAATTGAACAAACAAGCCAATTAAGATCGAGTTTGCATTCGGATGACCATGCATTTCACTCAAATAGACTCGATGCACTCTCGTAGCACCTAATCCCTATCCTAATACCACTCAACTTAGGCTCTCGCTCTCAAGCTAAGTGAACAAAAGGATGCATTCTAAGTGTTTGATGAAATGCCAAGACACAAGACCCTCTCTTAAGACTCTATGACCACAAGGCTAGGCACAACACTCTCATATCAATGCCCTAACACTAAGAGATTCACCAAAAAGCCTTTTTAAACTCAATTGAATGAAAATCCACATGCACACCAAGTGTTCGATAAAATGCCCAAGAGAGAAATCAAGCGAAAAAGGTTGAAATAAGATGATCTAATCTCTTAGAACACACTCACTTCAATCCCTAGACCTACAATCTATGCAATCCAAGCACTCTCATGCATCAAATTACAATGAATGGACCAAATTAAGCAAACATGGCATAAAATGGCATTAAGAACAAGTCTAGGAATCATCCTCATACAACCAAGATCAATCATGGCAAGTTCTATACAATCATCCCTCTATCATAGCACAACTATTCTACCCATCCAAGATGAACCCTAGAAAATCAGCCACACATGGCCAAGGGAGTAAAGAGAAAAGGAGGAAGAATGGTCACCAAGAACCCATGGATGAATCCTTGAGATGATCTTCACTTCTCCACTTGTAAGCACTTCTCCCAAGGTTTGTTGGCTTCAATCCTAGCTCCAATGGCTTCAAAATGCTCCAAAAACGTGCTCTAGGGTTTGAGGGTTCGTGGAAATGTGTTTGGGGTTCAAGAGATATGATAGAATTGCCCAAAATGGCCAAAATCAAGAGTATTTATAGTGCAGGGGACAATGCACGGCGTGCACCCCTGCACGGCGTGCACATCTGCACGGCGTGCACCCCCTGCACTCTGTAGAAGACCCGATCTTGCAAGGCTCACATCTCCCTCGTCCGGCCTCCAAATGACCTCCCGTTTGCTCCTATGCGCTCCTTGTTATCCGTACTTTGAAGCCAGAACCTGAAAATGCACAGAGCAGCTCCAATAGCCCACGAATTTTGGCTCCGAAGTGGCAACCGGACAACAAAATGACACTTAGCACAAAAATTCAATAAACGCATATAAATCATGTCATTTCGCGAATAAATACGGGCATATCATAGGTCATTCATAAGCTTAAAATGCACTGATTAAAGTCACATCAAATTCCCCTACGACTAAGCTTTGCTTGTCCTCAAGCAAATGAATTAGAAAACATCCAAGTTCACAAATGACAAGTTCGGTCCATTGAGATTCAAGCAATCACGATTTAGCTTAAACTGTTCCACGAACAAACTAAACCTACACATGCAAGAACATCAACCAAATAAGTCTAAACCTCACTAATTTCTGCACACTTCAAGTAGTGGTTGATTGGGACACAGCAAAACCGACCACGACAACACCGACTCTAATCAACAGGACTTGAAATCGGAACATGGATCGTGAGTCGTGAATGTGGCTATCGACTTGACTTCATCCGCTTCTAGATCCGCACTTTACAACTCTGGCTAGGATCAAGGGCTACATTTGAGAACTCTTTTTTCTTTCTTTTCTTTTCTTTTTTTTTTCCTTACTGCATACTAGTGCTCGATTCAACACTTCACTTAGGTGTTGAACCTGCCTAGCTCACAGCCTTTGCCCTTTTGCTTAGTGCTCAACCCGACACTTCACTTAGGTGCCGAGCTTGCCTAGCTTTTCTTTTGAGCATTTTTTTTTTCACAACTTAGCCACTTGATCCTTAGCCCCTTAACAACTTCCGTACAAGATTTCGAATTGGATTCCGTCTAGTCTCAAGCCACAATCACGAAAGATCAAAAAGAGAATGAAAAACATGGAAGAGGGGAAGAAATTCTGATTGCCTTCATCATCCTAGACCGGTGTTATCGAGTGGTATAAAAACACGTATCCAACCAATCAACCAACATACAAGAGTGATAAGATCTCAGTTCTGGCCCAGACTCATTTGATATTAGTGCTAACATGCTGGTTATAGGTTCTAAGTGGAACAATCTAAACATCATTGTGAAGGCTTGAAGTCAATTAAACACTAAACGTCAAGAACCGAACGATTCTACAATAGAGGAATTCGACATTCAATTAAGATCATGCAACACATCAGATCATAGCTTTAGACTTCTACCGACAAATAATCACACCAAAACTCAAACTCCCCTACGACTAACATGAGCATTGTCCTCAATGATCAAGAGAGAGAGAGGATAAGGTGGAACGAATATACCGCGCGGTGAAGAAGAGAAGCCGGAGATGGGATCCCGGGTCAAGTAACCTGCTCAGGACGAGGACCTAAATCAGGGGTACCTGTATAAAACAAGGGAGGGCACACCGCTCAAACACAACCCATAGTTGACAAGATGAGAGTACGGATGAGATGTGTGATCCAACAACACGACAAGTTCAATGCCAGAAATGAAAAGAGAAAATAAGAAGTCAAAACACAACAAAACATGCAGTCATAAACAGAAATAAAAGAAAGGAAAAATCCAAAATCCTGAGAAGTGGTGAGTGATCCTGCAGCTCTCAGTGAGGTGGTGGTCGTGGGTGCCCAGGCCACTGGGACCAAGGATGGTAGCCGTCAAACGGGGGAGGCGGTGGAAAGACTACCCAAGTGCTGGAGGGGCCGGACTCAGAGTGGAAGCTCTCCTGGTAGTAGTAGGACTGATGCTGCTGCCAGTACTGAGAATGCTGAATCTGAGTAAGCTGGATACCCTGAAACTGCTGAACCTCATGCACCTGAGCAAGCTGCTGTCCATAGAACTGCTGGCTCTCAAAGTCCCTAGCGTTGTACGCCTCGAGGTCCTGAACTCTCCTGTTAAGATCCTGTATCGCTGCACTGTCTCTCCTCTGTCCCGCACGCATATCCTCCACTACGGTGGTGAGGCGACCCATCCCCGAGATAAGCTCATGAAGTGTAGTAGGGTCGATCTCTTCATCCTCCTCATCACTGTCATCATCTGAGATCCGACAAGTCGGAACCAGAAGGTCTGTGATCTGAGCTGTAGGAAGGACAATCCGCAAGAGAACTGGTCGAGGCTCGACAAATGCTGGAGCAGGACCAAAAGCATCAAGGCACTCATACCCACGCACCAACCTGGTCACAAAACCTCCTCCCAGCAGAACACCAGCAGTGTCATTAGCTTGCATCTGAAGGAGGGCTCCTAGCACTAAATCACCTAGATGCAGCTTGATGCCCCTCTCCAAACAATAAAAGAGAAACAAATCTCTGACTGAGACTACACCTGGAGAGGGGGATGACTTCCTGTGGGTGATGGAGTGCCGGAAGAAGTGATGAAGGAGCTTCAGCTTAGGCCGATTCACTTCGGTGACCTTGGATGAGCGAGCTGAATAACCTCTAGCCCTCGGTGCAATTTCCTTGAAGAATGCACTCTTGGCGTCCCCCCCAAGAGAAGATATGAGAGCCAACCCAGAGAGCTCGCCACTTTGAACCTCCGCCCACTCATAGAACCCAAGGCGGTATCCAAACTCGTCAATGGAGCACACACGCGCCATCCCGCCGAGCCTAAAGCGTACACAAACCTCACTAGTGGTCTCGTGACACTCCACGGTGAGAGTGCTCAAGAACTCCTTCGTAGGCCACTCATACGCCCTTTCGTCAACCTCCAAGAGCGGCCAAATACCGGCTCCATCAGCAAAAGTCTTCAAAGCATCCAACCAACCATCACGACTCTGCAACCCCTCAAAATCAAATCTACCCTGCCTCGCCACGGGCCATCTCGCCATAACCTGATAGCGACTGTAAGCCCGATCTCTGGGGTCGAAGTCGAAGATCCTCTGAACCACTGATTCAGGAGGGTCGACGCCACGAGGAGCTGGAGGTGGCGAAGGCGACCGTGGTGGAGGAGCAGAAGACTCCCCAGTCTGTCCTTTCCGCTTCTTGGAAGCTGGTGTCTTGGATCGCTTAGGGGCGGAGGATGAAGAAGTTGATTTACCCTTAGGAGGCATCCTGCAAAAGAAGTGCAAACAAAGATTCAACAAGAAGGGCACACTCCTGACACAAATTCTATCGAGGCGTCGAATCATAACACATGATCAAAACATTGAGCACAATATCGAGCACGATTCAAGATCATCACGTTCAAGTGCAACAACCTATGCTAGCAAAAATCAAATCATTGAAATCCACAGCTAAGCAAAAGGCATGCATCATGGATCAGAAACACGAATCAAGAACATATAAGCCTAAGTCCACACAATGCAAGGAGGAATGTACAAAAATAAATTAACGAGTGGTGATTAACCACACCCCTCCTCACACAAAGAATGGAATTCAGTCCCTGAATTCAGAACTTGCAAATCAAACCATAGACCATACTGAAACAGAGCAAGACAAAAGGCATAGACAAAAGCCAACATGATCAACCCCACAGAACTCCATAGCTCAAACACGCCAACACTCAAACACCTGCACATGAACACACACTCCCACCAAACAAAACAACAACACCAAAAGCTCATCAAGTCACATGCCAAGCCTACCAACATATCACCAACTGCCACCATTTAGTCCATCAAGCAACACTCACACCACTAATGTCCAAGCAACAAAATGGTAGCACCCTCATTAGCAAGCAAACCAACCCAAAAATGCACAAGCAAACAACAAAACCCCCTACCCAATCTGCTCATTCAGCAAACAAACCGCACCCAAACACCATTAGGCAAAGAACCACAAAATTCCCACCTTGTACAAAATCCACACAGCAAGGAATTAACCCCAACATTAGTCAAAGCACTTAGCCAACCCAAACATGAACACCAATCTGCCAGCTGAAGCAATGGACCCAAAAGAAAAGACAGAAAACCTGGTGGATTGGGCAGGCAGTCGGCGGCGGCGGCTGGGAAGGAGTGGCGGCGGAGCGGGATGGGGGAATAAGGCCGGCGGTGGCGGCTGGGTTGAGGGAAAGAGATGGCGGGGCGAGTGGAAGCTGGCGGCGGGCAGGCGGATGGGACTGGGCGGGTGGCTGGCGTACGGGCGGCTGATTGGCGGCTGGGCAGGAGTGGCGGGGGGACGGGTAGGTGAGCTGGCGGCGGCGGCTGGGGGGTGTCGGAGCGGTCGATTGGAGTTGGCAGGGGGTGGTCGGCGGCGGGTGAGTAGGCTGGTGTGGTGGCGGGCAGGAGCGTCGGCGGCTGGCGGTCGGCGGGCAAGTCGGCTGGGGTACGGGCGGCGGCGTCCGGAGCTGGCGTGGTGGTCGGCGGCTGGATTTGGAAAGAGAGTGAAAGGGTGGGGGTCGGGTGAGTCGAGGAAGGGGATAAGGGGGGGTGGGTGAACCAAAACCAAACCGAACAATGACTCAAACCAGAAAATCAAGTATCAACCGAGCCAACCACTAACCAAACCGAAAAAAATAAGGGTGAAATCAGGTGCACGCCGTGCAAGGGTGCACGGCGTGCAGGGTGCACGGCGTGCACCCCGGAGCTGAAAATTTTTTGTGATGCTCCTGGACAGCCCGTGCACAAACCGTGCACGGTGCACGGCTTGCATCATGCACGGCGTGCAGTGGTGCACGGCGTGCACCCCTCAGCTCAAAATCAAATTTTCACTTCGACGAAAAACGACCAAAACACCGCCAAATCAACCCAAAACGGACCCCGAACTTCAGAATTTCAACGCCTACGAGACCACAAAGGACACCACAACAACTCAAGGACCTTGAACACCACAAAAACACACAATCATGCAATCAAATCAAGGAGAAAAGACATGAAAAACACTCGGGTTGCCTCCCGAGAAGCGCTTGTTTAACGTCTTAAGCTCGACGAAGCACACGGACCAACTAAGTAAAACCATCCCAACTCATTACCTCTTTGAAATCGAAGTCATTACCTTCGCATGGCACACGGAACTTGAATTGAACCTTACCGACTTCGGGAGGTGTGAGCTCGGATTTCCCGGATGATGAAGTGTGAGCAATGGAGAAGGGGCCAAACCACTTGGAGTGAATTCTCTCATCGGGTGGCTTCTTAGTCTTGATAGTCTCACCCATTGGTGCGGCTTCCTTGCCCTTCTCGGGTGGCTTCTCCACACCTTTCTTCTTAGCCTTAGGTGGAGTCTTTTGAAGCACGAAAGGTGGAGCCTCCTTTACTTCATCCTTTTTCTCCTGCACATCACTAAGAGCAACACAACTCCGCAAGACTATGACGGACAAGGTTAGTGCTATTAGTAGCCGAAGTAAGCTCACGCGGATTCTTAGGATCATGATGACTAGCATAAGACAAAGTAAACTCCATGCCATTTGAACGGTCAAAGATCATGCATTCATTATCAACCCTAAGTGTAAGTTGACCACCGTAGACATCAATCAAAGCATGAGAGGTTGCTAAGAAAGGTCGTCCTAAAATCAAAGGCACATCGGTACCACCCATAGCATCTAGAATAACAAAATCCACAAGGAATTCAAAAGCACCAACCTTAACCAACACATCTTCGACAATACCACGAGGGGATGTCACAGATTTATCCGCTAATTGAACATTCATGAGGGTTGGTTTTAGTTTCCCTAGGCCTAGCTTCTTAAACATGCAATATGGCATAACATTGATACTAGCACCCAAATCGGCTAAGCCTCTACTTATTGCATGTTCACCAATAGTGCAAGGAATAGTAAAGCTACCTGGATCCTTAAGCTTTTCCGGTGGCCTCTTAGAGAGAATGGCGGAGCATTGTTCGTTGAGCTTTGCCGAAGTCACATCCGTAAGCTTGCGTTTGTTGGTGAAGATGCTCTTTCATGAACTTCGCATATTGAGGCATCTTTGTAATTGCTTCTCCAAAAGGCATTGTGAATTGCACCTTGTCAAGAATCTCAACAAACCTCTTGAAATCTTTTTCCATGGAATCCGGCTTCAAGCGAGAAGGATAAGGTGGTTTAGGCTTGTACGGAGGCACAACCGGTGCGGGAGGAGAGACCGGAGTGGCACTCGTCGTAGCCTCTTGAGAACCAACCGTATTGGTCATCTTAGAAGCTTCTTTAGCCTTGGCTCTTCTATCTTTAACCTCAATCTTATCCGTGTCATTATCGGAGACAACGTCTTCAACCAAAACATAGTCATCATCTTGAGCACTTACCACCTTAGGTATGGCATCTTGTACTTGCTTACCACTCCTCAAAGTTACCATCATAAGCTCCTCGGGAACCTTGGGGTTGACCTCGGTGTTGGAGGGTAAAGTACCGAGGGTCGCCCCGAGAGTGCCTTAGAAATATGTTTTAATTGGTTCTCCAAATTGGCAATTGAAGCTTGTTGATTCTTGATGAGTTGGATCATTGCCGCATTGGTGTCTTCTTGAGAGATCGAAGAACCACCCTCCTTATTTTGAGGAGGCTTGTTGAACCCAGGTGGTCCTTCACCTCTATGGTTGTACATTCCCGGTGGGGAAGGACCTTGGAAACCTTGACTTGGATGTCCACTTTGATTCCATTGATTTCCCCCTTGGTGCCCTTGACCTTGGGGTCCTCCTTGAGTCCCTTGGCTACCTTGGTTTAGGTTACTTCCTTGAGACCATTGGTTGCCTTGATAACCCCTATAACCTTGATAACCTCCTTGATTTCCTTGGTTGTAGCCCTTGCTATAACCACTACCTTGATTCCCTTGGCCTTGGTAACCTTGGTTAGACTTGTTGTACCAAGGTCGGTTATAGTTACCTTGATAGTTACCTTGGGGGCTGAAATTACCATGGAAACCTTGACCTTGTGCGAAGCTTACCTCCTCAAGGTCGCCTTGGTCAAGTTCAGGAGTGGCGGAAGGACAAGCACTAACATCGTGGCCTTGACCCCCGCAACCCTCACAACAAAATACCGAAGCAACCGGTGGATTACCCACATGAGATGATTGAACCTTGGAGGGATGCTTAGGCATGCTTAGGTTACTTACTTGTGAAGCCATGGCGTCGATCTTAGACATAAGGAGAGCGATCATTGGATCATCTTCATCTCGATGTCCCGGTAACTTATGCTTCTTCCCATAGGTGGATGAATCCTTTGGTGCATCAACACTTACGGACCGAGAGTCATAGTGCGTGTCACTTCCATACTTAGACTTAGGAGGTTGTTGTCGAGACCAACTCCTTGTCTTGTTGGCCATCTCCGCGAAGAGTTCTAGAGCATCTTCGGGAGTGAGCATCCTTAAGTCACCTCCGGCGGCTTGGTTGATCATCCTTGTATTCTCAAAATCAAGGGACCTAGCAAAGATGTCCGCCAAGCTCCATTCGGCGAAGTTATGATGAGGACAAGACCGAAGAATGGCTTGGAACCTATTCCAAGTCTCATGGAAGAGCTCTCCCTTGTGTTGTATGAAGTGGTTGATGCGGTCTCGGATTGCATCCGTCATATAGGGAGGAAAGAATTCTTCAAGGAAAGCTTCGGCTAGGCCCTCCCATGCAGTGAATGTTCTACTTGGTTGGTTCTCCAACCAAGACTTGGCTCGACCTTTGAGTGAGAAGGGGAAGAGTCGGAGTCGTATGCAATCCGGGTGAACTTGGTCATTCTTAACCGTGTCACATATCTCCAAGAAGTCCTTGAGATGCCTAGATGGACATTCACCATCAATGCCATTGAACACCACTCCATTTTGAACCATTTGGATCATATTAGGCTTGAGCTCAAAGTTCCTAGCATTGACGGGTCTTCGAACAATGCTAGAGGCTGCCCCTTCAAGAGTAGGACGAGCATAATCCGCCAAGGTACGTCTTGCACCCCTTTGTGAGCGATCATCATCATTAGTGTGGTGTGAATGAACCGATTGGTCATCGTCATCCCCATGTTGAGACATAGTGTGGTGTGAGATGCGATCAACTTCTTCTTCTTCAACTATAGGAGGTGAGGAAGTGGTAGGTGACTTGAGCACTTGTTCTAGTCCTTGGATTCGTGCTTGAAGACGAGCTGAACGCCTCATGCACTAACCCAAAATCTCCTTCAAACAAGCACAACAAACACACCCGAGTAATACAACGATGCGGGATAACAAAACCAAACAACAAGTAAAAGGAAGCAAAAACTAAATTGGAAGGAAGTGAATAGATCGGTCCACTACTAAGTGCTTTCAAAGGATTGAGAAACTCCCCGGCAACGGCGCCAAAAACTTGATAGCACTAACCCAAAATCTCCTTCAAACAAGCACAACAAACACACCCGAGTAATACAACGATGCGGGATAACAAAACCAAACAACAAGTAAAAGGAAGCAAAAACTAAATTGGAAGGAAGTGAATAGATCGGTCCACTACTAAGTGCTTTCAAAGGATTGAGAAACTCCCCGGCAACGGCGCCAAAAACTTGATAAAACGGGTTTACCAAGGTCGTATTCCTCGGGGTTCTCTCAATGGCCTCTACTCACATTCCTCGTAGACGGTCTATTCATTTGAAAAGAGTTTTGATTTGAAAAAGATATTAAAAACTTAAAGGAGACTAAAAGGAAGAAAGACAAATAAAGCGGTGCAAATCAAAGACAAAGAGGTTCTCTTGGTGGGTAGTTTCATCATGCTCAAGATTACTAATTGAACAAACAAGCCAATTAAGATCGAGTTTGCATTCGGATGACCATGCATTTCACTCAAATAGACTCGATGCACTCTCGTAGCACCTAATCCCTATCCTAATACCACTCCATTTAGGCTCTCGCTCTCAAGCTAAGTGAACAAAAGGATGCATTCTAAGTGTTTGATGAAATGCCAAGATACAAGACCCTCTCTTAAGACTCTATGACCACAAGGCTAGGCACAACACTCTCATATCAATGCCCTAACACTAAGAGATTCACCAAAAAGCCTTTTTAAACTCAATTGAATGAAAATCCACATGCACACCAAGTGTTCGATAAAATGCCCAAGAGAGAAATCAAGCGAAAAAGGTTGAAATAAGATGATCTAATCTCTTAGAACACACTCACTTCAATCCCTAGACCTACAATCTATGCAATCCAAGCACTCTCATGCATCAAATTACAATGAATGGACCAAATTAAGCAAACATGGCATAAAATGGCATTAAGAACAAGTCTAGGAATCATCCTCATACAATCAAGATCAATCATGGCAAGTTCTATACAATCATCCCTCTATCATAGCACAACTATTCTACCCATCCAAGATGAACCCTAGAAAATCAGCCACACATGGCCAAGGGAGTAAAGAGAAAAGGAGGAAGAATGGTCACCAAGAACCCCATGGATGAATCCTTGAGATGATCTTCCCTTCTCCACTTGTAAGCACTTCTCCCAAGGTTTGTTGGCTTCAATCCTAGCTCCAATGGCTTCAAAATGCTCCAAAAACGTGCTCTAGGGTTTGAGGGTTCGTGGAAATGTGTTTGGGGTTCAAGAGATATGATAGAATTGCCCAAAATGGCCAAAATCAAGAGTATTTATAGTGCAGGGGACAGTGCACGGCGTGCATAGTGCACGGCGTGCACCCCTGCACGGCGTGCACATCTGCACGGCGTGCACCCCCTGCACTCTGCAGAAGACCCGATCTTGCAAGGCTCACATCTCCCTCGTCCGGACCTCCAAATGACCTCCCGTTTGCTCCTATGCGCTCCTTGTTATCCGTACTTTGAAGCCAGAACCTGAAAATGCACAGAGCAGCTCCAATAGCCCACGAATTTTGGCTCCGAAGTGGCAACCGGACAACAAAATGACACTTAGCACAAAAATTCAATAAACGCATATAAATCATGTCATTTCGCGAATAAATACGGGCATATCATAGGTCATTCATAAGCTTAAAATGCACTGATTAAAGTCACATCAAACCACAACTTACAAGATATTTCAGAGTTAATTCAGAAAGTCAGTTCTTTGTTCCCTTTCAAGTCTTTGCTCGTTGTTGCTAGGCTTAGGGTTTATGTTTATCGTAACTTGAGGTATTCACCCTCAACTGCGTGGCACCATTCAAGTTAGACACTTCGTGTTCCTAGCTATATACAACTAGCGTGTCCAAGTACGCTCTACCGGCACAAGGCTGACTTGTTGTTGCTGAACATCAACTTACGATGGTTAGGGTCGCTGCCTATGCCTATAGATGGTTCACATCAAGGGTTATCCTCACACGTGGTCGATGATGTGAACCGCTGCAACCGTGGGCAGACGACCCTAACCACCGCAAGTTGAGACGTGCAACGAGGTAGAAACCTTCGAGAACCGGGGCGGAAAAGTACTTTGAACCGTCGGCTATATAACAGCCGGGAACCAAAAGTGTCCAGTCGAAGACGCCACGCCAAGAGATGGATGCTCTTGATGATAAGTTGATCCTTCAGTATCGCGTCATGCAGATACAATAAGGGTTCAGAACAAAGTTCTTTCAAAGGGGGTTTATTTCATAAAAGTTGTGTCTACAAAGGGAGGCCGACGGCCTCTATTTATAGGTGAGGGAACAAGCTCTCTCCCTAAACACTACTTCTAATTAATAATAAAATAAAGAGTCCTTCTCCTAAAAAGACTCCTAAAACCCGTAAACAAGTCCTACTAAAAAGGAAAAACAATTAAATAGTCTTTAAATCCAAGAATCCAACTCAAAATAGGAATAAAATTCTTAAAACCCTAAACCGGCGGTTTTAGGGTTTTCCTAGTCTGGGTGGGATTAGGACTCGGCGGGCAGCCGATCTTCGGGCCGGGCCTTTGCTCGGCTCCGGGCTTCTTCTTCTTCAATGGCGGGCCTTCGTCGGGCCTTGGGGCCTGATCCTCCAGGCTGGTCCAAGGACTAGGGCCTTGCCAAAAGGCTTGGTCCACACGGCGTCCATTCCCATAAAATAATCCCGATCGGCCCGACTCTCGGTCTAGGGCTCGGGGCGGGGCCTGTTTGGGAACTTCTTCATTTCTGCTCGGGGCTTCCTCTCCTAGCTTCGGGCATCGCCTCAGATAGCTCCATACGTGACTCTCATGGGCTAGGTGAAGTGACTCTCATGGGCTAGGTGAAGTGACTCCGGGCAGCCGACCGGCTGCCAATGCCTACTCTTACACCCCGCCGGGGTCACCCACAAGGGCAAAGGCCTTAGTGCCTTATAAGAAGCGCTCAGAACCTCACCAGCACCTTAAGATAAACCCTTAGAGGTTTACCAAGCCCCAGCAGGTGGTGAGGTTCAAGTACAGCCCTACCCGAAGAGCTCAGCAAGCACGGATGAGCGTTCGGACCCAACCGGCCCTAACTTGGGGCCCGGCGCCCATAGCGGCCAAAGAGCCTAGCTTGGCCGGCACTTCAGGTACTAAGCCTAATAACCCAGGAGGTGCTACACAACCCTGAGATCCTCTAGAGGCCTTCTTGGAGGAACGGCGATTGAAGAAAGCCCAGCCCCGACCTGAGGGACCTCCAGTCGGCCCTACCCCGAGCACTCCTTCGGCCTTAGCACCAAGGCTAGGGTTCCAAGAGCTCAAGGACCGGATGCTGACCTTAGGGGAACCTCTAAGGACCTTCCTAGACAACTGGGATAAACAGGAAAGGCCCGGCCTGAGCTTATCCGGAGAAGGCCCGAAGACAGGCTGCACCCGGGCACCAGCCTCGGCCTCAGAAGGCCCCAACCGGGCCCCAGCACCGAGCCAGCAGGGGACTCAGCCCCTGAGAGGTTTAGCACCCGCCCTCAGCTCCACACAAGGCCTAGAGCCAAGCCTAGGAGCTGCCAGCCTAGGAACCACGAGGGAAATGGAGGAAATGAGGAAATGGGAAGACAACCGAACGGGCAAGTCGAACAAGAACCCCGGAGGCCGACCGGCATCAGCATCAGACCCGCCGAAGCCCAACTCAAGAAGCCCCGGTCATCACCCAGCCCGAGCAGCCGCCGCCGCCGCCAATTCCACGCTCGATAGCAAAGGCGGCGCCGACATTCCTAATCTGGCCCGTGCGTGAGGAGCACACCCGACCGGACCTGCTGGATCCGCCGAATTAGGGTTTTAGCCGGCTCTTGTATTATTTTAGTCTTTTTAGTATTTTATTCCGACTAGTGTCGATTCTTTAGGAGCAAGTAAGTCATTTTATTCTATTTAGGACTCTCAGTTATTATTTTATTATTTTAGAGTTATTTTTCGAGTAGGAAACGTGAGCCTATTCACGATTTCCCTCACCTATAAATAAGACGCTTCGGCCTCATTGTAAACTCGAACCCCTTTGAATCAATTAATCAAATAAGAACTTTGTTCTCTCAATTCTTAGTTTTATGCTGCGTGCATAGCTTAGAGTCGGTATTATCAACAGAAGTATTCCCCTTCTGTCGCGGAGCCATTCCTGGACACTTAGGGTTCTCGGTCAATCACGGCCGACGGGTCCAAGTACTTTCCCGCCCCCGGTGCCAACGGTGATCAAGCGAAGGTTCAAGACTTGTGGTGGTTAGGGTCGTCTGCCCACGGTTGCGGCGGTTCACACCACTAGGGTCGGGCCAGGGGTGGTGCCTTGGAACCAGGTGCTCCAATTCTCCTCAGGACTTGGCGCCGGGTCGGTCTTGGGTGACCATCCCTTTTGGGCCAGGTGCTCTTGGGCTCTCTTGCTCTTATACTCCAGGAATTCCTCCAGAGGGTCTCTGGAGTATGCTTCATCTTCAAGGTCCTTGGAGAGGAGGTTAGGATCCGGCCGGGGCTTACCTTCAGCTCCAGGGTTGCTACACTCGGCCAGCAGCATGGCTTGGTGTGGCATTTCTTCCTCCTGAGCTTTCCTACCTGTAGAGGGTGGCCTTAGCCTGTATCTTATCTCATACCTGGGCTTGGGGTCTTGTAGGTGGCCTTCCCTTGGCTCTATTCGCTTCTTGTAGGGCCCTAAGGTTCTTCCTTGGACGGGTGACCCTAGTGGAGTGTATGAGTACTTACGGATACTTGGGCAGTCGGGTTGGGTCATATCAGTCGAGAAGCAAGGGTACACCCGAAGTAGTAGAGAAAAAATTTGATCGGCCTATGGTGACCGTTGGATGGCATGACCACTACCCGAATACTACATTGCTGAACCTCGTGGCACCCCTTTCTGATCACTCACCTCTCCTACTGGATACGAAAGGGGAGACAATGAATTGGAAACCTCGCCACTTCCGTCAAAAAAATGCTTGGCTTCTTGAGCGGACCATTAAAAGGGTAGTGGAATAGGAGTGGAGAGGATTTTGCATCTTAGGCATCCTAGACAAACAGAAGGAATGTGCAAAGATTCTCCTGGAGTGGGGTAAGCGGCACCGAGCAAGGTTTAAACTGAATAAAAGAGGGTAAGGAAAATCTAGAGCGACTTAGAGAAGCTAACACGGCTGAGTTGGCAATGGAGTTTGAGGAATGTCGGAAGGAGGTGATGAACCTTCTTGAGGTGGAGAAGAAATACTGGAAGTGATAGCTACAGTTTTAGCGGGATCAAATAACTAATCTACCAAGGCAGACTAGATCGTATTCTACTCGAGGTCTCTTCTTCTTATCTACTCATATATGTTGGCAAATTACTCAGGTTTAAACACGTTGTGCGTGGTGTGAGTTCCATGACTTCTAATCTAATAAACAAAGGAAAATAAAAGACAGAAAGATTAAAAAGTGACTAACGAGAAGATAGACAAACTTAGATTTTGAATCCCCCTTAGATCACTAGGGCAACAACAATCACAAGACTAGCGGCTTTCAATTCCTATTCATTCAGTTCTCAAACACCACCATAACTCCTTACCCTTAGGTTTAAGACTGGCGAACGTTCGCTCTATCCGATCTAACTACCAAGATTAATTAGCTGCCCGAGTACGGTCGCTTCTTGCAACGACAAAACTAACTGGTGCAATTACTAGTGATTCATGAGTTACTCTTGAAGCGGATTAACCCTAACTGATTCCTACGAAAGGCACCCTCCAATGAATAGGTTAATTGGTTGAATTAATGTTCTAAAGTAAGGCGAACGTTCGCTCTATCCTTATCTTAACAAGAACTAAACTAGGTGATCAAGGAAGATAAGTTTATCAGCCAAAGTAAGGAAGCTGTCTGGCGACTAACCCTAACTTGCACAAACCTAATCTAGGCGATCAACCAGAAAAGAAACATAAACAATCAAGAACAAAACAACCATGCAAAGAGAAACTGACTGAATTTCGAATCTAATTACCGCCAATCCGTGACCGCTTTAAAGCCCTGGCTCACTTAGGGTTTATCTAATCTAAGCTCTACGAGTTTAGCTACTCATATTAGATCCAAGAGAATGAAAGACAAACAAGGAATACATCTCAGGTAGGAAGAACAGAGAAGAACTGTAAAACTTAATTTGATGAATCCGTGAAGCTTCAATCTCGACGATCTTTAATTCTCAGCTCCGAGCTCTCCGGGGTGGAAGGATGGCTTCTTGATCTCTCCACGGATCTTCAAACTCTCTCTAAACTCTATCTATCGACCCTAGAGTCGGCTGACTCTCAAAAGTCTAATGTGTGAATAGTTGTTGGAATGATTGATGTCTCCCTTCTCTGTGCCGCTGCAACTCTTTAAATAAGATTGATTAGGGTTTCCAACTCTGCTTCGAAAAATAAGGAACTTTTCGGTGAAAGTTTTCGCCGAAAACTTTAGTTCAAAGCCTTCTGTTTCCTTCGTCAATTTCTTCATAACTTTTTGGCGAAAACTTTAATAGTTTTCGCCGAAAACTTCAGTGTAATTCAGCTCACTCCGCCTGTGAGTTTCTTAAGATATTTTCGACAAGAATTCTGTTGGGTTCTCGCCGAAAACCTTGTACTGGGCAGTTGGAATTTCGGTTCTGACTCTGGTTTGATTTTTGGTTTGATTCCGGTTCACTCCTTGAGGTCTTGAACACGTTCGTGGTTAACGTATTTGACGGCAAAAACCTGTGCTTTCACAAAAACACTAGAAAACCATCAAATAGACCCAAAAGGGCCAAAGTAACCAAATCGGTAAGAAATAGGGCAGTTGAGTGAATATTCGCTATTTTACCCCTAAAACGACGTTTCAAGCAAGGGAATGTCGCTTAAATGAGGCTGAAAATCACGTCAAATCGAGTTTCATCAAATACCCCACACTTAAGCTTTTGCTTGTCCTCAAGCAAACTGAACTAGAACACACTCAAATTCACAAATGACACAAGATTAAACTGAGATTCAATTCTAACAATTTGGTTTAGACTGTTCGACGCAGAAAAAGTGACCACACATGCAAGGACATCAACCAAACAAGTTTTTCGATCTCACTAATTTCTACACACTTCAAGTAGTAGTTTTAACAAAGCTCGTTTCTTGGCAAAACAATTAATCACAGTTAACCGACTACGATAACACCAATTCTAATAAAAAAGACTTTAAAGCCATGATCTGGACGCGGAGGTAGGAAAAGTGACGTGGCTATCGACTTGACTTCATCCGCCTCTAGATCTGTACGTTACATGTTATAGCTAGGACCGATTTAAACATTGATTTCTTTCAAGATTTAAACTTACTCCATTGATCTACTACATACTAGTGCTCGATACCGAACACTTCACTTAGGTGTTCGGACCTGCCTAGCTCACAATATTTGTGCCTATGCTAGTGCTCAACCCGAACACTTCACTTAGGTGTCGGGCTTGCCTAGCTTTATTTTCAGCACTTTAAAGAACTTAACATTAATTTGAACAACTCAATTACTTGATTTAACCATTTAGCCACTTAATCCTAGCTAGTTATAACTTTTTACACAAGATTTCGAATTGGATTTCCACCTAATCTCAAGCCACAATCACAGGTGAACAAGTATGGAGTGAAAAACATGGGAGAAGCTAGCACTTATCATCTTAGAATGGTGTTATCGAGCTTTGTTATTAACAAGTCAATTAATTCAAATAATTCAAGTTTCAACTACCGAAGTGATTTATGATCTATTCTGACCTAGACTCATTTAATATCAGTTCCGACACGTTGGTTACAGGTTCTAAGTGGAACAGTCTAGACGTCATTGTGAAAAATTGAAGTCAATTTAACATCAAAAGTCAAGAATTGAGCAATTCTATGCTAGAGAATTTCAAAATTGAGCTACAAAATCAAAGAAAGTCAAGCAAGATCATGCATAATCCTAGAATCCTACCCCACACTTAAACGGTTCTATGTCCTCACAGGAATAAACTAGAGTAGAGAGATACGAAGAACCTGGAGAATGATGGTCGATGTAGGGGATGAACACGGATAGCCCGGGGCGGAGCGGAGTAGTTACTCAAGATCCTACAAAACAAAAACAACAAAAAGATCAAAAGGATACCGGGACAAGTGTCCCGGATCCACACAGAGTAAAAGTCGAACAAAGAAGGTTTAGGGAATTTTGATTTTGTTTTTTTTAAAGGCACAAATTCACGACACAACACTCCTAGAGAATTCTAGATCATCTAAGTTCAATCAGATCAGCAAAAATCACACCGAAACAGTAAGCATGCAAAACGAGGTAGACCAGAATTAAACTCGTCGAAATTCAACAATCAGCATGTCAAAACATTCTAAATTGAAAACCCAACAACTAACCTTGAAGACATGACTCAAGAAAATGGATGGAAAGTGACGAAGTTGGCCAAAAAGTGAAAAGCTTATTTCGGGAATAACCGGAGCTACAAAGCTCCGATTTCGGTGATCAAGTATGCGTTGGAATCAGAACAAAAAAAAGGGAAAATGAATTTTGAAGAACAGACACAAATTTTTTGGCGAAAACTTTCTTTGAAAACACACAAAATAAACAGACGCTCACTGTTTGAAAAAGAGAGAAAGAGTTCTCGCCGAATAATTATTTAAAACCCCCCATTTTTTCAAAAACCTAATAGAAAACAAATCAAAATGAAAGGAAATTAAACTGACACTTTGGCTCCCCTGAACCTGATTCCAATGACTAAAAGACTGACTCGATAAATTTAAAACGGACTCCAACCGTGGGTTTCCTCCCACGAAGCGCTCTCCTTTAACGTCCTTGAGCCGGACGGTGCCTGTTAGGACCCCAACTTAGGAGTTCCTTGAAGTCAATCGTCTTCTTTAAGGCTAGCGGTTGAGTGCCATGTAGCATTCCAGAAGGGTGATGCAGCCGGTAGTGCTCCAGTAGATCGTGGTTTTGTTTGGATGACCAGTTCTTCTCGAATTCTCCTACTAGAGGAGGAAAGAGGTAGTACGGTGTGGCATGATCAATGAGCTCCATCTTCTCCACTTGATGATCATCTCAGAGGTCTCTCGGGATCGAGTAATGTACACTTCCAAATCCTTGACGTATTCGATTCCCGCGTGCTCATCTCTGGCTTGATCTATAGGTTGGCTTGGCGGAAGCTCAATTGAGGATATCTCCTCGATTTCTTTGTGCTCCTCTTCAGCTTCAACTTCAAGATGGGTGAATTCCATGCTTTCAAGATAGACGAGCTTTCATCAGCCACCACCGCCAAGAATTCTTCATCGGATTCCTCTAGCTCATAATAGTCATGGACGGACTCATCTTCTTCTTCGAACATCTCCTGAGCGTGTTCTTCCATTAATTGATTTGGTTGTTCGAGCTTGATGTCCATCGTGATATGAGCTTGTAGCTTCAACATGAGATCATCCAAGGCGGATTTTACTCTTACCGTCTGTTGTCGATGCTGATGAGCCGGTGTATACATCTCTTGGTGAATTTGCTGGTGGTGTGTTGCTTCTGGCTCTTCTTCGAAACGCTCTTGAGCATCTTCTCCCATCAATTGCACTAGTCGCTTGAGCTTGGCGTTCCTTGCATCAGCAGCTTGTCGCATTGACTGGAGTTTGTCCAAGGCAGATTGGGTGCTTGCCATCCATTGTTGATATTCATAAGTGTGTAAATCCATCTCTTGGGGTTCCTCAATATACGGTGCTTCATTGACGTACTACTCTTGGTACTGGTCATCCCACCTATAATCCTGCATAATCAAAACTCAAAAGCACTACCAGGTAAATCATGGAAATATGGAGGGAAAATAAATGGTAAGGCGGAAAGGTAGAAGAATAATTTACCAACTCTTCTTTCAAACAATTAGAAGAGTCCCCGACAACGGCGCCAATTTGATAGCTACAGTTTTAGCGGTATCAAATAACTAATCTACCAAGGTAGACTAGATCGTATTCTACTCGAGGTCTCTTCTTCTTGTCTACTCAAATATGTTGGTAAATTACTCAGGTTTAAACACATTGTGCGTGGTGTGAGTTCCACGACTTCTAATCTAATAAACAAAGGAAAATAAAAGACAGAAAGATTAAAAAGTTACTAACGAGAAGATAGACAAACTTAGATTTCGAATCCCCCTTAGATCACTAGGGCAACAGCAATCACAAGACCAACGGTTTTCAATTCTAATTCATTCAGTTCTCAGACACCACCATAATTCATTCATTTCTTTTCTGGTGAACGTTCGCTCAATCCGATCTAACTACCAAGATTAATTAGCCGCCCGAGTACGGTCACTTCTTGCGATGACAAAACTAACTGGTGAAATTACTAGTGATTCATGAGTTACTCTTGAAGCGGATTAACCCTAACTGGTTCCTACGAAAGGCACACTCCAATGAATAGGTTAATTGGTTGAATTGATGTTCTAAAGTAAAGCGAACATTTGCTCTATCCTTATCTTAACAAGAATCTAAACTAGGTGATCAAGGAAGATAAGTTTATGCGCCAAAGTAAGGATGCTGTCTGGCGACTAACCCGAACTTGCCAAACCTAATCTAGGCAATCAACCAGAAAAGAAACATAAACAATCAAGAACAAAACAACCATGCAAAGGAAACTGATTGAATTTCGAATCTAATTACCGCCAATCCGTGACCGCTTTAAAGCCTTTGCTCACTTAGGGTTCATCTAATCTAAGCTCTACGAGTTTAGCTACTCATATTAGATCCAAGAGAATTATAGACAAACAAAAATACATCTCAGGTAGGAAGAACAGAGAAGAACTGTAAAACCTAATTTGACGAATCGGTGAAGCTTCAATCTCGACGATCTTCAATTCTCAGCTCCGAGCTCTCCGGCTGGAAGGATGGCGTCACGATCTCTCCACGGATCTTTGAACTCTCTCTAAACTCTATCTATCGACCCTAGAGTCGGCTAACTCTCAAAAGTCTAATGTGTGAATAGTTGTTGGAATGATTGATGTCTCCCTTCCCTGTGCCGCTGCAGCTCTATAAATAGGATTGATTAGGGTTTCCAACTCTGCTTCGGAAAATAAGGAACATTTCGGTGAAAACTTATAAAATTTTCGCCGAAAACTTTAGTTCAAAGCCTTCTGTTTCCTTCGTTGATTTCTTCATAAATTTTCGGTGAAAACTTTAATAGTTTTCGCCGAAAACTTCAGTGTAA
This sequence comes from Linum lewisii, assembly GCA_034768395.1. Classification (NCBI taxonomy): domain Eukaryota; kingdom Viridiplantae; phylum Streptophyta; class Magnoliopsida; order Malpighiales; family Linaceae; genus Linum; species Linum lewisii. The sequence goes on from CM068299.1 coordinate 38,889,767, forward strand.
TTCAGCTCACTCTGCCTGTGAGTTTCTTAAGATATTTTCGGCGAGAATTCTGTTGGGTTCTCACCGAAAACCTTGTACTGGGCAGTTGGAATTTTGGTTCTGACTCTGGTTTGATTTCTGGTTTCATTCCGGTTCACTCCTTGGGGTCTTGAACACGTCCGTGGTTACGTATTTGACGGCAAAAACCTGTGCTATCACAAAAATACTACAAAATAATCAAATAGACCCAAAAGGGCCAAAGTAACCAAATCGGTAGGAAATAGGGCAGTTGAGTGAATATTCGCTATTTTACCCCTAAAACCACATTTCAAGCAAGAAAATGTCACTTAAATAAGGCTGAAAATCACGTCAAATCGAGTGTCATCAGGAAGCAATGCGCTAAGAATTTCTAGATGAAAGGCGGGAATAAAAACACCTGTTTCTTTCATGCTATAGCCACTGCTAGAAAGAAGAGAAAAAAATCGACGATGTTGAAAGATGAGAATGGCGTGAGGATTGAAGGAAAGGAAGCACTAGGGGTCCTCACAAAAAATAAGTTTTCTAATATTTTCAGTGCAGGTGGTTTTGCAGTGGTTGTGGGTTTTGCTCAAGGTAGGTAAGGTTGTGTGATCTTGGGGGAAGGAAAGCTCGGTTTACCCATGTGAGTAGCGTCGATAAGTAGTTCTGATGTGAGGAATTACAATCTGACCTAGTTGAAATGAAGGATGAATGGATTTGAAGAGTTGAAATGGATTAAGTAAGTGTTGTGATTACTCGGTGTATGATGTGTTATGTGTGGTTTGACTTGATTAGATATTCGGTTGACTAGGTGGCTAGAATGAGGGTCTAATTTCATGAATGTGCATATGTAACATGGCGTGTATACATTGATGTGATTATTGGAACTGTGGAATGTTGGATGCAGGAGGATGATGCCAATGAAGTATCTTCCGGAGAATGGACAAACAAGCACTACAAAAAAAGCTAGTTTAGCGTCGCTTATTGTGAAAGGGTTTAGCGTCGGTTGATGTCCGACTGACGCTAAACAATTGACTAACGTTTGACTAATGGTTAAGCGCCGGTCGACTATTGAACGATGCTAAAAAAGTGATTCTAAACCCGAGTCTGGTCCAAACCAATGACCCAACCCACCCAAAATTTAGCGTCGCTTTTTCGAAATAGAATAGCGTTGGTCGCAACCGACGCCATTCTCATAGGTTATTTGACGTCGGTCATCGACAAACGCTAAATACCTAACCTATTTAAACCCCCTGAACAGATGGAAATTTCATTTTACAGTGTTCAGTTTTTTCAACTCTCTCTCAATTCTCTCAACTCTCTCAACTCTCCTCCTTTTGCTTGTAAAGTATGTATTTTGTTATTTCAATATCGTATTTTATTTAGTTAGTGAATTAGGTAGTTATAGTTTTAGTGATAGTAGTTAGTTAGTGAAATAATTTGTGAATATATTGTAGCGTATTGTTAGGTTGTGCATTTATTTGTTTGTGAATTAATGAATTAGGGTTTTCATATTATTAGCTAGTTAGTGAAATAATTTGTGAATATATTGTTTTGTATTGTTAGTTAGTAAATTAATTTGTTTCTGAATTAGTGTGCATCATTAGTTAGTGATTTAAATTGTGGTTAATTGGTAGGTGTAACTCCATTTGATGTAGGAGCAGCGGTGACGCCATCGACCTTGGTTCTAGGTATGTATATATTAATTTGAACTCTGTAATTTTTTTTAGCATTATTATGCAGTGTCATTCGATATAATTTAACTTAATTTTAAATTTATGATTACTAATTGTGTCGTAACTTAATCAATGACCGGGCCTTCTTGTTGCTGGATCATCTTCTCTCTTTACCCTCATTTCTCCTTGTTTCGCATCATCATCCTAGGTGTACGATATGCATTTTTTGCAATTTTCATCATATTGTAATGGATTGTTGAACATTGCTGAGTTAGGGTTCAATGACATTGAACATAATATTCGTTACAAACTCTTGCTATTGCTTTTTATAATATATCAATTTCTTCAAACCTAATTCACATAATTACCACTTATGATGAATTGACGAACACCTTTTATTTATGAATGCAAATTTTTATTCATCAAAAGGAGTGGAATAACCATACAAGAGTCTCAAAACTTTTAACCTAAAACCTGAGAAAAAAGCTAAAAGCTATATATACATTCTAATATGTCCTACATCCATACGCCCTTTTGCAAAACTTAATTTCCCATCGGATGAGTTCCACAATAACAGAAGAATCTCGCTCCTTCCCAGAGAAGAATCTCTTACAACGCTTGATCCAAATGATGCTCACCATCGACCTCCAAAGTAGTCGCTTCACTTTCACTTTGACTGAATTGCCCGTCCAGGTCCTGGCCTCTTCTAGCACAACATCCCAACCAAGGCCAATAAGCTCCAGCATTAATCTCCCCACCACATCAGCCGAGTAACTACACTCACAGAAAATATGGGCACGACTCTCTACACCCAACTTACACAACAAGCAAACGGGATCAACTAACCCACTTTCCAATTTTGCCTCTCGTGCTAATCCTGTCAGATATGATGAGCCAAGCAACAACACATCTACGAGGAATAACATATCCAGTCCACACAAGATCGTACCAAATAACCTTAGGTTGATTTGGCCTAATATCTTGCCAAACCTTTTGAATTTTGAAAGTTGACATTGCATCCCCTCTAGAGATGGATACCATCATGTGCCCTCGAATAATAGGGACTAATAACGCCCATGAGCTTCTGAGTTGCTGCCAATGCCACGATCCAGCCTTCCCATTAAAGTCCCAGAAGTCAACTTGCTTAATCCTGTACTTATGTATCCATGCTACCCAGAGAGAACCTAACGCATAATCAAGTTCCATGTGTGCCTCACCAGGTTAGCTTGATTCCTGGACCACATTTCACGGAAGCCAATCCCCCCTTCTTCCTTTGGATAAGCAAGATGAAACCAAGCAACCTTCGATCTTCCCCCATCCATCTTACCCCATAAGAAGCAATTACACATAGTCTCAACTTCTTTGATGAAGGCATGTGGAAGAGCAAACACCGACATCCAATACTGCATCAAACCACCTACTACAAATTCAATCAATTGAACTTTGCATGCATACGAAAGGAGCTTAGATCTCCAATCATTCAACTTCTTTGTAACTTTATCCAAAATAGACTTGCAATCCCCTCTTCTCAATTTCCCTGCAGTTATTGGGATTCCCAGATACCTAAATGACATATCTCCTTTCTTAAAACCAGAGGCTGCAACAATATCTTGCTCTAATCTAGCACTCACCCCTGCAATATATATCACATTTGTCTGGATTAAAACAAAGTCTAGAGCAAGCTTGGAAAGAGGAGAGAATCTTTGTGACCTGCTTAACCGCATCCGTAGAAGCCTTTGTGAAAACCAAAAGGTCATCTGCAAAACTCAAATGAGTAAGGCAGATGCCTTTACATTGTGGATGCATATAAAATCTCTTTTCCTGCACAACTTTATCAAATAAGGAAGTAAGGACTTCCATTGAGAGAATGAACAGATAGGGTGAGATGAGATCCCCCTGTCGAAACCCACTCTTTGCAGGAAAGTACCCAACCAACGTACTATTAATATTGACAAAGACCATGGATGAATCAAAACAGAGCCGAATCCAAGTAATAAACTTATCTGTGAGATTTATACTATGCAGGACAACAACAATGAACACCCACGCTAACACTCCATCTTCCCCCTCTAGGGTTTTAGAGATTAACCCTGCAAACTTTCAAACCCTTCTTGCTTGACTTGTTCTCCTTCATCTGATTCTTCTTCTTCTTCCTTCTTCTCATCTTCTTCATCATCTGTCTATATTCCTCCTTCTCTTATCACCATCGTCCATTGATTAGGGCAGTCCCTTGAGATATGTCCCCTACCTTGACATTTAAAGCATACAATTCCACTGGGACGTGGGTTAGAGATTTGAACCTTAGAAATAGGTGGAGTAGGTGTTACCCGTGGTGCCGAATCCCTAGGGTTAGGGTTTGGCGGTGAGCTGGGGCCTTGGGGCTGTTCAAGCTTCCATGGGGCTTGGCTTACACTTGAGCCTCCTCTCCACTGGGTATTGGTTGGTCTTCTCGTGTAGCCCTTCTTCAACTCTCTCTCCACGCGGTTAGCTAGGGCTGTGAGATCCTCGTAGTCAATATAGTTAAGTATATTGACTTGGTGCATGATTTCGGGGTGTAGCCCACCCACAAACCTGGCTATTCTTCTCTGAGGTCGAGCCTGGCTACCAACATCTCCATCTCCTTGGTATATTGCTCCACGAACATGGTGTCTTGCTTTAGGATTCGGAGAGAGGTGTGTAGGTCTCGGATATAGGATCCCGGAAGAAACCTCTTCCTCGTCTTCCTCTTGAGATCTCTCCACGACTCGATGGGGGCTTCCTGATGAGCCCCCTGTTCCTTGGACACGCCCCGAACTACCTTTCACCCGTAGCCAATCTAAGTCCTTTAAAGAATGGCTATCCCTCTACATGAAGACTTGGAGCCAGGAGAGACACGAAGAGGATGCTGACCGAATTAGCCGATCCGAATACACCCTGCTGACCAACCAAGCAGTCCCCCGGCCGGCCGACCAGGCAACAAATATAGCGCACGGGCACCCCGAGCGGCACTCGGCATCGGCCCAACACCAGGCCCAAGCCCTGGGAGGTTTAGCACCCGCCCTCAACTCCATACAAGGCATAGAGCCAAGCCTAGGAGCTGCCAGCCTAGGAACCACGAAGGAAATGGAGGAAATGAGGAAATGGGAAGACGGCCGAATGGGCAGGCCGAGCAGGAACCCCGGATGCCGAGGGCATCAGCATCAGACCTGCCGGAGCCCAACACAAGAGCCCTGAGCAATACCGAGCCCGAGCAGCCGACGCCGCCACCACTTCCACGCCCGACATCAAAGGCGGTGCTGACTTTCCTAATCCAGCCCGCGCGTGAGCGGCACATCCGACCGGACCCCCGAATCCGCCGGATTAGGGTTTTAGCCGGCTTTTGTATTATTTTAGTCTTTTAAGTATTATATTCGGATTTTCCTTCTTAGTTTCGATTCTTTAGGAGCAAGTAAGTCTTATTATATTCTAAATAGGACTTAGGCTAATATTTTATTATTTTTAGAGTTATTTTCCGAGTAGGAATCGTGAGCCTGTTCACGATTCCCTCACCTATAAATAAGAGGCTTCGGCCTCATTGTAAAAACGAACCCCTTTGAATCAATTAATCAAATAAGAACTTTGTTCTCTCAATTCTTTAGTTTTATGCTGCGTGCATAGCTTAGAATAGGTATTATCAATAGAAGTATCCCCCTTCTGTCGTGGAGCCATTCCTGGACACTACGGGTTCCCGCTGTTATATAGCCGATGGGTCCTAGTACTAATCCGCCCCCGGTGCCAACGGTGATCAAGCGAAGGTTCAAGACTTGCGGTGGTTAGGGTAGTCTGCCCACGGTTGCGGCGATTCACACCAGTTTTGGTATCAGAGCTTTGGTTCAACTCGAGGAACCACAATCTATCCCAGTCTTTAGGTTTGAAACCCTGGATTCATATCCCTTACTTTTCAGTATTAGAAAATCCTTGAAAAACCCTATCTGTCTTTGTTTTCGTGTTGTTAGAAAATCAGTTTAAGAAAATTCATCTACTTTCATTCTTGTTCGAAGCATTGTAAGAAAAACAAAAAGAAAGGTAATCTGCCCTAGGGTTTCTCATTCATTATAGGTTGATCTTAAGAAGAGGGGTAGATAGATATATTTGCTTGCCTGTAATGTCAACTAACATGACAGAAGAAGAACTCGCCTAGCTCGAGGCCACCCTACCGACGATCGCTCAAATTTTAGTCCAGATGAAGGCGTCAATCGACCGGATTGAACGGGCATTCGAAGGACATCCAGCACAAGGCCCCGTTCCGGCTCAGCAACCGGTTCCCGCCCCGGTGCCCGACCAGCGCCCAGCGCCCAACCAGCGCTCGGCGCCCCACCAGTGACTGGTGCCCGACCAGCGCCCGGCGACCGACCAGCCCCTGGCATCCGATCAATCACCAAGCAACCCTCCGTCCAGTGGTGGATCGACCCCCGGTCCCCCTCCAAGCGCCGTCACCACCAGGATCACTCGAGCCAAGGCCCGAGCCATGCCTAGCCGAGCAGTCGAGGATTTCTTTGGATCCCACCGAGCCCCATCTCTCACACCTCCGGCCGCCTATACCTGATTCCCTGTCCAGTCCCGGTGCCCTTAGCTGACCCGACGGTACTCAGGACACCTGTCGGAATACGCATTGAAAACAAACCCCTCGATACTCTGCCTTGACCCGACGACTCCTCGGCACCCAAACCCTAAGCAATGGACAGGAGCAGAGAGACAACCTATTTCACACCCGTTGCGTCATTAAAAATAAGGTTTGTGGCTTGGTCATTGATGGCGGTAGTTGTACCAATGCTGTTAGTCAGGATCTTGTAACAGAGCTTCATCTACGCACCCAAAAGCATCCCCACCC